>RCWM02000347.1:600000-1184001 GCA_003667255.2 Euschistus heros | reverse complement strand
TTGCCGTTTGTCTGTTTATCGAGTGGTAATTAAGTAAGAGTAGTAACTATATCACTAATTATCACTTTCACTTAATTAAAACAAATTAACATACCTCTTACATCTTCCACGTGGTCTGGAAAACCGTTAAAAACCGTTAAAAAAACCCGTTAGAACTTAGCGCATGCGCACAAACACTGAGCTCCACACAGTAAGGCTGCCAGACAGAGATTTTTTTTTTAATGATATATTGCGCTGTTTGAGTTATTGCTTTAATTATAATTTTCTAAGATACCTCCGATTGAGGTGGTCTTTGTAAATAATTTTAAAAATATCTCTTATGTGAACCCTCTTATGTTTTTCTGGACGTCCAGATCTTGGCCGACTGTGAAAGTTTCCAGTTTCTTTATATTTGTCGATGATTTGTTGTACTGTTGAGTGATTTTTTAAAATTATTTTTCATATTAACCTCAAAGATTTTCCTTCTTTTCTTGAATTCATAGCCAATTTTTTTAATTACCATATACAGAAATCTCCATACTGAGAGAAAATATAATTTTTAACACAAGGACGAAATATAATATAAGACTAAACATAGCTGAGAATACATTGCAAGCGATTTTTCAATGGATAAAAACATGATCTGATTAGATATTTTCTGATAAGGAATAGTGTACACAGACTTTTTTGGCATATATTTTCTTAACAAATTACTGTAATTCCATGTTTACGTCGACAAAAAAAAATTGGTTGATATGTATGAGTTGACAATTAAATTGTCCATCAATAAATTTTCAAAATTAAGCAACTCAATTTAAAAGAAAAACAAAACATGAATACGTATTTCAATAATGGTTGTTGTTTTTTTGTTTTTTTTAGTGTTTTCCTTCCAGCAGTAACCCTGTTGGAAGGGATTTTATTGTTTTCTGTACACACCATACTTGTACAAAGTATACAATGTACATGTAAATATTATTTTTGATTTGATTATAATTTAACATGTTTTGAAAGTTATAAAAAATATAAAATAAACAAGAAAAATAAAATAAAATAAAACTAAGAACAAGAAGTTATATAACATAAATAATTTAAAATTCAATAAAAACAGCAACAAAGTTCAATAATGGGTGTACACAGACTTTTTTTACTACCTGTAATTATTTCTCCCGAATTATATGTCTAATTACGCTTTTAAGTACTCTTCAAACACCTAATCAATGCAATTTTAACCAGTTTAAAAATTACTGCCAAGCGTGATATTATCGTGTTTTTTTGTTTGTTTTTTTCCAAGCCCCTATGGCTAACAAAAGTTTTGATACATTCTTCATTATGATGATTCTGCTTCTTTTACTGCACCAAGGTGCATTTTAAGAAGGTTCTGAAAATAGCAATGGTTTGGATAACTTAAAAACCGTAAAAACAGCAATCCTTAAGGACGAAAAAGCTAATTCTAATTGTGGATGGAGAGAGTGGCCAAGGATGTCCTTCGACCTAAAAAACAAGTCAGATCCTGACAGATCTGTAAAACAGTGTCCTTATAACAGTAGCTATCTCTTAATCCCGCCCCGCACCCCCACCGCCACTCTTCTATATCGTACCTTTTTAGCAAAAAGAGTAAACGGGAAGGGGTCGTTAGCGTTGAAAAACATCTCCAGTCAACCGTAGAATGCGTTAACAACGAATGAATATCCTTTCGCCATCTTAAACAGTTACATCTTCGAATATTTCAAAACAGTGTCCTTTTAATCCGCCATCTTAAAACCGTTAAATATTTAAAAACAGTATCCTGGAGGACAACAATGGCGGAAGTTATCCTTCGGATAACTTAAAAACCGTTATAAACATATTATCCTTAAACTTCCGCCATCTTAAAACAGTATCCTTAAGGACGAAAAAGCTAATTCTAATTGTGGATGGAGAGAGTGGCCAAGGATGTCCTTCGGCCCAAAAAATTGTCAGATCCTGGCAGATCTGTAAAACAGTGTCCTTAAACTTAGAATCTTAAAACAGTTAAATAGTCGAATATTTTTTAAAAAGTGTCCTTTTAATGTCCGCCATGTTGTCCTTAATGTCCACATCCACAATTAGAATTAGCTTTTTCGTCCTTAAGGATAATATGTTTTTAACGGGTTTTTTTAAGTTATCCGCCATTGTTGTACTCCAGGATAATGTTTTAAAATATTTAACGGTTTTAAGATGGCGGAAGTCCGCCGTTGTTGTCCTTAAAAGGACACTTTTTTTTTAAATATTAGACTATTTGACAGTTTTAAGATGGCGGAAGGATATTATTATGAAATTATCGTTGAAGAAATAATGCTAAATTTCATACTTATGAGTAAGATATTTTTATTGAGAAACAAGTGAAATTCAATTATTAGTTAAAATACTTTATGTTCTTTATTTATGAGAGCGAGCGTGGCAACGACGACGTACGTAGTAAATATATAAGTTTCAGAGACGTTGCTTGTAGCCTAGTAAAAAAGTATAAGACATGAAAATAATGGTTATAACTGCAATAGAAAAAGAACCTGTATTAAAATCTTTAAAATATATTCATGCCTCCTTATCTTAGAACATCGCCTCTGGTTCTGATGCAACGTGAGCATCACCGTAAGTGAGATGACCGTGAAGACAAACAGGAAAATATTCAGAAGGCCGCCGCAGCGTGACGACTTCGAGTCAAAATTTGATGAAGATAACGAAATAGTATATGTTCCTAACATCAACCAACACTTTATTAATATTATTATACATCGAGCCAAGAATAACAACACGTGAATGTAATTATCTCTGTTCGATCGCAGATCTCACCTCATCGTATCCTTAGCAGAAGATTTATTAGAGAAAATTTTAAGATTTATGACTTGAATCCCTAAGCGGAAAAGATTTAGTAAATATTTGATGCCTTTACTATAGAGTAGTATCTCTATATTTGGAGAGGATTATCTCCTTGGAAAACAGGCAGAGAGCGGCTGTGTGCTGTCGGATTAGGATCACATGCTCCCTGCCGGCAGCCATTGAACATGTTCACGACTCCCTTACGTGAACCGAATCCAGGTCAGTTAGTTTATGGCTAGGTTACTGGGGATGGATAGCGCCGCGTTTAGTCTGATACTCATGAATAATCTGTCTACTAAAACCAATTACTATTATTATATTTTGCAATATTTAGAATTAAAACATTCTGAAGGAGTGGTGAAGAATATGAAAGAAACCATTGTTGATTTCAACTACAGAATAATGGGCCGCTTCAAATATAGTCCAGTAAAATAAGGGTTTGCCGAAGAAAAAAACTGCGGAACTTTTATTCTAAACGGATCTTTATGTTTTTAGGGGGTGCTGAATCCGAATCTGAAGTTTGCTACCACGGCAACCATCGGCTTCATATTCAAAATCGCAAAAAAAAAAAGCCAAAAAAAAAAAAAAAACAGCGAAGAAAGTCTTCAAATATTAATTGTAGCTGGAACTAGTACCTACATAATGAAAAAAATAAATCCGAAATCGGACCATGTTTCGCGAAGTTACGTTATTGGGAAAAAAATGGAGAAATTGGCCAACTTGCCGTAAGTCCCACAGCTCCGCGAAAACACGTTTGTCGTACTCTTTTGGCTATAACTCGGAAACTATTTGTCCGATACAGCATTACTTTTTTTCATCTTAAAGCTGATTAAATTTACTATAACAATCTGTAAATGAAGTTTTAATCAAACCCCGTAAAATGTACATGCCAGCCCGCTAATAAAAACGTACTGTTGTAAACTCCAAGTGTTTTATGGCACATTTGTCGCTCTAACTCCTCAAATATTTGTTGGATCCCAAATTTCTTTTTTCTATCTCAAAGCTGGTTAAATTCGCTATCAGATGCTATATATGTAAGTTTAAATCCTGTAAATCACCTAGCTAGTACGCTAAATGTGTATGTTTTGGCAAAATATGTAAATTATGACATGTTCAGTAGACTGGTGTGGGTATTTCACGGTGTTAATCATATAATACATATATAGGACCTAATAGTAAATTTAACCAGCTTTTAGGTAAAAATATTAAATTTTGGATACTGATGAGGTTCTGAAGGAAGCTGTTGAGTCAAATCCGTCCACAAGTACTCGCGAACTTGCCAGGGGAGTGTGGTGTGTCGAAAGATATTGTTAGTCGCCATCTTCCCTCCATGGGGAAGGTGAAAATGACCTGTAGACTGGTCCTTTACGAACTTACTTCTCAACGATCAGCAGAAAAGTTTACAGAACTTTATGGGTTTGACTCTTTCTCTAAGGAATACCTTTTTAAATGCCTCAGAGCAAGATCAAAAACCATTAATTGCAAAAAGGCCCCATAAGACCAAGCTACAAAATTCGTTCTAATTTGTTCACCTAATCGACTTATCGAATCGAAATTAGTATGCCACAATCTTGCATCGATAGAAAAGAGATCAAAAAGTTTTCCATAAAATTCTCAATTATCTTTTGTTTATTAATTTTATTTATCTTTAATTGACTAGTACATTAAGCCAAACGTTAAGGCGTCAAAGATACGTATCATCTATAGAAAAATGATGAAATATTATAACCATATTTAACTGCCATAGCTGAAGCACTAATCAAAAAAAATCCAGGCAGACTATAGCACCATTTTATTTTACACACCGAACGTACTAATATGAAGACTTAACTAGCAGTATTTAGAGCCCGATGACAGAGGATAATGCTAGATTGATACTAGATAATTTAAGAGGTTACACAACGCGGATTCACGGTGGATGCACTGAGTAAATAGAATTGAAATAATAATATCACTGCTATTGAAATAGGTGTGTAACGATGGTGGGTTAGGTTGATAACGATGCACTAGAAAGAAGAGACTTAACGGGTGAGTTCTCCAATGAGATTGAGAATTGAAATGAAGGATATTTTAGGTCATGGGGCATAATTTTTAATCCAGTCAATAAACATATTGTAGAGTGCATGGAATAAGCGAAAATATTTGACCTTAGGGCTTCGTTAGGAATAGTTAGAAGGTAAACATACAAAAAGTCCCCGTCCCTTCGGCGTGAGCTAACGGTGGGGGAGGGGAGAAGGTCCCATTTTGGGGTTATTCGATTATATCTCGAAAAAGGTATACACTAGAAAAATATGTTTCACATTACAATTAAAGCTAATTAAATTTCCTATAAAATTGTTTCAATACATATTTGTCGAACTTCCAACGGTTTTCGAGATATAGGTAATTGAAAAACGGTAATTTTCGGGAAAAAAAAAAGAAAAGAATTTTTACCATACTATTTGTCAAACATTTGCTTCTAGTGCCTTCTACAATCGTTTCTCAGAAAAAATGTCAGAATTAAAGTTTTAGAGCACTAAATTTACTTTAATTTCCCATATACGTTCCTGGCACTTGTAGCAAATGTTTGACAAAAAATGAGTTTTTTGTATAAACATTATACAAATAAATATAATTTTATATAACTATAAAATTTGTTATATTTATATTTGTCGAACTGTTGACGGTTTTCGAGATATACGTTACTAAAATGTAAACATTTTCGAAAATAATAAATAATGTTTACTTTAAAATAACTTTATTGCTTATATTTTCTTCAATAAAGGAGTTATTAAAATTTATTATAACATTTATTTAAGAATGATTATTTAGATTTAAATTACTGTTTCAGTCTGAGGATGGGACCATGATCCCGAAACATGTTATGTACTTGTTTTTAACAATTTATGTTGAGGAGTAATTGCTTAATAAAATACATGTTATAGTAACTTGCTTTAAAACTTTGATTTTCACATGTTTTCTGAGAATCAATTGTAGAAGGCACTAGAAGCAAATGTTACATATAAAATGAGGTAAAAATTAATTATTTGCGAAAATTATCGATTTCACTGGTCAACACAATTTTTGTTTCCTTCATTATTTTATTGTTATTGGTTATTTCAAAGGCCCTGACTATGAAAAAAAATACTGTTTGTATTTTTTTTTAAAGTTTTACTGTTTTGATTAAAAAAGGTAAATAAATTAATACATAATGTTAACAAACTTTTATTGAACATTATTATCAAATGATCTTTTATAGGGTTTCCTTGAATAAACGGCTTTAGGTAGATCTCTTTGAATAAAAGATTTGTGTATTCTTCTTTCAAATTAGTCGAATGTGCAATAGGTATAGATCCGTACTTGTTACTGCTGTGGAACAAAACACACTTTAAACTTTTTTCGCTGCTGTCCTTATGCTTGTAGTATATTAAACCCATCTGTGGCAAAATACCACCAACATCGTTACAAAAGACTAAATCCTTCTCTTGAGAAAAATACGGTAACATATTCTTTTCTCGGATACGATAAAAAGTAATGTTGGTTTCGGGATTAAGCAATTTTTTTTCTTTTAAGGAGATGCAAAAAAATCTGAAGATTCTTCTGTATCTGATCTGGTAAGTAAAGATCCCTCACTAAGTCATTAAGTTATTTCTGATTAAATGGTTGAGGTTCTCAAAGGCTACATTTGTAATATTGATCAGTCATCACTTGATATATTTTGTTTGCGTTCACACAGCTTTGGATCATCTGAGGGTTTAGATGTGCTGGGTTGTACCTCTCGAGATTTTAATTGAGATCGTTGAGCAGAAGATAAGTTAGGATATGACCACTAACTTCGATTTCCAGGATTAATTCCGTTTATGTTCACAACGCAGAAGTAGCAGACGTCATGATGGTTTTGAGGTTTTCGCCAAATTATGGGAGTTAAGAACTTCACAGCATCTCTTTTCCAGCTGGACCATAACCGTAGACACACAACACATTTTTGGCAAACAATGTGAGAAACCCGAGGCTTGTCCTGATTCTACAAATCTATTTTAAATTATTGATGATATGCAGTTTTTACAAAGTCTAATATAGGTTTTCGATATTTTTCAAATATATATTCGCCACAAAGATAACAAAATCAATCTGGATTAAGCATACAACACCCCCTGGACGAATGCATATCGAAGACAACAGAATATATTTTACTGTCCAACAAAAATTTAAAATCTAAGTAAAAATATTAAATAAGGTTCGTAAGCTACGAGGGTGAATCAAATATAAAGTGATTCTTTCAGGGGCGCAAACAAAAAAATAGTCACCATTACACCCCCGAATCGAAAATGGCAAGTAAGGAGTGGCGAAGGAAGGATGAAGGCTGCCCAGTGAAAGCCTGTATAATGTTTATACAAAAAACTCATTTTTTTTGTCAAACATTGCTACAAGTATATACAAAAAAAAAAATTTCCTGTTAGAGAAACATTGTTGTCATATTTACAAAATATGCATCAAATTGAGTTAGAAACAACAAAATAGTCTCAGGAAACAAACAATTTCTTTGTTTTTGTTGACCAGTGTTTTCAATAACGTATATCTCGAAAACCATTTTAAGTTCGACAAATATGTATTTCGACAATTTTATAGGAAATTTAATTAGCTTTAACTTTTATTTGAAACCTATTTTTCTATAGTCGTCCGTTTTCGAGCTGAAACCTAAAAACCCAAAAATGGGACCTTCTCTCCTCTTCCCTACCGTTAGCTCACCTCCCAGGAGAGGGGACTTTTAGTATGTTTACCTTCTAACGATTCCTAACGAAGCTATGAAGTCAAACATTATCGCATATTCCAAGCACTCTACACCCCTTATTTCAGCACTCATTGAGTGGACTAATGTTTTTTAATCTTGGGCGTGTATTTTATTACTGTCAACTGCATCCTATACTATTCTCTTCATTTAATATATCCTACACTCAAACTTATTAATATTTTTTTAAATATATTTTAAAGAAATAATCCTGCATTAATTTTCGAACAACCCAATGTTTAAGTTTATCATAATTGATCAATATGATGAATCATTAGATCTTTGGATGGATAGACAAATATAAGGCAGTTGAAAGCATTGAAATCTAGAAAAAAATAAACCTCCAAAGTATTTATAAATAAACATATGATTACTATAATTGCCGTTAAATAAATGACTATCTCACAAATTCAAACAGATGCAGATTTGTAAACATATGTTGAGAACAGGCCCGGTTAATGTCTGTCGATATATCAATATATCAGAGCCAACGGCGCTTATCTGATTATTGCAACCTTAAATTTGCACATTAAGGCCCTAATTGCATTTGATAATATTTATTGGCGGTAGTTAGCTAAATAGGTGGTTACTGGAAAGCTTTATGAATGGATTATCTGGATCAAAAAGTTTGGAAAGTGGGCTGAGATTCAACAAATAACGAGACATCTAACCAGTTTCAATATTAAAAAAAAATAAATAAATTAATTGATTTGAAATATTTCACATTTCCAATCCACACCTGTCACTCATCCTGTGACAGTAAAAAGATAGTCCAGTCAATGACTTCTGAAATGAGGGGTGTAGAGTGCATGAAATATGGCGATAATGTTTGACTTCATAGCTTCGTTTGTAGATAGATTATTTCGAAAACGGTGGAATCTATGAAAATATGCAGCCAACCAAAATTAAATCTAATTAAATTTCCTATAAAATTAGTTATAATTATATTTGTCGAACTTTTAACGGTTTTCGAGATATACGCTACTAAAATTTAAACATTTTAGAAAATAATAAATAATGTTTACTTTAAAATAACTTTATTGCTTATATTTTCTTCAATAAAGGAGTTATTAAAATTTATTATAACATCTATTTAAGAATGATTATTGAGATTTAAATTACTGTTTCAGTCTGAGGATGGGACCATGATCCCGAAACATGTTATGTACTTGTTTTTAACAATTTATGATGAGGAGTAATTGCTTAGTAAAATACATGTTATAGTAACTTGCTTTAAAACTTTGATTTTCGCATTTTTTCTGAGAATCAATTGGGGAAGGCACTAGAAGCAAATGTTACATATAAAATCAGGTAAAAATTATTTTTTTGGGAAAATTATCGATTTTCATTAACGTATATCTCGAAAACAGTGGGAAGTTCGACAAATATGTATATGAAATTGTTAATTATAATTTTAAAAATGTGTAAAAAAAAAACTTGTATTTCATAGCAGTACGGGGTTTTTACCGTGTTTCTATGTCTGTTGTAAGTGACTTGATTAAAACTTAAAATTGATTTCTAATAGTAAATTTAACCAGCTTTGAGATGAAAAAAGTAATTTTGTATCGGACTAATATTTTCGGAATTATAGACAAAAGAGTACGACAAACGTGTTTTCGCGGAGAAGTGGGACTGACCGCAAGTTGGCCTATTTCAACAATTTTTCCCAAGACCATAACATCACGAAAAATGGTCCGATTTCGGATCTGTTTTATTCATTTCGTAGGGACTGGTTCCAGCAAGAATTAATAGATCATTTTTTTTTTTTTTTTTTATTTTATTTTTTTTTTTTTTTTTTTTTTTTTTTTTTTTTTTTTTTTTTTTTTTTTTTGGCGGCCATGTTTAGTATAAGTGTGTTGGTATATCCTTTTTGGTTTGTTGCGGAATCATCTGTCTGTCGAAGATAACAGACAAGGTTCGTCTTTAATTGGGACATTTTAAATGAATACTGACAGGAAAGTTTGAACTCGAAGCTGTTTTCTAAATGAATCAATTGAATTTATTTTCTAAAACGAGAAACAAGGTAACGAAAAAAGGAAACAGGATTTCAAATACGTAGAATCAGCTCGAACGGAATTTAATTATAGTTGGAACATTAAAACCAATCAGCATCTGATAACCTGTAACCGAATGATGATTACATTTAATGGAGAGATATTTCCCATTCACGGTTCTACCGTTGATAAAGATAGGAGTGCTGAATTCTTTCATCCAATCCAATCCATGGGCACTAGAAATTTTAATTCCAACATTTCAAACTAATTCTAGAATCAAACGATTCTGAACCAAATTAAAACCTTAATCTCGTAGTTTTAATGAATATTATGCTACTTCTAATGGAATGTTTTCATTCATAGATAGGTTTCGAATGTTAAACGTTTATCGTCAGTTCTAAAAACATCAGCTATTAAAGTACCTCGATTTTTGGTAAATCATTCTTATCCAACGTGAAGCTTTTTTTTTGCGTGTGTGTATTTTCCTTCCAGCAGTAACTAGGGTTGGGCGATATTCGATAGTTAGCACTATCGATAGGCCGATACTATCGGTTGAGAAATATCGATTGCTATCGATAGTTTTTCGATAGTTGCTTCCTTTTTATCCAAAGCTACTCAATAAAGAATTTCAACTAATTTAATTAAATTCAGTTATCTACTTACTATTTGTAATTTGCAGGATTATAAATTATAAGATTATATCAAGAGATGATCGAAAACAACTAATTTATTTAAATTTTGAAAAAGTATTTACAATTTACATGGTTACAATAATAATAAACAAATCAAATCTTCAGAAAATAAAAATAAAAAAATAGTTAATTTCAAGAGTTAAGTTTCCTCCTTGAGCCACATATTTCCAAAAGGAAAAATTAGCATTTCTGCTTTCCTTTGGCTTAATCTTAGAGAGAACCCTTGAGCTCTGGGAATTCCGCATTCAATTACAAAAAAACTCGACAATGGACAGAGACAGATCAGCATTATTCCGAGAGTTCCAAAACTTGATAGTAAAAAAGATCTATCGATAGGCATGACCTATCGATATATCGATAGTAACTATCGACTATCGCCCAACCTTAGCAGTAACCCTGTTGAAAGGGATTATATTTATTCCTGTACACACCAATATAATATGTATACAATGAACATGTATTATCTATATTTTGTTTTCATTATTATTTTACATATACAAATACATAGTACATGAGTCGAAAGTATAAAGAATAGAAAAATAAAGAACGAGAAGTTATACAATATTAAAATTCAATAAAACCAAGCAACAAAGTTATTTTATCATCAGAAATACTTTAAAAAAACATTTAATAGAGAAAATGTATGAATTTTTAATTTTTTAAAGGTATGTCATATTGATATCCTATATTTTTGGTATGGATTTTTTAAAAAATATTTTTAAAATCTTCAAACAAAGTGTTCATCAAACATTGACTATCCACCGCACAGTGGGGCCATTCGTGAATCTAGCGGGACAAAAGTCTGAAAGCGATCGTATGGATAATGTAATATTTTTTTCTGATCCACAACAACTTGAAATGATTAAACCAAGGTTATTGAAAGATGAAAAAGTTTATTGAAAGGTTATTGGGTAACGGTTCGGATCGGCGACACCACCAAACTAGGTTGACCCGCGCTACACCGACCAGTTCGATCCTTACGCTTCA
The DNA here is from genome assembly GCA_003667255.2 of Euschistus heros. Lineage (NCBI taxonomy): Eukaryota > Metazoa > Arthropoda > Insecta > Hemiptera > Pentatomidae > Euschistus > Euschistus heros. The sequence continues at coordinate 1,172,743 of RCWM02000347.1, read as the reverse complement.
CTTCATGTTTACATTTTTCGATAGTTCATTCCTATAACCTCACATGTAAACAATCACTTCTACAGTTTCAACTTGGATTGTGTTGTTTAGTTTGTTATATTGATATTTAGACTTCTTAAATCTAAATAAGTAAACAGAAGTTCACAAAATGAGTTTCATAAAGGATTAAGTGTTTCATAAATTCATGTTTTCTTATTTCATCTAATCTTATGTGTAAAAGAGTTATAAAACTTAAGAAGATTAGTTTGTACATGGATTTGGTGTTTTACATATTTATATTTGTTCTATCAATTTAAGTGATAAAATTTACAACTTGTAAAAGTGTTATGAAACTTAACAAGATTTATTTGTACATGGATTTGGTGTTTTATATATTTGTATTTGTTGTTTCAATTTCAGTGATAAAATTTCAGTATACATATTTTGTGAATGGATTCTTTGTCATCCATATTACGTTTTGTGCTAAAGTGAGACAGATTGTATAATTAATTCAATAAAACATATCAGTTTATAAATAAATGTGAGAAAGTATATCACAGGTTTTTTATGTTTTCTTATTTCCACTTCCCTTGAGAAAATATAGCAGAAATTAACATCATCACTTTCAACTAGGATTCTGTCTTATATTATATAATGGCTTATAACATGGAGAATTGACAATGTGAAAATAATCACAGATTTCAGTATACATATTTTGTGAATGGATTCTTTGTCATCCATATTACTTTTTGTGCTAAAGTGAGACAGATTCTATAATTAATTCAATAAAACATATCAGTTTATAAATAAATGTGAGAAAGTATATCACAGGTTTTTTATGTTTTCTTATTTCCACTTCCCATGAGAAAATATAACAGAAATTAATATCTTCACTTTCAACTAGGATTCTGTCTTATATTATATAATGGCTTATAACATGGAGAATTGACAATGTGAAAATAATCACAGATTAAGAGGTAAATGACACATTACTATATAATTGTAGAACTATTGGTATAATAGTTTAACTATAGATTAATGTGTTTTTAAAAAAAATTAGAAGCCTGATGATGAAACATTATCACCGAAACGTGTAGCTACAAATGTTAAATAAATAGAAGTTATGCCAAATAAATACTTAAGGATTCTGTCTTTTTTATATTTATAATTTGTTATTTTCACTTCTCTGAGAGAAAGTTCATCAGTAATTTACTTTACTGGTGATTCAGTAGTATATTAATTGTTGGTTAAATTAATATTAATTCAAAATTGATTTAGTGTCTTATATTTCGATATTTCCACTTTAATATTTTCTTATTTCTCATTTTAATATTAAAAGGTAAACAAAAGTTAATATTACTTTGAACAGGGATTTAGAGTTTCTCAGTAAATGTAGGAGAATAACCTTTCTCCTCTAAAAGCAGCGACTAGAACATCGAAATATATCGGAACAAGGTTAGAATCGATAAAAGGTATTCTGAGCGGGTTTAGGGGTTGGGGTCGCCGATCCGAACCGTTACCGGTTATTGAAATGAAAGTCTTCAAACATTGACCATCCACCGGCCAATGTCCTAGTTCCTGTACTGTTTTTGTCTGTAGTATAGTTCTGTGGTCAGTGAGTATTCTGCAATGATATATGTTGTGGTGTATATTTTGTTCTTATCTGAAAAGAATGAATCTCTTATGTGAAATGTATAAAAATAACTGTGCACTGCCGCATGCCCTGTTATTTCCAAGTGTAATGAAGAAGTCAGTCCATGAGTCTGATTTAATGTAGGTCCTATTCTATTGACATAATAAATTCTATTACTAATAGATTAAATTTACTATTAGATCCTCATTAAGTCATTATATTAAATCCGTGGTTACAGGTTATCAGAGGCTGATTGGTTTTATAACTATAGATAAATACCGTTCCAGCTAATTCTACGTATTTGAAATCCTATTTTCTTTTTCGATATCTTTTTCTCGTTTAAGAAAACAAATTCAATTGATTCATTTCGAAAACAGCACGTTAATTGTGTGTGTTTGGGCAAAATATTACAATTATAACATGTTCAGTGGGCTAGAGTGTTTCATGGTATTAAATATAAAGTACATACTTAAGATCTAATAGTAAATTTAACCAGCTTTGAGATAGAAAAAAGGAATTTGGGATCGGACAAAAAGTTTCGGAGTTATAGCGAAAAATGTGTCAAAAAACTTGGATTTCACAAAAGTCCAGGCTTGTGTATTTGAAGTGACTTGATTGAAACTATGGAGTCAAATAATAAATTTAACCAGTTTTAAGATGAAGAAAAGTAATTATGTATCGGACTAATAGTTTCAGAGCCATAGCCAAAACAGTACGACTAACGTGTTTTCGAGAAGAAGTTGGTCAATTTCTACAATTTTTCCGAAGACCATAACTTCACGAAAAATTGTCCAATTTTGGTTTTTTTTTTTTTTTTCATTTAGTAGGTACTACTGGTTCCAGCAACAATTAATATATCCGTTTTATTCCAATAAGAACGGAAAAATCCATTTAATCATAGGGAAAATCCCAAAGTAAAACCTTCTTAACATGGCACTCCCCCCCCCCCTTTCACTATGGAGATATTTAAGAATCTGTAAGGTATACTCAGGTGAGTACCAATATTTATGTGTATATATATATATTACAAACGATTATAATGACATGTTAAAACTTGAAAAGAACTAGTCATCAGTAGCACTTCAATAAAATTATACACTAGAAGATCTCTAGTCCATCTTCTTTTCAGATGCCTCGGAGGATTATCGGGAATGGAGTGGGAAGCAAGTGAGAAACTAATGGATTTGAGTGGTTATGGAGCTTACTATGAAAGGATAGGTATCTGGTTTGGGCTAACTCAGCAAAATATGGAACATTAAGATCTTTATGAACTAGTTTATTGGTGACAAAGTAAGGGGCATTTAGGATTTTTCGAAGGATTTTGGATTTTAAGGATTGGATACGAGATGAATTGGATGGTTTAGTAGAGCCCCAAAGCTCAACTCCGTACATCCAAATAGGTCTAATAACAGTCATGTAAATAATGTACTTTTATAATGTATAGAGATCTTTGTTCGTTTGTCTAGTAAATGTTGAAGTAGTCTGTAACGACGAGCAGTTTTTTGTCGCTTTAGTCTTGAATACCAATATTTGATTTATTTCTAACATTTTTAAAAACTTTAGTATCTATAGTCCACGTAACATAGTGCTGATATGTTGAACATAATTTGTATGGTTTAGAACTGAAAATGAATTTTTAGCATTCGAAACTAGTTTTCTAATAAAATAATTCCAATAGTAGTGGCAATTAATCCATCAATCCTAAAATGGACATAAGATTAGCCATATGTTCTAAATGAGAAGCGGGTCTAACCAGCGAACGGGTAGACCCGTGCGTAAAAGCACAATTGGACATCCAATTTTCAATTTTAATGTATGAGTTATAATCGATTGCATTATCAGTGTTTGCAACCAAAGGTCCATGGATCATATTTTTACACACATCAAAAAGCAAATGTTCGAAATTTTGATTTTGTAATATTTGTTATAAAAGTCTTGAGAGCGTCGCAGACCAAGAACTGCCAGCACGTGGAGAGTTGAAGAAAAACATGGCGATCAACGTCATCACTCATCGAGTCTCAAAATCATCATCGTAATCGATCATTTATCGATATAATGAACACTCTTATTCTGATAGTAATAGAAACTTATCAGTAAATATGATAACGAGAACATTGAGATGTTCAAAGTTATTACCAAAAAACTTCTTTTTTTTTTTTTTTTTTTTTTTTTTTTTTTTTTTTTTTTTTTTTTTTTTTTTTTTTTTTTTTTTTTTTTTTTTTTTTTTTTTTTTAGAAAAGAAACAACAATTTTTTATACATAAATATATTTATATAAGAAGAAAGTTATACGACATTTCAAGAAAAATGTACGCTATTCCAACATCAATCATAAACAGTAATAAGTTATTAATTATTCTAGAATGTTAAAAAAATAAATAACAAAGTTGCGTTATAGCAGAATCAAATAAACTAAGAACTACGTTACTTGAGGTACTCATGATGGTTTAGAAGGATAAATACAATTAGGGTTAAAGATTTATTTGACACTTCTATCGGAATGTTTTTATTCTAACAAGGGGAGGACACACTCAGTCTCTCACGGATCTTGTTGGCAATTTTTTTGGAGGTTCCTGTTTAAAAAATATTAGACACGTATTTTGCCGTTCCGACCAATGGGCCCTAGAAGCCGAGAAAAAAAATAAAATAGCATTAAACTAATTTATTTTTTATCTCGAGTTTAAAAAATGATATCGACATGATTCTTGCACCAAGATTTTCAGTTATTTGAAAATTGATGGATAGCGAAGTTGGAAATATGTGTCTTCTTATTGTATTCCCTTATATGTTCATTTAATCTTTGATTTATTTATCGTTTAATTTTTCCCGTGTATTTAACTTGACAGTTATTACATTTTAGTTAGTATGCACAGCTTTTTTGAAAAGGCTTTTCCTTTTGCCTGTTTATGTATCGTATTTGATTTATCGTCTTACATTTTTAAAAATTTAACATACGCAATTTATGTTACAACAAACCGCTGATGTTTTTAGAACAGATGATAAATGTTTAACATTCGAAACTAGTCTTCGTGGTATTTTATATTATATTTATAGTATTAAATTATATATATCGTAGTAATATTTTATATTACACATATTAAATAGTAATAATATGTTATATAACATATAAAATTACTATATGGATAAGTATTATTTCATCAGCTCAACAGCTTATCAGATTTATTATCGGGATCCCCAGGCGTCCTCAGATCTCTGACTGGTCTTATGAAATCGGATGGTTTTATCCTCATTCTCTACGTCAATACTTTTTATGTATATTGATCTTCCAATTCGTAAAACCCTAAACGAACCCCTTATTCTGCGTTCCTCTCTCCATCCACCTCTTCGTTACAAGAACCCAACAAATCAACCTGTAGACTCCCGACTATCGAACTGCATAATTAAAATTCAAAATGTAATATATATGGCTCATTACAATCTAGATATGGTACAAAAAAAAGTTACTTTTTAGAAAAAAAATCAAAACTGAACCTATACGTATAAACTTGTAGGTCTCATAACTTTAAAACAAAAAGCATCAAAGCTTAGTCAACGAAAGTATTATATAACTATACATAATTTATGATCAGTTATTTTTGGAGTCGGTGACAGCGGTGTGGCGGTTATGAAATAGTGGGAGGATCTTTACAATTACTTGCTTTTACTCTGTTTTTTTTGGGGTTTTTTTTTGGTTGGCACCGACTTCAAAAATGACTGATCATAAATTGCGAATATTTCTCTTTGTTTCGAAGTAATTAAAATATTATTTTTTACATATATGCATGGTGAGTACCTGTTAGTGTAAAAAAAAAAAAATATTGGGTGAAACTAGTACAAAGAAGAAAAATGCCGCGCACATTACCTTTCTATTCCAATCCGTTGCAGATATACGATAAAACAAAGACTTTTTTTGAGGAAACCACGTTTTTTTACCATAAAAACTGTAATATCTCCACTTAGTTTAAACATTTTACAAATTTTTAAGCGTTGAAGTATTATAAGACATTGTAACTTTCTAAATAAGCTGGAGATCAAACTGTTCTTTAGGTTCCAAATTTGTAAAAATCAAGGTTACATATACTCTGTTCTTATAGGAAATTTAATGCTAAATCCCAAAATTTGAAAAATGTTTAAACAAAGTGGAGATATTATAGCTTTTATAGGAAAAAACGCGGTTTCCTGAAAAAAGTCTTTGAATTATCGTATATCTGCAACGGATTGTTATAGAAAGGTAAGGTCAGCGACACTGTTGTTCATTTTTATCTTGTTTCACCCATTTTTTTATATTTTACACTAAGAGTTACTCACCCTGTATATATATATATATATATATATATATATATATATAAAAATAAATAAATACAGTCAAATTGAGAACCTCCTCCTTTTAGATGTCGATTAATAATTCATTTTACGAAGTTCTATTCAAGAAGTGAAATATTCCAAAGGTTATGGGTTTCACTAATTACTTAACAAGTGTTACTGAAACCATTCATTGAAAACTGTTATTTCTCTGGATATGGGTTTAATGTTTCAGGGCTCGAAAACCAGTACGAACAGGTAATAAAATGAAAAATAATCTTTATTCTGGTATACAAAAATCCTTTAAGAAAACAAGTATAATAAAATTTGGCTTTTATCCGGCTGCATTTATTTCGTACTTCATCTTTGATCTTATTTAAAATTTTAGTTGAAGAAGGTTGGATTGATTTATTCAATTTGTATGGCATAATGGGTGTAATACTCCCATTACAGATGGGTCGATATTTTTCTCGATATATTTATATATCGATACGTATCTTACTATATATACGAGGGTGAATCAAATATAAACGGTAATTTTCAAAATTATATTTATTGAATAATAATATACAGAAACTATACCTTCAACATTTTTCAATGTAGTCTCCTGCATTATCTACACACTTCTGTCACCGATTTGGAAGCTTGAATATTCCCTGTTCATAAAAAGACTGAGGGCGAGTTTTTAACCATTCGCGCACGTGCTTTTCGACGTCTTCATTGTTTTCAGATCGTTTTCCTCCAAGATTTTTTGAGGCGCATCGTCACATGTGATGAGACGTGGGTCCACCATTACACCCCCGAATCGAAAATGGCAAGTAAGGAGTGGCGAAGGAAGGATGAAGGCTGCCCAGTGAAAGCCAAAACTCGTCTCTCAGCCGGAAAAGTTCTTGGTAACAATTTTTTTTGACTCAAGGGGAGTTCTACTCATTGATTTTCTTCACGATCAACGAACAGTGAATGCGGCTTACTACTGCCAGGTGCTACAGTCAGCAAAAACCAGTTACCGGAACAAAAGACGAGGTGTGCCCATTAGAGATGTCATCCTTCTCCATGACAACGCAAGGCCTCACACCGCATTGTTGACAAGGGATAAATTGGAAGAAATGGGCTGGGAAACTCTCGAACACCCTCCTCACAGTCCAGACCTGTCCCCTTGTGACTATTTTTTGTTTGCGCCCCTGAAAGAATCACTTGGAGGAAAACGATTTGAAAACAATGAAGACGTCGAAAAGCACGTGCGCGAATGGTTAAAAACTCGCCCTCAGTCTTTTTATGAACAGGGAATATTCAAGCTTCCAAATCGGTGGCAGAAGTGTGTAGATAATGCAGGAGACTATATTGAAAAATGTTGAAGGTATAGTTTCTGTATAATATTATTCAATAAATATAATTTTGAAAATTACCGTTTATATTTGATTCACCCTCGTATATATCTATATTATAAAAATACAACATACAACTGCATATATACTGGAGCGTCGATTACCCGAACGTCAGTTATCGGAACGTTCAATTAACAGAACCTTTTTTTTTTTTTTTTTAATGTATTTTTATTAAATTGATTGTCTAATTACTTATGTGTATTGTTACAATTATTTTTATTTAAAAATTAAATTAAATGAAAAACAAACTTATTTTTTCTATGAATGTCTATAATGGAAGCTGAATTTATTTCACAGAAACTGCAAAAGAATTTCTATACAGACCTATAATTTTGTTTACTGAGAACTGTATAATTAATTAGACCATTTCATTTGTTTCTTTAAATATCTTTATAATCATTTGGTTGGTAATAAATCTGACCTTAAGTTTACCTTAAGGTATACATCGCCTTTGTGATCACATTTTATTTTAAAAACTACATGCCATCATCCATGCTAACAACAAGGAAACGAGAGCTCTTTTCGTTTAAACACAAAATAGAAATAACTACGGGTCAGACATTAGATATTGATTTTTAAGGTTGGTAAAGGTAACAAGAATACATCGAAGAAATAATAATGTCGTTAAAAAACCATAAAGCACCAGGCATAGACGGAATACATGCCGAATCCTCAAATATGGAGGAAATATGGAACAGGTTTATTCCCTTATTTGGGATATATGGACCACTGAAAAGATGCCAAAAGAGTGGATCAAGGCAATCTTGTGCCCAATTTTTAAAAAGGGTGATAAGATAGACTGTAAAAGTTACAGAGGTATTGCGCTTCTCCCTGTGATGTATAAGCTACTATCCATTGCTGTAAACAAACGTCTCGTAAAATGGGCTGAAAACTTCCTTCGTGAATATCAATGCGGATTCAGAACAGGGAGATCAACCATCGACCACATATTTTTTTATAAGCAAATCTTGGAGAAGTCCTACGAATTCAATATAGATCTACATCATCTATTTATAAACTTTAAACAGGCATATGGCAGTGTAAATAGAAAAGAAGCTTTAGCCGATTTAAGGGCACTCGGTGTACCTTATAAATTAATTAGGCTAATAAGTATGACGTGGCAAAACACGATGTATCAAGTTAAAATAAAAAATTCACTGTCAGAGGAATTCAAAGTAGATAGGGGCTTAAGGCAGGGGGGCCCTTTATCCTGTGTAATTTTTAATCTTTGTTTAGAGTGAGCTGTGCGGGCTATCAGGACGAACCTCGGTGGCACCATCTATAACAGATTAGCGCAACACTTGGCATACGCTGATGACGTACTTATCACAGCGAGGACTAAAGCGGCCCTTGGAGCAGTTTTTCAAGAGCTGGAAGTAGCTTGTAAAAAACGCAGTTTGCAAATAAACGAAGCGAAGACTAAATATATGTTAACGTCGCGAACCCAGTCTCAAGTTAAACAAATCCAGTTAAGGGAGTACAGTTTTCCAACGTGTGAACAATTTAAATACTTAGGGTCACTAGTAACAAATAATAATGCTGTGATCGCGGAAATCAAAGGACGAATAGTGGCAGGCAACAGAAGCCTCTTCGGAGTTCAAAAAGCTCTTAGGTTCAAAGATTTATCGGCTAAAATAACAGCATATAAAACTATTATCAGGCCCGTTGTTACATACGCAAGCGAGACATGGGTGCTAACAAAAAGAAGTGAAGCGCTACTCCGAGTTTGGGAGAGAAAAATATTCAGGAAGATATTTGGCCCAAAATATCTAAATGGTGAATGGAGAATAAGGAAAAATGATGAATTAATGGCATTGTTTGGTGAGCAAGATATAGTAGCCCAAATAAAAAAAGCGAGATTAAGGTGGCTAGGACACGTGGAAAGGATGCCTACAGACAGGTTTTCCTAGAAAACTGCTAAAAGAAAAGCCAGAAGGTTTAAGAACTCGAGGGCGGCCACGAATGAGATGGTTAGACGACGTGGAGGAAGACCTCCGTCAGGCAGGTATTAGAGGATGGCGCCGCAAGGCAGCGGATCGAGAAGGTTGGAGGAGGCTTGTTGAGGAGGTCCTGGTCCTGCCTAAGGACTGTCGCACCGATTAAATAAATAAATAAATAAATAAATCAACAATAATGAGAATCAAAAATAATTCTAAATATTTACAGTGAGAGGGGCAGTTTGAGTCGCTAAACTTTAAAAAAAAACGAAAAGTGAACAGATGCTGTTTACACATAATAATGTTTTTAATGAATTTTGCTTATCCGAATTTTTGATTATCCGAACCACCTCTGACAACATTAGTTCGGACAATCAATGCTCTACTGAAGTAAAAAACCAAATGTAACAAAACCTTATAAAAGTTGTTTAAAAAAGGGAATGTTTTTAATGACACTTTTTTAATTTTGGGCAATTTATCTAGGAAATATGTTGCTAATGTTATCACCTCAGTGCCAACAGAGCGATTATTTTCCACAGCAAGGCAAATCATTATCAACATGTAATAAATTAAGTAGAAAAATTTTGTGTTAGTTACTTTCTCTGCAATCCACTGATGACGATATGTGGGAATTAAATTGTTGCCCTCATATACTGATTTATAATTATATGTAACTATAAATAAACAGGAATACCATTTCAACGTGATTAAAATACTTCAAATGGCATTTCTTACAACAAAAAAATATCACGATATATCGATATTTTTGGTTGCTAAAATATCGATATTTAGAACTCTATATACGGTCGATAAGGAATATCGATATTTTTCTTACGATACCTGTTCAGTTTTATACTCCCCATGCACAGTGGGACGAATGGCCTATCTAGGAGGAAAAAAGTCATAATGAAAATTAATAAAACTATTGTGATAGGTGTATAGTTAAGTAGTTTATGGAACATTATCAAAGGTTCTTTCGTTTTTTGGAGGTGGATTTCAAGGTAAAAACAACGATCAAAGTAGTAACTAACTCGACTGGTCAAACTTTGTTCAAAACTATTGATTCTTTCAATCTAAATTTGTCTATCAACCTATTGATATTTTTTCATTATTATTTTATAATTAGTGAATATAGACGATCGTTATACCAGGAAGCCATGCTCAAAATAAGTTTTTTATAATATCATCTATTTTATTATTTTTTTAAAAGTGCCGTGAACTAAAGCATTTTTTGAACTAAAAAGATCTATAACTAAAAAGTACCCCAAAGTACCTCTCTGAAATTCATGGTACAGGTGTCTTAGAAGGTAACAGATAAAACAGTTATTCATCGATAATTTGCGCAAAAAAATAATTTTGATCTCACTTTTTGTCAAACATTTGCTTCTAGTGCCATGTTAAAACAGTTAAATCGTCGAATATTTTTAAAAAGTGTCCTTTTAAGGTCCGCCATCTTAAAACCGTTCAATATTTTAAAACAGTATCCTGGAGGACAACAACGGCAGAAGTTATCCTTCGGATAACTTAAAAAACCGTTAAAACAGAAATCCCTAAGGACGAAAAAGCTAATTCTAATTGTGGATGGAGAGAGTGGCCAAGGAGAGTGGCATGAAATAATCATGAAACGTTTAGCTGTTTTTATCTGCTTTCTTGTCTGAAAACGAATTTTCAATTTCGCGAAGAGAGTTATTTCGTATTTGGCAAAACTGTAAGGGCATTGATTTAATATGTATTACAATATTTAAAACACTTAAATTAGAGGATATTATACCAACATCTATAGCTGCACTGAAGAGATAATTAAAATTGGTAGTTACGAAAATTAAAAGGAAATAATACGAGGCTGGAAAACCCCGAAAAGTTATTATAAGATTCAGAAAATCACTTTTATAAGAAAAAATCATTTTACATACGTTTAAAAAGTTACAATATACACAAATACATAAGAATGGATGTATATATGCATGTTTTTACTGGATGTATCGACTTTTCATTTAGATAATAAATCAGTTATGTTAGTTTGTTTTTTACTAAGGAGAAAAAATGTGTAATCGGAATTAAACTGTAAACGGAAGATGTTTATAGAGGAGTATTAGAGTTTGTTTGGTTTTAGCTGTGGGATTACTAAGTAAAAACAAGGATGTAAGTAGTATCTAACTCGACAGGTCACATTTAGTTAAAATTATTGATTATTTCAATTCAACACTTTGTATAATCTTGTTGATATTGTTTCATCGTTAGTTTATAGCAAAAACCAAGAAAACATTACCCATTACAGACATTATCGCAGCAGGCCTTTTTAACAGTCCAGAAAGTAATTATTGTTGCTCCTCATCCACCGAAGATTACCCTTTGGAAGATGTGGACTCTTCAGAAGATGACAAGAGTGATAGTGAATGTAGCAAGAATATGTCAACTGTAGTGTTAAATGTTTTCATATTTAAGGTTTACAAAAAAACAGTTATATTGTTTCAAGTTTCGCCTAATAAATTATATTCTTTATTTTTGTTACTTATGCGCTTTGATTCTTGATTGATTTTTTTGTGACATTTCGATAGTTCCTATTTAAATGGAGCCTAAAGCATAACTTAGTAAATAGTTTTGCTTAGTAGGCAAACAGGTTAGTAATAATATCACAGAAAGATTTGAAAACAGTATCGCTTCATAATATGAATTGGATTAGTACACCGGAAACATCTCATTTATATGATACCAGCTTGAGGTTTTTTTCATTCATTACTTTTTAAGATAATTAAAAATAATTACTGTATATTAATAACTATAAATAATTACCCATTATGTAAACTATTTTTTTTTTATTTTAAATTAATATGATACAAATAAAATGAATGTTGAAAAATTAAATCTTATAAAAAAAAAAAATCGGAACCAAGGATAAGGGGGCCTACTGTATAGTATTTTCCTTATGGTTGTGACTTAAGTGGTTTTATTTTACCTTATTTAAACTCTATTGTTTATGTAAATCAGGTTGCCTGGTCTGTTTAAGCGATTCAGACTTTTTTCCTCCTAGATTGGTCATTCGTCCCACTGTGCCATGGTTCGTTGTAAAACTCCTCACAAATATTTTGGCCTAAAAGATCAACACCCTCATTTCCTCACTCGCTAAAACCTACCGTTTAACCTTGTTCAGAACAAAATATTTATTCAGTGTGACCAAATGTTTATATAATAAGACGTAATTTATGATAGATTGTTGGCACTCAAGACAGGAGGAAAGTGACGGTACAAACAGGCGAGACGTTTGAGCGTTACCAGTTGGCCGAATGCCAACCTCTTATCTAAATTACATTCTTAGCAACACAATATTTTCTTCTTTTTTTTTTTTCTCCTCGTTTATATATCTGAGCTAGGAATACAGTGAGATTGAAAGTAATTATTAAAATCTACTACAAATGTGGCGATAAGTAATATGGATGGCTTTATGATTACATTCACACATTATGTATAATAGGAAATAAATATAAAAGAAGAATGAAAAAAAAAAAAATAGCAGAAAAGGATACCGTTACACAAGCATGTCTCCACGAAACCTAACTGACCCGTACTACACCGACCAGTTCGATCCTTGAACTTCACTTCGAGTTTACACTTATCGATAGTTCCTTCCTATAACCTCACAAGTAAACAATCACTTCTACAGTTTCAACTTGGATTTGTTGTTTAGTATCTTATATTGATATTTAGTCTTCTTAAATGTAAATAAGTGAAACAGAAGTCAACAAAATGAGTTTCATAAGGGATTTGGCGTTTTATAAATTCATGTTTTCTTATTTCCTCTTCTCTTTTTTTTTTTTTTAAACTGTACAATATTTATACATCAAGTAAATGTGCTGTTACCTATTACAATAACGTGACAAAACTTGTGAAGAACTACTCACCAGTAGCACTTTAATAAAATTCTACACTAGAAGGTCTCTGGGCAATCCCCTTTTCAGACGCCTCGGAGGATTATCAGGAATGGTGTGGGAAGCAAGTTGAGAAACTAATGGATTTGAGTGGTTATGAAGCTTACTATGAAAGGATAGGTATCTGGTGTGGGCTAACTCAGCAACATATGGAACATTAAGATCTTTATGGATAAGTTTATTGGTGACAAAGTAAGGTGTATTGAGGATTTTTCGAAGGATTTTGGATTGTAAGGATTGGATACGAGATGAATTGGATGGTTTAGTGGAGCCCCAAAGGTCAACTCCGCACGTCCAGATAGGTCTAATCACAGTCGTGTATATTAGCCTTTTGTAATAGATTGGGAGCTTTGAACGTTTGTCTAGTAAATGTTGAAGTAGTCTCCTCTTCTCGAAAGTGTAAAAGTGTTACAAAAGTTAAGAAAATTAATTTCTACATGTATATGGTGTTTTACATATTTATATTTTTTGTATACAAGATTAAAACGACAGGGAACAGCTCGTCGTTTGCGACTTCTTCAATATTTACTAGCCAAACGCTCAAACCTTCCGCTTTACTACAAAAGACTCATTTACACGACAGTTATCAGACCAATTTGGACATATGGAGTGGAGCTTTGGGGATCAACTAAACCTTCTGATTCTTCCTGTATCCAATCCTTACAATCCAAAATCCTTCGAAAAATCCTTAATGCTCCTTACTTTGCTACAAATAAACTTATCCATAAAGACCTTAATGTTCCATATGTTGCTGAGTTAGCCCACACCAGATACCTATCCTTTCATAGTAAGCTTCATAACCACTCAAATCCATTAGTTTCTCAGCTTGCTTCCCACTCCATTCCCGATAATCCTCCGAGGCGTCTGAAAAGAAGATGGCCGAGAGAGCTTCTAGTGTAGAATTTTTATTGAAGTGCTACTAATGAGTAGTTCTTCACATGCTTTGACATGTCATTTTAATCGTTGTCAGCCCATTTACTTAATGTTTATAATTATACAGTTGTAAATTTCAATAAATTGATATAAATAAAAAAAATAAAAATATTGTTTGTATTAATTTAAGAGACAAAATTTCGGTGGACAAACTTTGTGAATGGATTCTTTGTCGTCCATATTACTCATTGCCCTAAAGTGAGACAGATTGTATAATTAATTCAATAAAACATATCAGTTTATAAATAAATGTGAGAAAGTATATCACAGGTTTCATGTTTTCTTATTTCCACTTCACTTGAGAAAATATAGTAGAAATTAACATCATAACTTTCAACAAGGATTCTGTGTTCTATATATTTATAATTTGTTATTTACGATTCCCTGACATCATAAAGTTTATTTAAAGGAGTTAACATTACCGGTTGTTTAGAATTATATTAATTCTGATTTAATATAATATTAATTCAACATTGATTCAGTGTCTTATATTTTGAATTTTCTTATTTCCTCTTCAATATTTTCTTATTTCTAATTATAATATCAGAAGGTAAACAAAAGTTAATATTACATTGAATAGGGATTTATAGTTTCTCTGTAAAAGAAGGAGAATAACCTTTCCCTTTGAAAAGTAGCTAAAATACCAAAATAAATCGGAAGAAGGTTAGAATCGATAAAAAGTATTCTGGGCGCGCGTAGGGGCAGGAGACCTGCTTGTGTAACGGTACCCATAAAATAACTATGCGATACATAAATAATATAAACTAAACAGTATATAAAAAATATATATAAATTAAAAAAAATAAATAACAACTATAGACAACCCAGGTCAAAAAGATCACATCTCTTCTCTCTCAGCTGCGTCCACTCATAACAGTCGAGGCTGATTGAGAGCGCTATAATACAGTCATTCAGGGCATGGAAAGCTGGCTATTGTCAGGACTCCAATATAAATCAATTTCACAAAACATTTCAGGGTCATAGCCATTTAAAATGCGAGGGGGGTTGTCAGGATCCACGAAGCTGGATAATGATTGAGCCAGAAGGTTAGGATGGAAGAAAAGGTTGCAAAGAAATTTCAAATATTTAATGAATATGGAGTCGAGGAAGTAAGGCATTGAGATTATTGTGTAGTGCTTTCTTGAAGACATAGTAAGGAGCTTTGGATAAAAAACAATGAAAAAATGAAAATGATAAAATAAACATAATTCTGGGACTTACTGTCCCCTAAGATTAAAAATAATGCACAGTTAAAAGTACAATTGTCTGGCCTATTATTTACAAATTAGATGATTCAGTAATTACAGCATATATTTTTTACAGGAAAAAAATTAAATTAAATTAAAAAAAAAAAATATATGAAATAATAATTATAACATAACTACAATCGTATATATATGAACATATAAAAGAAAGAAAAAAAAAAAGTAATTCTAAGTATTCATTTGATTATTGACATATTTGCGGAAGATTGATTGTCTAAAAGGTACAGGAATAAATTATTTATAAAGGAAGTTATGGAAGCTGCTTTACGAATAGAAGTGGGTAGGGAATTCCAGAAGGAGGTTGCACGAATGATGAAGGATTTGTCAAAGGGCGGGAGTGGTTTTATGTGGGGGGATATACAGGTCAAAAGGTTGGGATCTAGTGTTTAGGAGGTGGATAAAGGAACGCAGAGTTAATAAATCAAGAATATAGGAAGGAATTTTGGTTTTTAGACATTGGAATAGGAAAGTACCCAGAAAGTATTTCCGTCGGAATATAGGAAATAGCCACCCAAGCTCAGAATATCGGCAAGTAACGTGTAATCGCCAGAGAGTCCCCCATAAACCAAGCAACAGTAATCTAAGCAAGGGAAAACAAGAGAGGACACTAGAAGTTGACCGAATCTGAGAAAAAGAAACTTGGATTGGAGGGATTGAATGCGCTTGATATTCGACTTTTTTAGCTGTCCCCAACAGTTAAGTCCATTAGAAAAAGAAATAATCCGTCAAACGTAAACATTTTCTTATCTAATGAAAACATGAAATTTCCTGAGAAGCCAAAGTGTAATCGATATCTGTCTACCCTCTTGTTTTAAAAATGCTCTCTCGAAACCTGTTTAATTAATTTTATGCTAAGTAAATAAAAGAATTCAGATGAATGAAGAATTAAGTGGACATTTAATCAGATAGTCGCCCCGATGCTCAGGTACCCCGGACAAAAGCTGGACTAAATTAATTGGAATCTGCGTTAATTGAAAGATAAGGCGGGTCAATTGAGAGGGTTAGTGGGACAGGCTGATGTAGAAGAGTGATACGGTTGAGACTTAATCAAGCGCAAATTAAGTCAGCTATCTTCCCAATTAACGTCCAACAGCCAAAGGACTGGCTACCGTATCCCACTAATTCCCTCAGGAGTCCCACTTATCTCTCATCTAGCGATACAGTAGGAGAGGAGTTCTCTCTCTTACTTTGTAAACCAATCACAGGTCAATTTAATAAAATAAATATTTTTTATTTTGCCTCAAGAAAAATTAACCTTCCGATTTGAATAAGTTAGGCTAAGGAATTTAGATGATTGGAGAATCCTCATATATTAGACTGACAATCAAGGTAGCGTTATCGAAGCACGACTCCACTTCTACTCTCATCCGAAATACCTTTTCTCTCAATTGTTAACTTCTCTGGATTAATTTCGATGTTTTAGAGATGAAAATTCAACTCACTCTCAACTCTTCCCAAACCGTATAAGTTACGACAAATCTCAACATATTAGATTTACTCTTTGAAGTAAAACATGCCCTCCAATTTCTCTTCACATATAACGGGGTGAATAAAAAAAAAAAAAAAAAAAAAAAAAAAAGACGATTTCTTAAACAAATATTTGTATTATTATTTCTTTGATATAAAATAAAATTAATACTCAAAGTATAGTCCATTGTTATCCACCGTCATTACCCATCTGCTAGCCAATGGCTCGATGCCACGCTGATACCATTCCTTGGAATGGCTGTCAGAGAACTCTTGGACAGCATTTTCAACTTCCGCAAAATTATCAATATTTTTTCCCTCGAAGAAAATGGGCCATGGATCGAAACAAGTAGTAATCCGAAGGTGCGAGGTCTGGACTGTATGATGGATGAGGCAGGAGTTCAAACCCATGAAGTTCTGTGAACTTTTCTGCTGATTGTTGAGGAGTACGTTCGTGAGGGACCAGTCTACAGGTCTTTTTCAACTTCCCCATGGAGAGATGGCGACTAACATCTTTCGACACACCACACTCCCTGGCCAGTTCGCGAGTACTTGTGGACGGATTTGACTTAACAGTTTCCTTCAGAACCTCATCAATATCAATTAATAGCCGCCCGGAGCCCTTCTAAAAAATTTAAAAAGTAAAATTTATTTTGCTTTGGTAATTTTCATTACTTTTTTATTTTAAAAAGAGCAATTTCACTACGTATTTCTGAAAAATTTCCACATTTTCTTATTCCTAAGATGTTAGAAGATGGTGCAAAGTGGTCGGAGATTGCAATTTTTAGTGCATGTCTGGAAATTTGGGTCATTCGTCCCACTGTGCGTAGGTAGTTATAAATTTTTAATTTAATGAAGTCTAGATTTGTAAAACATTGATACTCGAAATTGCCCGTAATCTGAGAATCACCCATATCTATAATGTTGGTTAAAGGTTATTTCATTTCTGTTGCTCGATTTAACTGTGAAATTTCATTTTTTCAGTTGCGTCTTTTTTCTACCAGATGTGCAATTCAAATTCAATTAATCGCACATCCGGTAGAAAGAAGACGGATTTTATTTTTCTATTCTATTTTATTATATTATCTTATTCCTGATTCCATCCCTAACCTACCCTTTTTGCGGTTAAAAACATTTGTTTATTTAATCTTTTTTTTTTTTTATAACATATTTATATTTCAGTGAGAATAGACTATCAATTCAACCAAGGTAGCGGGGAAAAAAAGTGAAAATGACGCCTTAGCAATAAAAATGTTTTTATCAAAGCTAGGTCAGGGTTATTTAAGAAAAACAAGTGAGTGAGATTATTAACTATTAAAGATATCATCATCCGTAATAATACCTTTCAACATTTTGTGCTGCTTCACTCTCCTAATCATGGCAAAATGAATAACTGGTTGTGCGTGTTTCACTAACAAAACCAAATGGCAGTGAAAAAAAAAAGAAGAAAAAAAAAATCAAGTCAGATATTGTTCGTTCAATTCAAACAATTTTATTAGGGATAGTTAGATAAAAAATAATTTATTTTGGTGGGTAACGGTCGGGTTAAGAGGAGGCACCAAACTGGTGCCTTATTTATAAATACATCTAATAAGGTATATATACAATATCTTTGGCACTTGTGAATCGACGGTTAAGTGAAAAAATCATAATTTAGGAAAAACGTCCAACAATTTTTGTCCACAATAATTCACAAATTAGTATTCATCTCTGAAATAGCCTCATAACTAAGTCCATTAGATATACCTAAATAAAAAGAAAAAATGGTAATTGTTCGGATCGGCGACACCACCAAACTGTCTTGACCCGCGCTACACCGACCAGTTCGATCCTTACGCTTCACTTTACAGTTTACATTTATCGATAGCTCTTTCCTACAACCTTACATGTAAACAATCACTTCTACAGTTTCAACTTGGATTGTGTTGTTTAGTTTGTTATATTGATATTTAGACTTCTTAAATGTTAATAAGTGAAACAGAAGTTAACAAAATGAGTTTCATAAAGGATTAAGTGTTTTATCAATACATGTTTTCTTATTCCCTCTTATCTAATGTGTAATAGTGTTACAAAACTTAAGAACATCAATTTGTACATGGATTTGGTGTTATACATATTTTTATTTGTTGTTTCAACAGTGCTAAAATTTCAGTATGCTTATTTTGTGAATGCATTCTTTGTCATCCATAATACTTATTGCCCTAAAGCGAGACAGATTGTATAAGTATTTCAATAAAACATATCGATCTAAAAATAAATGTGAGAAAGTATATCATAGGTTTCATATTTCCTTATTTCCACTTCCCTTGAGAATTTAAATAAATAGGAGCTATGTGAAATAAATACTTAAGGATTCTGTATTTTAAATATTCATAATTTGTTGTTTATTTATTAATATTTATTAATGTTAAGAATTAACGTTACTGGTGGTTTAGCATTATATTAATTCTGATTTAATATAAAATTAATTGAAAATTGATTTAGTGTCTTATATTTTGATATTTTCTTATTTCCACTTCATTATTTTCTTATTTCTCATTTTAATATCATAAGGTAAACAGAAGTTAATATTACTTTGAACAGGGATTTAAAGTTTCTCCGTAAATAAACGAGAATAACCTTTCCCCTCGAAAAGTAGCGACTAATACACCGAAATAAATCGGAAGGTAAGAATCGATAAAAGGTATTCTCAGCGCGCGTAGGGGTTGCCTCCTCTTAACCCAACCGTTACCCAATGCTGATCCTTAGAAAACGAAGTAACAGGATAGTCTAACTGTCGAAACTGAAGCACTAAAGAAATAATAATAAGCCATTTTATATACGTTTTTGTTATTCTTAGCGGATTTTGGTTATTCCTGAATAAAGATTACACTGCATCAAATAACTCCCTTAAACAAAAATGTTTTATTATGTTTTGAAGTATAATGAACACGAATCCGAAGTCAGAAAATCTCAATCAGGCACCATTTTTATGTCAAATTTGTGGTTTAGGTTGAAAAATGAGGTGTTTTTCGAAATTTCAAACATTTTTTTAATTAGTACAACTTTAACGAAAAAAAAACAACTGAAGATCATAACTACATTTTTTCTGAGAAACGATCATGGAAGGTACTAGAAGAAGCTAACGTTTGACAAAAAGTAAGGTAAACATTTTTTTTATTTCTAAAATTACCGATTTTTAATAACGTATATTTTGAAAACAGTTGGAATTTGTTTTTATCGAATCAATTTTATAGGAAATTTAATTAAATTAATTAATTTCTATTTTTGAATTTTTATTTTTGAAACATATTTTTCTTGAGTCCACCATTTTCAACATATAAACGAAAAACCAAAAATTTTTATTTTATATTCTGATTTCAGAGCACTCACTGATTTTCAATTATGCTCTTGACAGGTATGGATAAAAAAATAAAATTTAAAAAATAAAAAATAAAAAATAAACACATGAATATTCGATAGTTTTTGACATCATAGCTTCGTTAGGAATAGTTAGAAGGTAAACATACTAAAGTCCTCGTCCCTGGGGGGTGAGCTTACAGTAAGGGAGAGAGGAAAAGTTCAATTTTTTTGGTTTTTCGATAATATCTCGAAAACAGTTGAATCTAGAAAAATATGTTTCAAATAAACACAAAAGCTAATTAAATTTCCTATAAAATTGATCATATATAAATTTGTCGTAATTCTAACCATTTACGAGATATACCTGATTGGAAATCGGTGATTTTCGGGAAAAAACAAATGTCACATCACTTTTTTCTAACTTTGCTTCTAGTAGTTTCCACAATCGTTTGTCAGAATTAAAATTGTTGAGCAATTAAATTACTTGAATTCCATATATACGTTTCTGGTATTTGAAGCAAAAGTTAAACAAAAAGTGAGGTAAACTTTATTATTTTATTTCTAGAATTATTGATTTTTTAATAACGCCTATCTCGAAAACAGTTCGAATTTCTTTGTATAGAATCAATTTTATAGAAAATTTAATTTAATTAATTAATTTTGATTTACCTGCCTACTCTTCTATATGGAAGTGAAAGCTGGATACCATTAGGGAAGCGCCTAAGCAGAGTTACTGCATCGGAAATGAGGTACCTTCGGAAAGTAGCGGGCCGAACCAGAAGGGATCGGATCAGGAACGATAGGACTAGAGAGGATCTAGGGGTTGTCTCTCTAAAGGATACCCTTGAAAAGAGGCAACTTAGATGGTTCGGACATCTCTGCCGGATGAATGAGGACCGAGACCCGAGAAAGTACTTTGAGGCCAGACCAACAGGAAAACGTCCCAGAGGAAGACCCAGAACTCAATAGATGGACTACATATCTAAGTTGGGAGAGAAGAGAGGCAAAGACTGGAATGCCATGAGGGCGCTGGCTCGGGATAGGGAGAATTGGTTTGCCTGGACAGAGGCACCTCCACGCTGAAAGGCACTAAGAAGAAAGAGGAAGACAGAAAGAAATTTTGATTTGAATTTTTATTTTTGAAACATATTTTTCTAGAGTCCACCGTTTTCAAGATATAAACGAAAAACCAAACATTTTTATAAGTTATATTCTGATTTCAGCGCATCCACTGATTTCCAATTAAGCTCTTGACGGATGTGGATTTAAAAATAAAAGTAAAAAAAAAAAAAATTATTTAGTTTGATTTTTTAGCTTCCAGATGAATTATTGTTCGTAATATCAATTAATCTAGGTTTTGATATCGAGTACCGAATCGATTTTTTATATTGGTTCTGGTACCGATAGTCAAAAATGTTACTTTATTTCAATGGCTGCCTTCTTTAATGGTTTAGTATTATATTACTCCTAAATTTTAGGTAAAATTTTGTAGGTCCCGTGACAGAAAGATGATGGGTTTCTTAGAACTATGGATAAGGAGCCATATATGGTTTTTAACAATAACACCAATATCGATTAGTAGTAGAGGTAGAAGAGGTAGTTAATCTTCAAGGGTAAAGTAGTTACTAGACAAGGATCCTTGTAGTTATGATTTCCTCAATGATTTCCACGGATAGCATCTGCCCGCACGTGGATGGATCATTATCAAGTCCACAAATTAATAAATTTCTGAATTATTACCGTGATGAATATCCAAGATAATAAAATATTCGCTTGCTTATTGATATATAACTTCTATTCGCGATATAACGTGATTATTATTCATTTAAATTAAAGTGTTCATTCATTATGCATGATATAGTTTTGTCTATTTTTATCATTGTATTTAAATATTAAAAAATACAATGAATTCTAATAAAAAAAAATGTTAAAAAAAATAAGAGGATTCTATTCTGGATATCACCAGCAACAAGCAATTCTATATTAACTATGGCTTTTTAAAAGGTAAAAGTTAAAATCAAACACACATTTTAATACTGATTGAAATTTTATTTTTGTATATACCACGAAAAACACGTTACAATCGTTAAAATGTTTACCATATTTTTTTCGTTTTTTTTCAATGCACAATTTCAATTTTTAAATATTTGACAAGTAATTAAAATAAATTTCTCTTTGCCTCTAGCATATTGCGAATGATTGTCTTTGAAATTTCTAGAAATGAAAATATATATATATATATTTATATATGTTGAACTCTCATATCTGAATGAAAACATATAATAAATCAATTAAAATGAAAACCAAAATAAAAATAATTATAAGCCTACCTTGTGATAAACGGCAAACAACGTAAGTTATCCAATACTGGAAGAGATATCTCATCAAATTCGATCCTATAACTTTAACAAACCAATAGTTAGCAAACGAATAGGTTAACTAGTATCCAGGCAACACTTTTCTTAGGTTAGGGATATTGATAAGATACCTGACTTTTTTAAAATGATAAAATAATGATAAATCCCAACACTGAAGCTTGAATTTCGTTTCGTTTATTTCGTTTAACGTCACTTTATGCTGCTATGGATAATCGGACGATGCTACGGTGGGAGTCCTAAATTTTGCCTATCCAGGTATAATTTGGATAGGGATCTTTAACGAGTACCTGACATCGCACAGGCTCGGGACCCCCAGCAGATCCAACTAATCTGGTTGGATTTTACATGCTAACCATGAAAGTATATAACAGTGTGGCAAACCTCGGTTCTGCCATTCAACGTTGTACATTTAAATTATGATTTTCTTAAACTTTAGTATTTCTAAACCTTTCTAGAATTATGAAGATGATATTGATAAAATTTAGTACAAATGGGTTAGTAGTTTTTGGTAAAAAAACATATATTGTGGAATGGTGCTAACCACATAACTATTTTTAAGCTTTACTGAGATCCACGTGTCTCATAACTAGATACCGGATTTTTGTGCAGTAAAAAATCAAAAAATGTGCAGTAAAAACACAAAACATGCAAAATCGTGCAGTAAAAAACTCAAAATCTGCAAAATCGTGCAGTGAAAAACTCCAAACGTGATTTTAAAAACTTAATACATGCAGCAATCCATTTATTTAGACAAATATGCAAAACTTAACCAGCCTTATATAAACTTAAGGAAATTTCTACAAACGTTTCGTTTTAGTGTTAATTCAATCTGAAATACTTTCAAATTTGGGAAAAAAAGGAGATGAAAAAAATTGTTAATTAAAAGAAATATAAAATATCTTTATTGAAATTTCCTTTTAGGTGGAAACAAAATATAATTAAATGTTTTTGAAAACTAAATTAGTTTTTAAAAGTTTCGTGGAAATGTACGACATTATAAATTTCAAAATATTTCTCAGTAAAATTATGCCGCCTGTCACTTAAAATGTTCTTTAGCAAAAGAAAAGGAACGTTCTACATCTATGGACGTAACAGGACAATTTTCGTAGCATGCGATTGTGGATGGATACAGATTATCAGCTTCTATTTCCTTTCCGTTGATACAATAATTTAATTTTTTTAACGAATGTAGCCGTAGTTTTTCTCAATGATTTACTCGAATTTTGAAAATAAACATCTTCCCTTTTCATTTTCAATTCGTTTTAAGCTTTCTTCGAGTTTCAAACAAATATCAGCTCTAGATATTCATTGGTCCATTGTTTCAATTTTGTAGAATCACTCGCGTACGTTTTTGGCATTTTCAAAGCTGATAGTTAAAAATGTTGTTAACAACTAGCCCTTTGTGCTAAATCAGAAGTAGATAATGAAATGGGAAGCGATTAGTAAAATTTTCTGAGGAAATGTCTTAGTTCTAGGAAGTACGTCGATCCCCAATGTTTGCCTAAATCCTCAAAGCTCCCAATTCAATACGATCATTTAAAAGTAGTAGGTCACAAATACATGTAATTTAAGCGACTTTTTACTTTCAATTTAAAACTAATTAACCTATTTAATATAAATAATTGTTATAAATGTTGCCTAATAATCCTAAGTAAAATTTTCAAAAAATAAATGGTTAAGTGAAGATGAATTTGGTTCAATTGTGCAATTTCGTGCAGTACAACCCGAATTCGTGCAATTAAGCTCAAAAAGTCAAATTTGTGCAAAATAAAATTTAAGAATAAGAATCCTTATTATATAAATGAGATGACTACTTGGGTTAGAGAGCGCTAAATCAAATCTAACAAAATGTGCAATAACACAAAAATCCGGTCTCTACTCATAACTTAATTAAGTCTTTTTTGATAGTGTAATTAAATATATGTAAATTTTATTTTAGATTTCTAGCTCTATATAACAGCTTATCTTTGTAGCCTCTCTTGAATGGCGCTTGTCACCTATCGGTCAATCTTTAAACTTCACCGCGCACCACATATTCATCGTGTTTTAAACAACAATTTAATTTAAAACATGTAAATTTTATTACTGCTAAACCTTACTTGAACTATGAAGGTGATTTAGTTAAAATTTGGTACAGATTGGTTCAGTAATTTTCGCGGTTAGTGATCACGAACGAAAAATGGCCTGTCCTTTTGTATAATAGTTTAGAATTTACGTTATTTAAAGAAATGGCAACTTTTTGACAAATAATTTCCCAGAAGATTAAACTTTCTGTAAAATAACCTCATTTAGACTTCAAAATAACCACATCCAGTATTTAAATTTGTGGTCCAAAAACAAGAAATAGCATGTTCCTGGGTATGTTACAAAACTTGGACTGCGGTTTTATAATAATACAAATTTTAGAAATGTGCAGTTCTCAATAAATGCTATTACAAACAAAAAGCCCAGTCTAAGAAGGCCTATTTGTTATATGAAGGGTATAAAGCCCGTTTTCTGTAATCCAAGGTTTTTCTTCGGAAACATGTTCAGGGCAGTTAGGAAGTAAACATAGTAAAAGTCCTGGGAACAGGAGGGGGGAGGGGGCGAAAGGTCCCTTTTGAAATGAAATGAAAAATGAAAAATAAACTTTATTCTGGGACAGACTGTCCCCTAAGAATAATTAAAGTGCACAATAAAAAGTACAATTGTCTGGCTGAGATTAGTTAAATCAGCACATCGGTAGTATAACTAAATTAGGAGAAAATAGTAGAAATGAGAAATAAAAAATAAAAAATGATTAAAATTTTTTTTTTCTCATTTTATTAAAATTTACAACTGTACAATATATACATCTAGTAAATAGGTTGATTATGATTACAGCAACATGCCCAAACTTGAAAAGGACTACTCATCAGTAGCACTTCAATATAAATCTACACTAGAAGGTCTCTAGGCCATCTTCTTTTCAGACGCCTCGGAGGATTATCGGGAATGGATTGGGAAGCAAGTTCAGAGACTAGTGGATTTGAGTGGTTATGAAGCTTACTATGGAAGGATAGGTATCTGGTCTAAGCTAAATCAGCAACAAATGGGACATTAAGATCTTTATGGATAAGTTTGTTTTTAACAAAGTAGGGAGCATTAAGGATTTTTCGAAGGATTTTGGATTGTAAGGATTGGATACGGGAAGAATTAGAAGGTTTAGTTGAGCCCCAAAGCTCAATTCCATATGTCCAAATAGGTCTGATAACTGTTATGTAAATGAGTCTTTTGTAGTAAATCGGAAGGTTTGAACGTTTGTCTAATAAATGTTGTAGAAGTCGAAAACGACGAGCGGTTTCCTGTCGTTTTAGTCTTGTATGTGGATTCCAAGTCAGACGTTTGTCTAGTTGGAGTCCTAGATAGCGGATCTGTTTAACAGGGATCAGTGGGATATTATGAAAGGATACGGTTGGACAGGAAGTCGTAGGTTTACGGCGAAGGGTAAAGGTTATTTGATGTGATTTGTTTGGATTTATTTTAATTCTCCAATTTTGACACCATTCTTGAAGGTTGATGAGATGAAATTGGAGTGTTCGTGAAGCATTGAAGGGATCATTATTTACAGATAACACACATGTGTCATCAGCATACGTGGTGAGGACGGTGCAAGGATGGATCGGGATATCTGCTGTGAATAAAAATTAAAATTAAAAATTAAAAAATACATAAATAAATAGAAAATAAATAAAAACAATCAACTTTAAACATTTTAGAACACTTATGTACATTTACATATTATTTACAATTTTGTGGAAGACTGAAAATCGAGGAGATGGATAAATAAAAGATGTTTAAAGGAAATTAAGGATGAAGCTCTACGAATATGGATAGGTAAGGAATTCCAAAAGGAGGTGCACAGATAACGAAGGATTTTTCAGAGGAGGCAGTTCTATCTGAGGGGGTATATAGGTTGGAAGTTTGGGATCTTGTATTCAGGTGGTGAATGGAGGAACGCAGAGTAAGTAGGTCTAGGATATAGGAAGGTTTATTAATTTTTAATGACTGGAATAGGAAAGTGCCGAGGAAGTATTGCCGTCGAAAATCGGGGAAAAGCCACCCTAGCTCTTTGTACCGGTAAGATACGTGAGATCGTCTGCTAACCCCAAAGATAAATCTTATGAAACAATTCATTAGTCTCCTCAGTCGCATCTCTAGCTCAACAGACAGTCCTCCGTACACAAAGCACCCGTAATCAAAGTGGGGAAAAATGAGAGAGGATACCAGAAGTTGGCGGGTACTTCGGGGAAAGGAGTCACGATGTCTTTGGAGCTGTTTGAGGATCATGATGGATTTTCTGGTTATTTGGGAAATGTGGTTATTCCAAGATAAGTGTTGATCAAAGGAGGTTCCGAGCTTTTTGATGGAAGTTTGAAATTGAATTGTACGTTTGTTGAGGTAAAGTAATGGATAGTAAGGGAGGGAATTAAGGGTAGGTTTTGAACCGATAAGGATAGCCTTACTTTTCTCTGGATTCAGGCGTAGCTTATTTTTCACTGCCCATTTGCAGATGTTCTCAATATCATCCTGAATCTTACGAGATGCTTCTAACATATCTGAAGGATGGAAGGATAGGTAGATTTGGAGGTCGTCGGCATACAAATGATACTGGGAGTGGCGTATAACTTGGGGTAGGTCATTAATATAAGCAGAGAAGAGGATAGGTGACAGGGAGGATCCTTGAGGAACACCTCTTTTTAAAGGTAGTGAGGATGAGGGAGGTTTGTTGGGAATGATAACTGTTTGGGAACGGTGAGACAAGAAGGATCGAAACCAGCTTAAAGCACTGTTGGATAGGGAAAGGTTATGTAATTTGGAGAGGAGATCTTTGTGCTCAAGATAGGTAGAGAGTTGTGAATGGACATTTTTTACATTCTGTACCGTTTCTGAGATATATACTTTTGAAAAACTAAATGGAATATATTTTTTGTTATATAAGATTTGTCACTAGGACCTGCCTCGTTTAGGAGCAATATCGGTTGTATGAAAAGCGCACACTTTTATATTTGACTGAAATACAAATCTCATGAGTTGTGACGTAAACGAATGGGCGTGTGATTCTTAGAATAATCTTTTTAGCGTTGTTTATCCCATTATTTTTAAAAACATAGATTCATTACAAAGTCCACGTTTCGTTATCGAGTGGAGATAACCAGGCTCAGTGAACCGGATTGCAACTGATCTTACCAAGGTAACTCGCCTAATTGGAAGTGAAGGTTTCCTCGTTTATTCACAAACAATACTATAAATAGGCTAATTGAACCCAAAGGCTCGATGCCGAAATTGCTCCTGTTTGACCAGCCAAAATTTAAAAAAAAAAAATTCAATTTGTGTAAGCGACTAACATGGAACAAACACGGTTTTCGAGAAGGTGGTGCGATTATCAGCCGAACAGGCAAGGCCCGTCGACTTCATCCTCGTGGTTGTTGAAACCTTCCGATTAATTTCAAGTGACTCATTTACATGACAGTAATAGGACTTATGGGACAGTAATGGATCCACAACAGACCAGATCTTCTCACTCCGATAGACAAGCGAGAAAATGAAGGAATTCAATCAGACAAGCTGGATAGCATTCATCAATTTTAAGACAGCGTATGACACTGTCATACGAAGTAAACTTTACAAAGGAATGGCTGAAATGAAAATTCCCTCCAAATTAATTAGGCTGGCTAGATGCTCAATGTCCAGGGTGAAGTGCAATGGAAATAATTCGGACCCGTTTGATGTTGGTATCGGGCTTCGGCGTGGAGATCCAATGGCCTCCATGTAATCATAAACAGAGCTGAGTTGGATAAAGATGAAACAATATTTAATAAAACCACACAGCTTCTTGCTTATGCGGATGATGTGGCTATTTTGGGAAGGTCATCTGCTACAAATGTGGGCAATAAGTAATATAGATGGCATATGATTACATTCACACATTACAGGGAAGGTCATCTGCTACAAATGTGGGCAATAAGTAATATAGATGGCATATGATTACATTCACACATTACATATGTACAAAGAGAAAAAAAAATTATGTATATAAAATAAATTAAATAAAAAGAAAAAAGAAAGAACTTCCTATACATAAACAATATACCTATAAATAAAATGAAATACAAACTCATCCAGGCCAGACCCCTTCCTCCAATTATAGAGAGACAAGCCAGGCATAGAGTGGTCCCAGTTCTCCCTCAGCTGCGTCACTGGTGTAAAAAACCTAGTGGAGGCTGAGTGAGAGCGCTATAGTACATTCACGCCGGACATGAGTTAAGAAGCTGGCCA
Organism: Euschistus heros; assembly: GCA_003667255.2. NCBI lineage: Eukaryota > Metazoa > Arthropoda > Insecta > Hemiptera > Pentatomidae > Euschistus > Euschistus heros. Next base: position 1,143,900 of record RCWM02000347.1, on the reverse strand, counting down.
TTGACAGAACTCCACAATAAATAAATTTAACAAAAGATCTCGGGGTCATTGCAGTTTTAGTCTGCGAGGGGGGTTATCAGGATGTGTGGAAAGGGATAAAGATTGAGTCAGAGGGTTAGGTTGGAAGGAGAGGTTGCAATGGAATTTCGAAAATTTAAGAGGTACGAGGTCGAGGACGTGTGGTATAATGAGATCGTTATGTAGGGTTTTGTTGGAAACATAGTAAGGAGTATTTACTATAATTCGGAGGATTTTGGTTTGGAAGGATTGAATGCGATTGATATTAGACTTTTTTGCTGTCCCCCACAATTCAAGTCCATAAGTCCAAATAGGTTTAATGATGGTTTAGATGAGATTTCCTATTTAGTAGTCTATACAATTGGCTGAAGCGTCTGTTAAGTTCTTGCCTTTTGAGTCGAGTAAGTGGTTTCCATGTAAGTCTTTTGTCTAGGTAGAAACCGAAATACCGAACTGTATCAGCTTTAAGAAGTGGAATACCATTGGAATAGATAAGAGGACTGGATTTGCGGCGAAGGGTAAAGATAACGTTGGTGTATTTAGATTCATTTACTTTGATCCGCCAGGCATTGCACCAGTCTTCAATCAGAGATAAGGGAAAGTCACTAAGATCAATAAAAGAAGCTTGAGAATGAAGCGAGTCGAATAGGGCTAGAAATAAATGATAAGAAGACCAAAATAATGGTCCTCAGAAAGAATAAACAATCCCACCCCCCAAAGTGGTGAACAGCTTCCAGTACCTTGGATCCACAATAAAAGATCTACGAGATGAGGAGGAGGAAGTTAAGAAAAGGATTGTAATGGGAAATAGGGCCATACTTCGGCTTGTCTAGGATTCTGAGGAGTCGACGAACCAGTAATGCCACGAAGTTCAGGATCTATAAAACACTGATTAAACCTATGTCAGCGAAACCTGGACCATGAAAAAAATAAAACAAGCGATCTACTGGACCGGTTTGGGAGAATAATACTTAGCAATATTCTGGGACCTGTACGCCAAAACGGAATTTGGCAGAGAAGGAAAAATAAGGACCTGTACCAAAAGACCTTAATATCTCGGTGAGCATCAGAATCCTGAGATTGAAATGGTTTGGTCACCTAAGGAGAATGGAGGACAGTAGGATGCCAAGGAAAATCTATGAAGGCACACCAGGTGGAGGGTGAAGTAGAGGGAGACCCAAGGGCCGCTGAAGAGATAGTGTACTCCAAGACATACGGCAGATGAGAATGAATGGGTTGTACGCAATGGACGGAGAAAAATGTAAGGCAGAAGTTGAAAAAGGCAGGGGCCGCTATATGTTGTCTTTTGGGCTAGAAGAAGAATAGGACTTAATTGACTTACGGATGTTAAAATATGATTACGCAGTGATAAGGCATAGGGAATTATATTGTCTCCTCGACAAAAGAAGCGGAGAAAACATCGAAATACATCGATAGCTCACAATCGATAAAAATATATTTCGAGTGTGGATAGGAACCGGATGTTCAGTTCTTCTATATCATCATCGTTTCTGATCGTACGATACTCGTGAACAGATTCGTGACGTCGAAAGATAAGATTAATTATTTGTCAGACGTTTTGATGTTTTTAATATCCCTGACACATTCTGTTGACTTGAGGTACACTCGATGGTATTGAAGGATCAATAAAATTAGCATTGATTATTTTTTTGCATATTCTAATAGAATTATTGATTCAAAGACAAGTTTCAAATGTTAAACATTCATTAACAGCTCTGAAAACATCCAGCGGGCTATCACACGCCTCTTTCTTTCTATTACATCCCAGATTACTTTAAGAAATGATAGCTAAATCAACATGTTTGATTTTTTTGTCTGATACTTTTTAAACTAATATACATGGTGAGTACCTCTTAGTGTAAAAAAAAAATATGGGTGAAACTAGATCAAAAATGTAGAAAAATACCGCAGACCTCACCTTTCTATTCCAATCCATTGCAGACATACGATAAATCGAAGAGTTTTTGGAGGAAACCACGTTTTTTTACCATAAAAGCTGCAATATCTTCATTTTGTTTAAATATTTTTGAAACTTTGACAACATTTTCGGATTTAGCATTAAATTTCCTATAAGAGCAGAGTACATGCAGCCTTCAATTTTACAAACTTGTGACCCAAATAACAGCTTGATCTTCACCTTATTTAGGGAAGTTACAATGTCTTATATTACTTTTATACTCACCGTTTTTCGAAAAAACTATCCACAAAACTGAAAATCCTACAAAAACTTGCATTTTAAACATAATACACTCTTTATTGGAATAAAAAGCAAAGAAAACAATTATTGTTTAATAGAAAATAAAGGAAAGCCGTCAATAAAGTGACACCAGATCAGAGGATCTTATGTTATTACATTTATTTATTTAGGATTTATTTTATTATATTTTCAATGTAAGGTTTATAACTCAAAAATAATGAACATAGACCTCAATTTGGCCGATAGCTTCTGAATGCAAATTGTGCCGAAGAATACCACTTTTTGAAGTGAATTTTATGGGCAGATGAATCTGTTTTTTTACAGTAGAAGGCATTTAATACTCTGCTCTTAAAGAAAATTTAATGGTAAATCAGAAAATTAGGTCACAGTTTCAAAATGGAGATATTACAGCTTTTATGGTAAAAAAACATGGTTTCCTCAAAAAATTCTGATTTATCATATATCTGCAACTGACTGGAATAGAAAGTTGAGGTCTGCGGTATTTTTCTACATTTTTGATCTAGTTTCAACCATTTTTTTTTTTATTTTATTTTTCCCCTAAAAGGAATTCTCACCCTGTATAAATAATCTATTTAGCAAAGTGGTGGCTGATGTTTTGAATGTGTTCTATGTTTTTAGAACTAATGATAAATGTTAAACATGTTAAATTAGCTCTCGAATTTATGGTTTTTTGGTTAAAGCTCTGGAGTTTATGGTAAAAAACGTGGTTTCCTCAAAAAATTTTGATTTATCATATATCTGCAACTGACTGTTAAACATAATAAATTGATAAATGTTAAACATGTTAAACTAGCTCTCGAAGAAAAGAAGTCCATAAATAAAAACTGCACACATTTCATTTCGTTTTCCTGAATTCTGTAATTATTTTTAATATACCATTCGAATCCCACCTGGGCGGGTTAAAATTTATTTAGCAACGAACCGACGGAATGAGTCTTGACCTTTCCACCCTGTCTAGAATAGGTTGGTAACCTATAGGATAACCCGTCCTTCCTAAATTATTACGATATGAAACCAAACCCTTACCAAAAAAGCGGTGAATATACACTAAAATATAATGACAGTGAAGCTAAATACACAGGAAAAACTGGACGTATCAGTAAATCAAAGATTTAAAAAACATATATTCCTTTTTTTTTTTTCAGTAGAAACGAAAAAAAAAAACATCTAGTAACAGTTTGACTTTTCATTTTTATGTTTAAAAAAACACAAACAAAGCTTTGCTGGCCCTTTCGCCTCAGCAAATATAGCCACTTATAGTCCTGATATATTTTAGAAGTGCTTTTCGTTTTACCCTCTTAAGTGGCTATCAATATATTTGATTTCTTGTCTTACATTTTCAAAACTTTAATACATACACATATACAGGGTGTTCAATATTCAAAGGCCACCCCCTTTTTTTTTCCACAGTTTTTAAAATTTTGAAACGAAACTCTCAGGGTCTTAACTGTGTCAAATAAAGTTTCTTTTCAGGCTACAGTCTGCTCTCCAGCCTTCTCCAGTTCTTCTCCAGCGACCCTAAATTTGGAATTCTCAATGGGATGTGGTATTTTTTTTACGACGGATTTCAATAGAAAATCAAATTTTGAATCGATTTTATACCGGTGATTTTTTTTTATCCGGGGCACTGTTTCGTCGCAAATCGCGAAAAATCATTTTAAGAAAATAAGCAGTCTAAAACTGTTATTGCAAAAATAAAATAAACTTTGAACACTCCTTATTTTTTTTTCAGCCATCTCATTTGCTTGTTGTCATTAATGAATTTAACAGTTGTGAATAATATAAATAAAGACAAAAAAAAAAAAAAAATAAACTTTGCCAGGGATACCCACTTAATGACAGAACCTTGGCCTCAGCCTCTCAGCATCTTGGGGAGTTAGAGCCTGATGAAGTGAAATGCGGTACGGCCTCATGCGGTGTTGTTTTAGTATGGCCCACACCGTTCCAATGCTTAAGTGAGTATCCCTGGCTATGTCTCGAATGCTCCGATGAGGATACGCTTTCACCGTAGCCAGTACATAAATGATATTAGTTTCATCACTGGCTTGTAAACGATTTGAGCCTCTCGGGGGAAACCTTCCAAGTCCTGTGAGATTGTCGTACCAGTCGCGGGAAGGCCTTAATTTCATATTTTTGTTCAAAGTTTATATTATTTTTGCAATACCAGTTTTAGACCACTTAGTTTCTTAAAATGATTTTTCGCGATTTGCGACGAAACAGTGCCCCGTTTAAAAAAAAATTTATCGGTATTATAAAATCGATTCGAAACTTGATTTTCTATCAAAATCCGTCGTTAAAAATACCACCAATTGAGAATTCCAAAGTTAGGGTCGCTGGAGAAGAAATGGAGAAGGTTGGAGAGCAGACTATAACCTGAAAAGAAACTTTATTTGACACAGTTAAGACCTTGAGAGTTTCGTTTCAAAATTTCAAAAACTGTGAAAAAAAAAAGGGGGTGGCCTTCGAATATTGAACACCCTGTATATAATCTATGTAACAAAGAGTTGATGTGTTGAAATTGTTTTATCAGAAAATTCCTTCCTTTAATGTTTCATGTATCAGTTATTCATATTTTTTTTATTATTATTATAAGTAACTATCATTCTCTCTCACGTGACCTCTTGGCAATTACTTCATTATTCACAGTTGCCATGAGAACCGTGTGACGTGCGACCTGTTGGGTCACATGTCCCACTTATCTCAGTTTCCTTTCCTCGATATCATTTAATAGCGGACTAAAGAGATTTAAATAAGTAAATAAATCAATTACTGATCCAACATAATTATATTATTGCATGAGATAGAATTATAGAGGCTAACAAGTTCTCAGCCACGATAGTTGTTGGACAATAATAACACTTCGTCTTAATTGATCTTAAAGACTCAAAATAATTAATTAATTAATTTTTTAGAAAAAAACAGAAACCGAGTTCAAGATTAAACCTGCTTGTACGAACTTGAACTAAAAAGTAAAATATAATATTTTAATTACTTCAAAACATACAGCATTAAAGTGCAATCAACGAAATTATCTATGGGTCATTGTCAAATAAAATGGCAATTTGCTGTCCCAGCACTTTGAATGGCTGAAAAATAACAACACCATATCCAATATTTCACTTTTGTTGATTTTATCTTGTCGAGTTCATTTGTTTAAACTTATTTAGGCCTTAAAACTTCGATTTCAAATTTATGATAAAGATAAAAAACATTTTTATGCATTTTGAGGCACTTTACTGTCCGTAGGGCAAGTTGCCAACTCTCTAACCTTCACAAAAAGTATAGCAATTTTTTTTTTCATTTTATTCTCTCTGTTATTTCTCGTTTTATTCTGTTTAGTATCCTAGGCCCCATCCTCTACACGGTGTATTCAGCTGACATCCCAACTCATCCTACCACTGTCCTCACCACTTAAGGTGCATTCACACTACGCTGACGTGACGTGTTGACTCGCGCTCTGCGGCTCGTGTTAACATGTCAGCGTTGGCCATTGTGTGCACACTGTTCTGACGTGTCGTGACGAATTCATGCCAGTTTTTTATTTGGTTTTCACAAGGTGCACATCGTTGCGGAATGGATATGAGAATTTTAGATGCTTTAGATGAAGAGGAAGAGTATATTGCTGTAATAGCAGCTTTTATAGCCGCTCACAACACAAAGAGAATATGGGTGCACCCTATAAATAGTTGCAGACCGATTCAAATTTTAATTTCACAATATGTAAACACACTTTTGTCTCTACCAGTAGAATTGGGCATCATTCAAACATAGCTAAAGTTTAATTCAAATTTAATCACAACTATTTGACAACTAATTTCCGCAAATCAATCACATAAATATTAATCATTAAATCTTTCTTTCGATTTTTTAGTGAACTAATGATGATTGAGATTTAATTATTATTAGATTTGGTGATTGATTCCTGGAAATTAGTTGCCAAATAGTAATGATTGAATTTTAGCTCTGATTAAGTTTCTACCGGATTTAGAACTGTCTACTGGTTCTATTGATCGCCCCAATAGACTTCAATGACCCATTGAAGGTCATTATCAATGTTCTCATGGTTATAATAATTGATTCAATTGCAATTTCCACAATTGTATTTATATAAATTAATTTTAATTTGTTGGATCACTCCTTCGTCATTTTTTTTTTTACATTTTACAAGATAAATAACCAATTGTTGCTACCATTGGTTAAAAAAAAAGCAAATTTTATGCTATGGCAATTCTAAAGAATCACTAAATTAACAAACGTGCTTTTAAAGTGTTTAAAATATCGTTAAATAAATAAAACAGTCACCTTTACAATAAATTAGTAAATTAATACAATTATTACCTGATATTTCAAACATTCCTCCTATTTCCTACCATGCCTCGTTTAGTGTTTTTTAATTCCTATACTCCTTCTCAAACGGGTCAAAAAGAAATGGATATTTCTTCAGATGCTCGATGAGCTGCTCCTCAATGTTCATTGCTGACGGGCTGATGCCTACTGACGAGATATGGGAATTTATATTTGGTGCTGACGGGTCAGAGAGTGTGTAGCGACACAACACAGCACGTCAGCGTAGTGTGAACACTTCCATTCTAAATAATGGTTTATATTTTTTCGTAACACGTCAACTGACGTGTCAACACGTCACGTCAGCGTAGTGTGAATGCACCTTTACGCTGATGACACATGTTTATTATCAGTAAATAAATTATAATCAGTGATCCCTTCATTTCCTCCCAAACACTCCAATTCCACTTGCTAAACATTCAAGAAAGGTGTCAAAAATGGAGAATCAAAATAAACCCAAACAAATCTTACCGAATAATCTTTACCCTTCGCCGTAAACCTACGACTTCCTGTCCAACAGTATCCTTCAATGATATTCCACTAATTTCTGTTGAACAGATCCGCTTCCAAGGACTCCACTTAGACAAACGTTTTCATAGAATCCACATACAAGACTAAACCGACAAGAAACTGCCCGTCGTTACAGACTACTTCAACATTTACTAGACAAACGATCAAAGCTCCCAATTAATTACAAAAGACTTATTTACATGACTGTGATTAATGCTATTTGGACGTACGGAGTTGAGCTTTGGGGCTCTACTAAACCATCCAATTCATCCCGTATCCAATCCTTACAATCCAAAATCCTTAGAAAAATCCTCAATGCTCCTTACTTTGTCACTAATAAACTTATCCACAAAGATCTAAATGTTCCATATGTTGCTGATTTAGCCCAAACCAGATAACAATCCTTTCATAGTAAGCTCCATAACCACGCAAATCCACTAGTTTCTCAACTTGCTTCCCACTCAATTCCCGATAATCCTCCGAGGCATCTGAAGAGAAGATGGCCTAGAGATCTTTACTTGATTTACTTGATGTATATTTGTTCAGTTGAAAATTTCAATAAATTGTTAAAAATGAAACATTTTTGATAAAGAAAAAAAATTATTAAACATTTTGACGCACGTTACTGTCCACAGGTCACGTTGCCAACCCTCTAACCTTCACAATAAGTATAGAATTTTTTTATATTTTTATTCTCTTTGTTGCTTGTAGTTCTATGATGTGTATATTAAATCTACTATTTTTTTTTTTTAATGTAATCTGTGACCAGGTTTAGAAGAGTGAGTTCTGGAGCTTGGGGAGTCGGGATAACGTCCTAACACACTTAAGAAAACGCATTGTAACCATTCCTAACCAAGTAGTCCAGTCAATGAGGGATGTAGAGTGCCGAAAATATGCGATTATTTTTTACTTCATAGCTTCGTAAGGAATAGTTAGAAGGTAAACATATTAAAAGTACCCGCCCCTGGGGAGTGAGCTAACCGTGGGGGGGAGAGGTGAAGTTAATTTTTTTTTTGGTTTTTCGATATTATCTCAAAAATGATTGACTCTAGAAAAATATGTTACAAATAAACATAAAAGCTAATTAAATTTACTATAAAATTGATTCTATATAAATTTGTCGTAATTCTAACCGTTTTCGAGATATTCGTTTTTGAGAATTGGTGATTTTCCGGTAAAAACAAATGTTACCTCAGTTTTTATCAAACTTTTGCTTCTTTTAAATTTACTTTAATTTCATATAAACGTTTCTTCCATTTGAAGCAAATGTTGCAAAAAGTGAGGTAAACTATTTTTATTTCGAAAATTATCGATTTTTAATGACGTATATCTCGAAAACCGTTGGAATTTCGACAAATATGTTCAAAATCAAAATGTGCTAAAATGCACATAGCGGAATTGTCAATCTTACCGACGATATGTATTTTTAATCTTGAAGTCGGAAAAGAGGTTTTCAATTCGACTGTATTTTTTTCAATTTTTAGTGGTACGTTACTGTATTTTGTTTTCGTTTCCTTTTAAGATCAAGTTAGTACATATAGGTTTAATCTTGAAGTCAATTTTTTTTCTTGATAAGCGCTGAGTTAATTTTAATAGAATTGCTATAGAAAAAAAAAATTTCTAGACAACCTCTGAAGTATAACGGATAAACAGAATCATCAAAATCGACTCATGATTGACAGATTAATCGACAAACAAAATACAGTTGAATTGAGAACCTCCTCCATTTTGAAGTCGGTTACTAGAAGCACGTAGATACAGTAATCCAACGTTATATAACAGTAATTAGCGGGTTTTTTTTATATCCTTGTTTATGTTTGCCTTCGCCTTCAAGAGATTTGCCGAATTTGAAATAGATCTCCTGCATTAGGACGCTTAGCTTCTTACCAGGAAAGGATTTGTTGGAATTGAAGTGGTTTGTTTGGGTGTCTGCTAATTCTCCTTATCTCTAGTATGTTAGATAAATACCAGTGATAATTTAGGGTCCAAGAATGTAAGCGAAATGTGTCAAAGGTCTGGTTGCTATCTGTTGCGATATTCAAGAACAGACAAGTTTTCTATGAAAATTTCTTTGAAATTCATAGTTACGTTATCGGTATGCTAAAAATGGATCCTTGATAGCCGAGCGAGTTAGGGCTTTTGGCAAACAGACCCACTTCCCAGAATCGTTTAATAATAAAGAAATACGATATCTATATCTATACTATTATATAAAAGACAAGCCATTTTTGTTTTGTGATCACTAGGGCTGTGAATTATATGCAATAAAAACTTAAAAATATGCACATATATATGCAGATATATTGGGTAAAATATGCAATTAAATACCGAAAATATGCAACCACCTGCAGTATTAGAAAAATAAAAGGTAACGGTTCGATCGGCGACACCACCAAACTAGGTTGACCCGCGCTACACCGACCAGTTCGATCCTTACGCTTCACTTCATGTTTACATTTTTCGATAGCTCTTTCCTATAACCTCACATGTAAACAATCACTTCTACATTGTGTTGTTTAGTTTGTTATATTGATATTTAGACTTCTTGAATGTAAATAAGTGAAACAGAAGTTAACAACACGAGGATTAAGTGTTTTGTCAATTCATGTTTTCTTATTTCATCTTATCTTATGTGTAAAAGTGTTATAAAACTTAAGAAGATTAATTTGTACATGGATTTGGTGTTTTATATATTTGTATTTGTTGTTTCAATTTCAGTGATAAAATTTCAGTATACATATTTTGTGAATAGATTCTTTATCATCCATATTACATATTGTCCTAAAGTGAGACAGATTGTATAATTAATTCAATAAAACATATCAGTTTATAAATAAATATGAGAAAGTATATCACAGGTTTTTTATGTTTTCTTATTTCCACTTCCCATGAGAAAATATAACAGAAATTAACATCATCACTTTCAACTAGGATTCTGTCTTATATTATATACATGGCTTTTAACAGGGAGAACTGGCAATGAAAATAATCACAGGTTAAGAGGTAAATGACACATTACTATATAATTGTAGAACTATTGGTATAATGTTATAGATTAATGTGTTTTTAAAAAAAATTAGAAGCCTGATGATGGAACATTATCTCCGAAACATGTAGCTACAAATGTTAAATAAATAGGAGTTATGCCAAATAAATATTTTTGGGTTTAAAGGATTCTGTCTTTTTTATATTTATAATTTGTTATTTTCACTTCTCTGACAGAAAGTTCATTAGGAATTAACTTTACTGGTGGTTCAGTAGTATATTAATTGTTGATTAAATTAATATTATTTCAAAATTGATTTAGTGTCTTATATTTCGATATTTCCTTATTTCCACTTTAATATTTCCTTATTTCTCATTTTAATATTAGAAGGTAAACAGAAGTTAATATTACTTTGAACAGGGATTTAGAGTTTCTCAGTAAATGTAGGAGAATAACCTTTCCCCTCTAAAAGCAGCGACTAGAACATCGAAATAAATCGGAACAAGGTAAGAATCGATAAAAGGTATTCTGAGCGCGTTTAGGGGTTGGTGTCGCCGATCCGAACAATTACCAAACTTTAAAAAGCTAATATTAAAAAACAAAGACAAATGTTAAAAACCTTTATTAAAGATAAATAAATAGTTGTGGATTTGATTTGCAGACAACTACTTTTTCGGGTTTTCGAACAATATAGATAGTCTATTGGGCCTCAAAATAGATTTGAAACGGCTTAACGACCGCTCTACATCTTATAAATATAAAACGTCTCCATCGCTCTTGAAAGTCACAAGATCTTTTGCCTTTGAAGGAGGGACTTTCGTTATTTTAGGTTAACACAAAAGAACAGTTTACGAATGATATGTCGCGATGAAAACTGTGTGAGAGACTTTGTAATGGAATGATGAAAGATAGAAGGGTGAGATGAAAAGTGAAGTCATAATATTCTGCGTATTTGAGCGAAGTATAAACGGGAAAATGATCGGATTAAATAATTCTAAGAGAAGCAAATACGATCTAAAGTTCGCTGAAACCGAAGAATCAGCAGTTCGACACATACAAACGCATTGATTAGTCGAAAAAAAAAAAACGGGAAAGTTCTGAAAGCTGTTTTTCTGCTCGAAAACATAAAAAAATTCAAATTTCAAAAGCTGATATGCCATATATGTAGATAAATATGCAGTTCTATTGGGTTGTTTCACAAGAAATGTCCGTTTTCAAGGTAAAGGGATTTTAGTAAAAATACAATATGAAAACAATATAATTTTATTCGAAGTATTTATCTTCTTTTTCTACACATTTTTCCCAACGTGACAACAACTTTTTTATCCCGGATTTGAAAAACTCTGAGCTTTGAAGTGAAACAAAATCTGAAAACGCACTTTTGGTTTCAGCATCATTTGCAAAAAATTTTCCTCTGCAGAAGTTGTCTAAATTCCTGAACAGGTGATAATCTGTTGGAGACAAGTCGGGAGAATATGGTGGGTGCGGAAGAACTTCGTACCCCAGCTCTTTCAATTTATGCATGGTAAGTTTTGAAACGTGGGGTCTAGCGTTGTCGTGTAGGAGTATAGGGCCCTTCCGATTTACCAATCCAGGTTGTTTTTTTCAATAATTTTTCGTGCCTTTGGCCAATTTCATTGCAGTAGGTTGTAGAGGTAATGGTCTCACCTCTAGGCAAAAAGGAATAATGTATGATTCTAGCCATGGACCACCATACTGTAACCATCAATTTTTTCGGGTGAAAATTTGGTTTTGGCATTTGTCCTGGGCTTTCGTCGATGTCTAACCACTGCCCTGACCGACGCTGATTGTCATAAGCAATCCAGCTGCCGAACGACCTAGTTTAAACTCATAAAAAAATATTACACGAAAATCGCGTGTTTCCATGTTCATATTTGAAGGTATACTAAACAGTGTGTAATTGATTGGGAAGCTAATGTTTATAAAAGAAAAGTAGAGGATTAGTAACTGCTTGATTATGATATGTGAACTTTGGAAGTAAACAACAGAGACTCGCAAAATCCTCTATGTATTTCAAATATTATAAAATCGGACATTTCATGTAAAACAACCCAATAGTTTAAAATATGTAAAAATATGCATTTATGGGAAAATATGCGAATTAAAAATAGCTCAAATTTATTCCATATCATTTCCCTTGAAGAATGGTGTCATAACTGGAAAGTTAAGATAAATCCCAGCAAATTACCTTTCTTTACCCTACGTCGAAAACCTACCTCATCCTGTCCTCCTGTATCCTTTTATGGAGTACCATTAAATAATGTAGAACAGATAAGATACCTTGGATTTTATCTGGACAGGAGGCTTACCTGGAACCCTCATACAAGATTGAAAAGACAAGAAGCTGCACTTCGAATTCGAATACTACAACACCTACTTGACAAAAGTTCAAATCTTCCGATACACTACAAAAAACTCATCGATATGACGATTATCAGACCTATTTGGACTTACGGAATAGAGTTATGTGAATCCACCAAACCATCGAATTCTTCCCGCGTCCAATCACTCCAATCCGAAATCCTTCATGCTCCTTACTTTGTCACAAATGAATTGATCCACAACGACCTTAATATCCCATGTGTTGCTGAATTGGCACGAACCAGATACCTTTCCTTTCATAATAAACTCACTCCGCATCCAAATCCACTTGTTGCACAACTTGCTTCCCATTCCATTCCTGGCAATCCTCCGAGGCGTCTGAAAAGAAGATGGCCCCGTGATCTTTTTTTGTAAATATTCATTAGAGTACTAGCAATGGGTAGTTCCTCTACAGGTTTTATTCATGTCATTATGTCTCATATATACCACATATTTACTTGATGTGTTTTCTAATACAGTTGTAAATTTCTATTAAGAAAAAAAAAAAATTATTCCAAATGCCTCAAAACATATATATTCTGATAATATTAGATGTTTTAGTTAGGAGAAATATCCAAATGCATATATTTCACAGCCCTAGTGATCACTAACTACATCATCATCATAGTTCTAGGAAGCTTTGGCAATAATAAAATCTACTGATTTGCAAATAATTCGTTATTAAAAAAGCGATATGCGGATAACGGTAAAGTTTTAAAATTTATAGGTGGTGAGCGTCATTCTACATGGGATGTTACAAAAGTAAGGTTTTACATAAAGCATGAAATTGAGATAAAATTCAGCTGTATCCTCTACACGTTGTATACAGCTGACATCCCAACTCATCCTACCACTGTCCTCACCACTTACGCTAATGACACATGTGTGTTATCAGTAAACAATGGTCTCTTCATTGCTTCCCAGACACTCCAATCCTATATCCCAAACCTTCAAAAATGGTGTCAAAAATGGAGAATCAAAACAAATGCTGATAAATCTCACCAAATAACCTTTACCCTTCGTCGTAAACCTACGACATCCTGCCCTACAGTATCCTTTAATGACATTCTACTAATCCCTGTTGAACAGATCCAATACCTAAAACTCCAATTGGACAAACGTTTAACTTGGAATCCACTTACAAGACTAAAAAGTTCAAAGCTCCCAATTAATAACAAAAGACTGATTTACATGACTGTGACTAGACCTATTTGTACGTAGGTAGTTGAGCTTTAGGGCTCCACTAAAACATCCAATTCATCTCCTATCCAATCCTTACAATCCAAATTCATTCGAAAAATCCTCAATGCTTTTTACTTTGTCACCAATAAACTTATCCAAAAAGATCTTAATGTCCCGTATGTTACTTATTTAGCCCAAACCAGATACCCATCCTTCCATATTAAGCTCCACAACCACTCTAATCCACTAGTCTCCCAACTTTTTCGCACTCCATTCCTGATAATCCTCCGAGGCGTCTGAAAAGAAGATGGCCTAGAGACCTTTTAGTGCAGATTTTATTGAAGTGCTACTAGTGAGTAGTTCTTCACAAGTTATTTGCATGTTATTGTATTAAATATCACTACATTTACTTGATGTATATATTTTGTACAGTTGCAAATTTCAATACATTTAAATATATAAAAAAAAAAAAACGTGTTGCGAAACTTGAACCCCTGTGGATGGATGGATTCTGAATGAGAACGCAATAGCCGCAGACACTCAGAACTTAAGCAGGGGAGCTGGTCTACTCCATTTACATATTAAAAAAAAAAAAAAGGCTGTGGGCCATTACCGTTTCGACAGGGATTATATGAATCTGTGACTGAGCCGGAGAATTAGGGCGGTGAGAGAGGTTTTGGGTGGAATTTAGAAAATTTTACAGATATGACATCGAGGAGAAAAGGCGTATTGGGGTCATAATATAGGCTGTAGAATTCATTATCTACAACATATCCAAATACTATATAAAAGCCATTCTTCGTTTTTTATCAAATTTTGACTACATTAGCTCAAGGAATGTTTAGCACCAATAAAAAAAACAAAAAAAAAACTGATTTTCAATCAAATTGTTAATTTAAAGTGTGGATTTCGGTGACGTTTGAAAATCGACAGAAGGGTGGCCTGCGGCATTCTGCAAGAGAGGTTAGAATGGAGGACAAGGGGGCAACCAGTAAAATATGTTCCATTTTATTCTTACTTTAACCTATAGGCTCAAGGGTGCCAATTATATTTGTGTTTTTATTTCTTAACTAGCTGAAAGTACCCTGCTCCGCTACGGTTTAATATCATTAGGATGAAGGACAACTTAAATTAGTAAAAGTTCAGTTTAACGTTCATAATTATTATTACTTAAATAAACCTAAAGAATTCCACGCTTAGAATAATTTCAATAAGTAAATTTGACAATTTGCAAAAGTTAATTTTATATTATTTTGATAGTATTAAATATCTCCATGAAATTGAAACAAAATCATTACGTTTAACATATCATTCGAAATCTGATTAATTTCTCAAGTTTTTGTGAGATTTGACGTTTTGTGGATAGTTTTTACGAAAAACGGTGAGCGTTGAAGTAAATAAGACATTGTGACTTCCCCAAATAAGGTGAAGATCAAGCTGTTCTTTAGATTCCAAGTTTGTAAAATTCAAGGTCACTTGTACTCTGTTCTTATTGGAAATTTAATGCTAAATCTGAAAATGTGGCCAAAATTTGAAAAATATTTAGACAAAATGGAGATATTACAGTTTTTATGGGAAAAAAAAAAAAAAAAAAAACGTGATTTCCTCAAAAAAGTCTTTGATTTATCGTATATCTGCAACGGGTTGGAATAGAAAGGTGAGATTTGCGGCATTTAGCTACATTTTTGATCTAGTTTAACCCAATTTTTTTTTTTTATACTAAGAGATACTCACCCATAGTAGATAAATATATAATAATTTAAACTATCTAATTTCTTTACTTTACGACAGGGAATACAATTAATTTATATATATATATTTTTTTTTTTTTGAGAAGACGAGCATTACACACCTCTTGAGTCTACTTTATTTTCATCTAATCCAAAAAAACGGCAATATTTTGTTTGATGCGAATGACAAGTACAAATTGCTCCTTAGTCTCGGCACCCTGACAGGACAGGACAGGTACCCAGGCTCTACGGTACTCAGTCATTTCCAAAATAGGTTGAAGAACTCACAACCGAACCCTAATTATATACCTACTCTACTCGGAAACGAACTGTCAAATACAGCACGTACAGTTTCAGAATGACCATCCCCAGTCCCAGTGGAGGGTCGACTTTATAGAGTAATGAGTTGGGTACGGCCTGAGTTGGGTACGTGTTGTTTGCTAAATGGTTAAGTCGACATCTTTCCTAGTAGGAGTACAGCATAGGAACTCGACTTCAAAAGTCGAACAAAACTATTTGTCATGTTATTATTGATGAATTTCCCTAGTAATCATAATCATAAAAGCAAACAAAGGAAACATAGTTGTCATTCTAGAATGAGATTTGAGAGACGTAGAGTGCATGGGATATGCGATCATTTTTAACTTCACAGCTTAGAAGGTTAGAAGGTAAACATACTAAAAGTATCCGCCCCCGGGGGGTGAGCTAACGGTAGAGGGGAGGGGAGAAGTTCAATTTTTTTGTTTTTTTCATAATATTTTAAAAACGGTTGATTCTAGGAAAATATGCTACAAATCAAAATTAAAGCTCATTAAATTTTCTATAAAATTAATTAAATTCAAGTTCGTTGAAATTCCAACAGTTTTCGAGATATACGTTATTAAAAATAGATAATTTTAGAAATAAACAAAATGTTTACCTCACTTTTTGTTAAACACTTGGTTCAAATGTCAAAAATGTATATATGAAATTAATATACATTCCCTGTATTCCTTGTCGTAAAGTAAAGAAATTAGATAATTTAAATTAGTAATTGAAGTATTATATATTTATCTACTATATATTTGTCAAATACCACTCACTCATTTAACACGAAATCTCAGAAACCACCGAACGGATTGGAATGAAATTCCATATGTAGCTTCCTCTAGGGTCCTAGGTGCTCACTAAGAAAGGAATTTGAAAAAATCGGCCTGGATCGCGGCTAATTCGCGAAAAATGCGATTACAATTTTTATTGGGTGAATAATAATAGATTAATTGCCATATGGTATTTGGAGATAAGCTAAGTTAAAAAATAGGTTAGATGTTTAAGCCGCACACTTTGACCACAAATTAAGTTCCTTATAGTTGTAAACAAACAAAAATACGATCGATGTAGAAACCTTATAATATGGTACTTTCTGTGAACTGTAATGGTGGCTGCAGAGGTGGACCCTTACAAGTTTGAGTTGTTTCGTGACGAAAAGCTATTAAAAAACTTATGTTCTCTGGTGATGACATGTAAGGCCAGTTCGATGTAGGGACAAAAAACTGATAAGAATCAGTGAGTTCTATAAAGTGTATGATTCTCTTCAGAATCGTCCCATGTTCTACCATGGAGAAGAAAGGTACAGTATTAACATCCCTCAGCGTGACCCAAACACTAATACACCACTTAAGAAAACCGTGTCTGAAGTTGATTTTTACGCCTAAATGTTATGAGGTGAAGAACCTTATTTACTTTAACTTCGTAATCTCCTCAACCAATTTATGCTTGATATGTAAGCAAAAAAAGAAACAGAAAGACTTAACTTGAATCAAAAAAGGTGAGAAGTTGAGACTATATTCACTTAAAGTATGCCATAAGAAAAGCTGATGGTCTGGTATCAGAGCTGGGTAAGATGGTAGTGCTGCCTCGAAGCTTCACTGGAGGACTATCAAAATAACATAAAATTAACTTTTGCGAATTGTCAAATTTACTTATTGAAATTATTCTAAGAATGGAATTCTTTAGGTTTATTTAAGTAATAATTATTATCAATGTTAACATTAACTTTTACTTATTAAAGTTGTCCTTCATCCTAATGATATTAAACCGTAGAGGAGCAGGGTACTTTCAGCTAGTTTCCTATAAAATTTACAATATATAAATTTATCGTAGTTCTAACCGTTTACGAGATATTCGTTATTGAAAATCGGTGATTTTCGAAAAAAAACAAATGTCACCTCACCTTTTGTCAAACTTTTGTTTCTAGTATCTTCCACAAGCGTTTCTCAGAAAAAATGTCAGAATCAAAATTGTAGAGTATTGAATTTACTTTAATTTCATATATGCATTTTTGAACCAAGTTTTTAACAAAAAGTGAGGTAAACATTTTGTTTATTTCGACGAATTTCGACGAACATGAATATAATTAATTTTATAGAAAATTTAATGAGCTTTAATTTTGATCTGTAGTATATTTGTCTAAAGTCCACAGTTTTCGAGATATTATCGAAAAACAAAATTGGGACGCTCTCCCCTCCCCCACCCTTATTATGTCACGTTATACACTCAAATCAGCCCACTGAATTTGTCGATACCGTCAAACTTTGCCAAAACATAAATATTTAGCGTTGGGGTTTGGGTGTATTACGTGACATAACCAACATTTCAAATAAAGGACCTCATAGTAAATTTCATCAGATTTTAGTTTAAAAAAATAAATTTCAGATCTGACAAATAATTTTTTTTTAGTTATGGTGAAAAATATGCCAAAAAAACTTGGATTTCAAAATAGTAAGCGGTTTTTAACGTGCTGGTATGGGTATTTAGTGGGACTTGATCAAAATTTCACATATAGGGACTGATAGTAAATTTAAGGAGCATTCAAATAAAAAATAGAAATTTTGGATCGAACAATTAGTTTCGGAATGAGTACCAACAAACGTATTTTCTCACAACACAAACACAAACGTGTTACCAATAAACGTGCGACCCCAGTTAAAGAGTGCTGAAATAGGGGGTGTAGAGTGCATAAAATATGCGATAATTTTTGACTTCACAGATTTGTTAGGAGTAGTTAGAAGGTAAACATATTAAAAGTCCCCGTTCTGGGGACGAGCTAAGGGTGGGGGAGGGGAGAACGTCCCAATTTTGTTTTTCGATAATATCTCGAAAACGGTGGACTCTAGAGAAATATGCTACAAATCAAAATTAAAGCTCATTAAATTTTCTATAAAATTATTATATTCATGTTCGTCGAAATAACAACAGTTTTCAAGATATACGTTATTAAATATCGATAATTTTAAAATTAAATTATAAGTCCAAAGACTAAGGAAATTAAAAGTCTAAAACAACAAATCAAACATGTTGATTTATCTATCATTTCTTAAAGTAATCTGGGATGTAATAGAAGGAAAGAGGCGTGTGATAGCCCGCTGGATGTTTTCAGAGCTGTTAATGAATGTTTAACATTCGAAACCTTTCTTTGAATAAATAATCCCATTAGAATAAGCAAAGAATTCATCAATCCTAATTTTATTGATACTTCAATACCATCGAGTGTACCTCAAGTCAACAGAATGTGACAGGGAGATTTAAAACATCAAAACTCCTGACAAATAATTAATATCTTTCGGCATCACGAGTATCATAATCAGATACTGTGGAAATTACAAAAGAACTGAACTGGGAAATGAATTTGCCAGGAATGATAAAGGACAGTTGTATTACACGTAGGTGGAAGAAAATGTGGATATCATAAGGGTTATCATGGCTGAGGATTTGAAGAGATGGGTGGAGGGAGTTGCTAAGTTCAAGGGAAGGTGAACTGACATTGGAAGTAATAGGACGGAGGGAGGTATTGGGTCTGTGCAATTAACGAAGTCCATAAAAACGGGGAGCTACAGAATTAGGCTTGTTAAATATTATCTGACACGTGTGGCGGATCAGACACGGCACGGCTCAGAAAAATACATGGTGTATTTATATTATCAGACATAGCGGATGCACGATGCAAAAAGATATAAATGCGACCACCAAAAAGCCAGAAATAATTGAATTTTATTGGGTTGTTTCACATGAAATGTCCGATTTTATAATATTTGAAAAAGATAGAGGATTTTGCGAGTCTCTGTTGTTTACTTCCAAAGTTCACATATCATAATCAAGCAGTTATTAATCCTCTACTTTTCTTTTATAAACATTAGCCTCCCAATCAATTACACACTGTTTAGTATACCTTCAAATATGAACATGGAAACACGCGATTTTCGTGTAATATTTTTTTATGAGTTTAAACTAGGTCGTTCGGCAGCTGAGGCTGCTAGAAACATCTGTAAGGCGTTTGGGGAAGGGAGTGTAAATGAACGAACCATTCGCCGTTGGTTTGCTAAGTTTTTGACTGGGGATACCAACTTGGAAAACCAGCCCCGAGGAAGACCTCCAACTGTAATTAGAGAGGTGAGACCATTACCTCTACAACCTACTGCAATGAAATTTGCCTAATGCACGAAAAATTATTGAAAAAACAACCTGGATTGGTAAATCGGAAGGGCCCTATACTCCTACACGACAACGCTAGACCCCACGTTTCAAAACTTACCATGCATAAATTGAAAGAGCTGGGGTACGAAGTTCTTCCGCACCCACCATATTCTCCCGACTTGTCTCCAACAGATTATCACCTTTTCAGGAATTTAGACAACTTCTGCAGAGGAAAAATTTTTGCAAATGATGCTGAAATCAAAAGAGCGTTTTCAGATTTTGTTTCACTTCAAAGCTCAGAGTTTTTCAAATCCGGGATAAAAAAGTTGTTGTCACGTTGGGAAAAATGTGTAGAAAAAGAAGGTGAATACTTCGAATAAAATTATATTGTTTTCATATTGTATTTTTACTAAAATCCCTTTACCTTGAAAACGGACATTTCATGTGAAACAACCCAATATAATGCCACAAAAGGAGGAGTGTGAATACATTTGTCAAAGCCGCCCGAGTAAAAAGGAAGGAATTTTTGAAAAACTTGAATACTGATCTTTTTAAAGATCATGTAGACCGACGTCTAGAAAAAAAATTGCCTCGACAGTTCACCTACGATATAATTGAAGCTCTTGGAAAGAAACGACCGCTAAACGAAGAAGGAAGGAAGAAATTTCAATCCAAATTACTGAAGCAGTCCAGGTGTGTTATTTGTCCAAGACAAAAAGATAAAAAAGTCAAGAAAGCATGCACTAAATGTGAAAAACCTACATGTTCTGAACATCGAGTAGAAATTTGTACAAATTGTTAACAAATTAATTTTTTTTTTATAATTGCATAAGTTAAATATCTGGAGGACACTGTTTTACAGATCTGGCAGGATCTGACGATTTTTTGAGGCCGAAATCCTTGGCCACTCTCCTTCCCCAATTAGAATTAGTTTTCGTCCTTAAGGATGCTGTTTTAAGATAGCGGAATTTTATTAGTTTTTTTTTCGTCTTTAAGGATAATATGTTTTAACGGTTTTAAACTTATCCGAAGTTGTCCTCCAGGATACTGTTTTGAAACATTTAACGGTTTTAAGATGGCGGAAGGATAACTTCCGCCATTGTTATCCTTAAAAGGACACTTTTTTTTTTTTTTAAATATTTAACGATTTGAGTTTTTATATTAATATAATTTTCAACATCCAGTTTTGGAAAAAAAAAAAAAAAAAAAAAAAAAAATGTTAAAATTTAAACGCACTCAATAAAAACATTAGAAAAAAAAAAAAAAAAACCGAATTCAAGATTAAGTCCAGATGTACAAACTTGAACTAAAAAATAAAAAATAATATTTTAATTGCTTCGAGACAAAGAGTATTAAATGACAATCAACGAAATTATCGATACTTATATACCTATTCACAATTTATGATCAGTTATTTTTGGAGTCGGTGCCAGCCAAGAAGAGCAGTTTAATTCTGCCTTTGCAGCAACTTGTGAATGGTAAGAGGAACCGGTGATGTGGTTGAAAAGAACTGGAACGGAGCAAAGTAACTGCAGCACTGCACTTTCGGAGTCTGAAAGTAAACTATACTACGAAGAAGAAAAATAGAGTTTTGATTCAGTTTTAAATATTTCAAGCCTTAACCTACTTTGTCACCAATAAACTTATCCATAAATATCTTAATGTTCCATATGTTGCTGCTTTAGCCCAAACCATATACCTATCCTTACATAGTAAGCTCCATAACCACTCCAATTCTACTAGTCACCCTACTTGCTTTCCACTCCGTTCCCGATAATCCTCCGAGGCGTCTAAAAAGGAAATGGTCTAGAGACCTTTAGCGTAGATTTTATTGAAGTGCTACTAGTGAGTTATTTACATGCCATTTTATTCACTATTAACACATTTACTTCTGGTATCCTCTCTAATTTTTCGCCACTTTGATTATTGTATTGTATTGTATGGGGGGGGGGGGCTGTCTGTTGAGCTAGAGATGAAACTAAGAAGACAAATGAATTGTTTCATAAGATTTATCTTTGGGGTCGACAGACCGTCTTACGTATCTTGCCTACACAAAAAGCTAGGGTGACTTTTCCCCGCTTTTCGACGTCAATACTTCCTCGGTACTTTCTTATTCCAGTCATTAATAACCAATAAACCTTCCTATATCCTAGACCTACTTACTCTGCGTTCCTCCATTCACCACCTGAAAACAAGATCTCAACCTACCAACCTAGATACCCCCTCACATAGAACTGCCTCCTTTGAAAAATCCTTCGTCATCCGTGCTGTCTCTTTTTGGAATTCCTTACCTATCCATATTCGCAACGCACTTTAATTATTCGCAAAATCCATATTATTGTGCACTTTAATTATTTTCAGGGGGACAGTCTGTCCCAGAATAAAGTTTATTTTTCATTTCTTTTACTCGATGTATATTATTTTGTACAGTTGTAAATATCAATAAATGAAAATTTAAAAAAAAATCCGTAGGAAAAAAATGACGTACATAAGTGCACAAGACTACGATGATCTACAGTACCCCCTCCCCTCCTATCATGACAGCAGAACAAGACATGATCCTCGTAGATGAGGAAGGAGTAGAGCACGTGACCTCCGGGCTGGCTGCCTGAGGCCGGGGCACGTTCGGCTGTCTCCGCCCTCGTTCGGGGTCCCCACCCGAAGGGGATGGCTCGCGACTGTCGTCCGCCAGTTCGGTTCTCACTGTGGTGGAGTAGAGTGTCCTCTTCAGCAATAGTAATAGAATACAGTGAGCCATGGTTACCGGCAGCCCAGCACCTCAGGCCAGGCCTTCGGACTCCAACAGGAGGGTATGTACCTAATATATAATAAATATATTTAACTAAATTTAAATTCAAAATAAAATAAAAAAAAAATCACAAAAAATATTTTCTTAAACTTCAACTAGGCAATCGATGCAGTATTTCTTCCTAATATTTAAATCTAGAAATAAAAATTAAATAAATACATTCTTTTAAATGACCATCCATAATCATCAATAATATAGACTGAAATAATTCGTCCATAAAAATTAAGAAAAAAAAAATTAAGGATCTGTATAATTTTTACCAAATTCCAATTCCTTGAATATACAATTAAATAAATTGATTTTTTTTAATGATATAAAGCTTATTATTTACTGTAATTACAATTACAATTTTTATATAACCATTAACATATATTTAATTACGAGTTAAAATATTAGTACAATACAACCTCTAACATTTACTATATTTAATTTTATTTAAATGAAAAATCACAAAAAAAAAAAAAATTTTAAAACAATATTTTCGAATTCATACACCTCAACAAGGTATTCGCTGCAGTATGTCATCCCAATATTTAACTGTATTAAAAATTAAATAAATAAAATTTTAAAATAACCATCCTTAATAATCAATAACATAAGGTTGAAATAATCACGTTTCATAATTAAAAATAATTACTCAGTAAGAATTTTTTTTTTTAATAGTACGGACCTGTATAATTTTTACAAAATACCAATTCCTTAAATATACAATAAAATAAATTGATTGTTTTTTTTTAAAGATATGCGGCTAATTATAATAAACATAAATGATATAAACAGAAACAATTACGTTTCAAAATAAAAAATAATTCGTCTTAATAGAATTTTAAAAAAAATTTACGTACCTAATAATAAAAATAATTTTTACCAAATTTCAATTCTTTAAATATACAATAAGATAAATTGAATGTTTGTTTTTTTTATAAGATACGAAGTTAATTATATATTGTAATTATAATTATATCCCTTTTTATATAATCATTACATATATTTAAGACGACTTAAAATATTTGTACAATACGATCTCTTAGATTTATATTTAATTTTATTTAGATTAAAAATTTTAAAAAATATTTTCGAATTCTTAAACCTTAACAAGCCATGCGAAATCAAATAACCATCCTTCTACATAAATAATACAGACCGAAATAATTACGTTTTAAAATTGAAAATGATTCGTCCATAAGAATTTAAAACAAAAATATAATAATAATTTACAGAGACCTGCATAATTTTTACCAAATTCCAATTCCTTAGATATACAATAAAATTGATTGTTTCATTTTTTTTTAAGATATGTAGCTAATAATATATTGTGATTCATATTTAATTTTATTTAAATTAAAAATCGGAAAAAAAAAATCTTTTTAAATTCTTAAACCTCAACAAGGCATCCATGTCAATATTTTGTCCTAATTTAAATTTGCCAGTAACAAAAATTAAATAATATCCTAAAAAATGTATTTTATAAACCGAAATAATTACGTTTTAAAATAAAAAATACTTTAAGGGCCTGTATAATTTTTACTAAATGCCAATTCCTTGAGTAAAAAATAAAATAATTTGATTGTTTTTTTGTTTTTTTAAAGAGATGAGGCTAGTAATATATTATAATTATAACTATTTCTTACCGAAATTTATATAATTCTTACATGTAATTAATAGAAGTTGTAATATTAATATAGAACTATATGAGAGGCACAATACAGAAGGCACCTGTTGCTGCGACAGGTTGTTTTCTTCTCTCGTATAACAATTGATTCCATTTATTCCGCTGCCCTTTTCTATAAGAATTTCAACAATAGACTGTCTTGGCTAAATAATTTCCTAATTTATTGTTGAAAAATTATTAGTTCAAAATTTTATACTACCCGTATTTGTTTTTACTTAAAAATATTCTTAGTTTTATTTATAAATACATCTAATAAGGTATATAGGCAATATCTTTGGCACTTGTGAATCGACGGTTAAGTGCAAAAATCATATTTTAGGAAAAACGTCCAACAATTTTTGTCCACAATAATTCACTAATTAGTATTCATCTCTGAAATAGCCTCATAACTAAGTCCATTAAATATACCTAAATAAAAAGAAAAAATTAACTTTCTCCTGATAGCGTTAACACAAAAATCACAAACATGCTTAACCGAAAAAACCATTCACCGACTTCAAAGGCAGCAAAAATATATATTTCAGTTTGATTGCTCGGTTCAATTTTTTTTTTTAATTTATTTCATTTTTAAAAAGTTTTAAATTTAATAAATTTTATTATTAGTGGGGTACTTCAAATACCATCCCTACCCCCCTGAGTCGCATTGTATAAACACTTCTGGTATCTCTTACCAATCTAACCAATCCGCCTTTACATATGATATATGATAGTAATAATTATAACAATTATAAATTAGATAATAGCTGTTGAATAACCTGCTGGTTTTAATTATATTAAAATTAATTAAGTAAGGATTTATTGTTGAAAAATCATATACGGGTTGCGGTCTGATTTTAAATTCGATTTTTTTTTTTTTTCAATGGGCTTACTTTCTATTTCTACAAATACATCTAAGTATGGATAGAATTTTATTTCAATATTTTTTCAACTTTTTAAAAATTATTTTTCGTTTTTCTTTTCACTATATATCTGGGATTATGCCTCTACGCAATTATTTCAATTGAGAAACTATCCTTGCGTTCGCCTCAACTTCAAGGTTAATGTGTCCGTGTAGTGAGCTTAGAAAACATGTTCTTCCAAGATGGGTGACTTCTCAATCACAAGGCTACTGCGATTTCCTTTTTCCAATTTGAACTACTTTTCGTATAGGTTAGGCACTGTGCCCAGGCTCGCAATCTTAAATTGGAGTTATTTACTAGTTCAGACTTAGAAATTGTCTGCAAAACGTGTTCTTAAAATAAAACTTAAGTTTTTATAAGAGTTATACAAATATTAAATTAAATAATTACCTATAAATTTTTCAATTAGATTTGTTTAGCGAATATAAAAAAAAACAACAAATCTTTATTGGTAGTTTATCGATACTATCATATAAAAGGACAAGCCATTTTTCGTTTGTGATTACTAACCGCAAAAACTGTAACGAATTTTAACCACATCATCTATATAGTTCCAGGAAGCTTTAGCAATAATAAAATCTACATATTTTTAATTAAATTGTTATTTAAAAAATGATATTAGGATAACAGTTTGAACATTGCCCGACAGGTGGCGAGCGCCATTTTGTAAAAGAGGTTACAATGGTACGTTGTTTGCTGGACCTTGAAATTGATAATAACATTTAGTTTCGTTACAGACTACTTCAACATTTACTAGACTAACGATCAAAGCTCCCAATTAATTACAGAAGACTTATTTACATGACAGTAATTAGACCCATTAGGACATATGGAGTTGAGCTCTGGGGCTCCACTAAACCTCCCAATTCTTCTCGTATCGAATCCTTACAATTCAAAATCCTTCGTAAAATCCCCAATGCTCCTTGCTACGTCATAAAAAAACCTATCCATAAAGATCTTAATGTTACATATGTTGCTCATTTGCCCCAAACCAGAAATCTATCTTTTCATAGTAAACTCCATAACGACTCGAATTCACTAGTCTCCCAACTTGCTTCACTCTCAATTCTCGACAAATCCTCTGAGGCGTCTGAAAAGAAGATAGTCAAGAGATTCTCTAATGTAGAACTTATTGAAGTACTGGAAGTGAGTAGTTCTTTACACGTTACTGTAATTACTTTCCTCAAATTTACTTGTATAATAGTAAATACTTGTACCTATACAAATATACGCAGTTGTAAATATCATAAATAGTTATAATAAAAAAAAAAAAAGTTATTTTCCTATTTCCACTTCTCTAATATGAGCAGTAAAAGAAATTATCCCCCCCCCCTCCTCTAAAAGCTTGAGCGAAAACGTAGAAATAAATCGTAAGGTCACAATCGAGAAAAAAGTATTTTGAACGGGAGTAGGATTGGAGCAAGTGGTTTGATGTCGTTACCAATGCTCCTGATGAACAATGTCAATGGTGTAACACTCCATAGAGACGGATGACGTCATAAAAATGGCCGCCGACAATAATCAGAAAACAGGTTATATCTTTTACATTTTTAGTTCGATTTCCATATTCTATAGTTATATGTTGCTGATTTAGCTCAAAGCAGATACCTATCCTTTCATAGGAAACTGCATACCCCTAGTCCAAACTTGCCTGAGAGCTGAGAAAAAAGATTAAACGTGATTTTCATGTTGGTTTTTATTTTTTAGTTTTCTCGGTTCTCAATGTTCCTTGGCGACTCTAGTTTTGCACTATTATAAATTGGCATTCATATCTGTGAGTTACAAATCAAAATGTGTACTTGTAAGATGAAACCAAGATATCACACTGTATCAGATTTGGATAATGGAATCTTATTTAAAAGCACTTTTTGGCTGAAACTACGATGTACAGTAAAAGTAATCCATCAGGTTTTGGTTTAAACATTAAATTAAATCCAGCAATAATTTCCGGACAACCCAATAAATATTTAAAATCTGTAGGAGATATTCCACTAATCCCTGTTGAACAGATCCGCTACCTAGGACTCCACTTGGACAAACGT
This sequence comes from Euschistus heros, assembly GCA_003667255.2. Classification (NCBI taxonomy): domain Eukaryota; kingdom Metazoa; phylum Arthropoda; class Insecta; order Hemiptera; family Pentatomidae; genus Euschistus; species Euschistus heros. Next base: position 1,116,635 of record RCWM02000347.1, on the reverse strand, counting down.
CTTACTTTGAATCCACATACAAGACTAAAACGACAAGAAACTGTTAGTCGTTACAGACTACTTCAACATTTATTAGACAATCGTCCAAAGCTTCCAATTAATTACAAAAGACTCATTTACATGACTTTGATTGGACATATTTAGACGTTGGGAGATGAGCAATTCATCTTGTATCCGATCCTTACAATCCAAAATCCTTGAAAAATACTCAATGCTCCTTACTTTGTCACCAATAAACTTATCCATAAAGACCTTCATGTTCCTTATGTTGCTGATTTATCTCAAAGCAGATACCTATCCTTTGATAGTAAACTGCATACCCACTCGAATACACCAGTCTCCCAACTTGCTTCACACTCAATCCCCGATAATCATCCTAGGCGTCTGAAAAGAAGATGGCCTATGGACTTTCTAATGTAGAACGTTTATTGAAGAGCTACTAGTGAGTAGTTTGTAGCATGTTATTGACATGGCATTGTAATTATTTTCATCAAATTTACTTGTATATTATGTATGCAGTTATAAATATCAAAAAATCGTTAAAGAAAAAAATAATTCAAGTAATGAGATCAGGAATGCCTCTTAGTTCAAAATTCATTTATTTGTGTTTCTGGGAGTTAGGTTTGCAGATTGTTCTATGTACTTGAAGTAGCACAAAGTGGATACTTCGTAGGTTTATTGTAGTATAGAAAAAAATCATCCCATATGAACAGCAAAATTAAGTGTCTGAAGGTATCCATAAATTTGAAAAGTTATATTAAAATTCCTTCTCATACCCTGCTTGGTTGTAAAATTTTATAGAACATTAAACATGTCCTATAAAATTTTATGAAATTTTTATTTTAGAAATAAAATTCCTAACCAATTACTGAATTGTTTTTTGTTGTTGAGTTACGTACTTGAAGTACAACAGAGTGGATACTCCGTAGGTTTATTTTAGTCTAGAAAAAGTAATCCCATTTAAAGGGTATTGAAGCTATAATGAAATGAACGGTTGTCTTTTATTAATAGTGTATCCATGCGCAGGGTTATGTGAATTACTTTACTTGCCGCATTATGACCTTTTTGAGTTTTACGGCAATAATCCTTAACTAGTCCGCACTATTCAAAGAAAAAAATGGGAGAGGGGGGTATTGTAGAACGTATATAAGCCGTGATTTGAAGATTGATGATAATGGCGGCCGTGAAATGTGATAAACGCAGGAGACTATTACAGCAGAAAGAGCCCATTAAGACGGAACCTTTTAAAATAAGGCCAATAAACTGGAAGGAAGGAATGGAAGGACCAAAAAAAAAAAAAAAAAAAAAAAAAAAAAGGAAAAACGACACAGGACGATACATATATATATTGCGAGGGAAAGAGGAGGAATAAAAAAGTGAAATAGAAAAGAGAGAGGATGCCGGGGACTACTTTATTGCGGAGAGATAAAGATAATGGCTGATAAATATTGTGTTTTATTTCCTACGCGGTGTGCCCTAACTGCAACATACGTGCCATAGCTTCTGAATTCTAGCTACCCATCTTAACTTCTAGTTTATCTTCTCTTCTGTGTCCATAAATTCCTTCTTCGGGTGTCCATCCTCTTTTTTTTCTCTTCATCAGAAGGCATTATCTTCAGACCATTGCCTAATGATATAGATACCGCAAATGTCCTATCAAATCCTTCCCGACGACATCTACATATTTTAACGTCTTAATTTAGTAAAATACTTTTCTTTCTTTTTTTAAAGATGACTAATAAACAAGAACAAATTATACGAAATATTTAAATAATTCTAGAATAAAAAAAAAAATAAAATCTCTAATAGCACTCTTACATTTTAATGAGCAAAATTAAGTGTCTGGAGGTATCCATAAATTTGAAAATTTATATTAAAATTCCTTCTCATCTCCTGCTTGGCTGTAAAATTTTATAGAACATTAAACATGCCCTATAACATTTTATTAAATTTTTATTTTACTAATAAAATCCCTAACCAATTACTGGATTGTTTTTCAACATATTTTTTTTTATTATAGAATAAATTTTACAGCAGAACTCAAAGGCAATGAGTAATATGAATGACAGTGAATCGATTCATACAATATGTACAATGAAAGTAAAAGAATAATAAAAGAAAAATCCTCTAACTATACATACATATATCCTAAATATAAAATAAATTAGGATACTTTTTTTTTTTTAGTTGAAATTTACAACTGTACAAAATATATACATCAAGTAAATGTGTTGAGAACGTTTAAAATAACATGTCAAAACTTGAAAAGAACTACTCATCAGTAGCACTCCAATGAAAATTCTGCACTAGGTCTTCAGGCCATCTTCTTTTTAGATGCCTCGGAGGAATATCGGGAATGGAGTGAGAAGCAAGTTGAGAAACTAGTGGATTAGTGTGTTTATGGATTATGCTACGGAAGGATACTGGTTTGGGGTAAATAAGCAATATATAGGACATCAAGATCTTTATGGATAAGTTTATTTGTAACAAAGTATGCATCATTAAGGATTTTCGAAGGATTTTGGATTGTAAGGATTAGATACGGGAAGAATTAGAAGGTTTAGTTGAGGCCAGAAGCTCAACTTCATATGCCCAAACATGTATTATAACTGTCATATACATGAGTCTTTTGTAGTATATCTGAATGTTTGAACGTTTGTCTAGTAAATGCTGGAGAAGTCGAAAACGAAGAGCAGTTTCCTGTCGTTCTTGTATGTGGATTCCAAGTTAAACGTTTGTCCAGTTGGAGTCCTAGGTAGCGGATATGTTCAACAGGGAGTAAAAAAAATAAAAAAAATTAACTAAAATAGAAAAAGAAAAATTGAGTATATTCCGGGAAAAACACAGAATCAAGCTTCCTCAGCAATTTACCTTTTTGAGTTGATCCGTCCAGACAGGGACAAAAAATATCGCTTCATATTTTCATAATTATTACGGAAATTTATTTATTTTTTCTTCGACTATATCTGTTAACCTATTATTGTGTTTCTCATAGCATTAGTAATTACAAATAAAAGTGGATTAGCTAACCCGAAGGTTCGATGCCGACTCCACCAAGCTCTAACATTTCAAGGTCCCGAAACCATTTTCTTTTCAGACCCCTCAGAGGGTTATCGGGAATCAAGTGGTATGTTGAGAAACTAGTGGATTCGATTGGGTATGTAGCTCACCATGGAAGGATAGATATCTTGTTTGGGCCAGTTCTGCTACATATCGGCCATTTAGATCGTTGTGAATAACTTTATTTGTGACATAATAAGGAGCATTGAGGATTTTACTAGGGACTGTAAATACTGGCTCATATAAATGAGCATTTTGTCATATTAATTGGGAACTTTCAGTTCTCAACACACCTCACCCCATCCCATCCCATTAAAACCCTAATCCACTAGATCATGCGCAATCATCCCATCGACGTCTAGAACTATCCCTCGGCGGTTTGCCCGACGGATCAAAACTATCTTTTTTGTAATTCGGTTATTATTGAAATAAACGACTTTACAGATCTATTTTAACCGTCGCACTATTTTCACCCTTCTTTGGGCCATAGATTCTACTCAGAACTTAACTTAATGAAAATATAAAAAACTTATTCCCGTAGCCATGTTTCGCAACCATAAAGCTTACTTTACTTTTGAAATATTTATACTATTTTATGTATAAATTGGAGTATATAATTTTAATTTCTAAACTTATCCAATTCATCTCGTATCCAATCCTTACAATCCAAAATCCTTAGAAAAATCCTAAATGCCCCTTACTTCATCACAAACAAACTTATCCACAAAGGTCTTATATACCTCACGTTTCTGAAATAGCTCATACCAGATATCTATCCTTTCATAGCTAACTCCACAACCATTCAAATCCATTAGTATCACAACTTGCTTCTCACTCCATTCCAGGTAACCCTCCGAGGCGCCTGAAAAGAAGATAGCCTCGATACCTTCTAATACAGTACTTCATTAAACAAAACTTTTTAAGTGCTACCAATGGGAAGGTGCTTTAAAAACAAGTGACGTGTTATTTTTATCATTATCATCACATTTACTTGATGTATTATATTTTTATATTGCATCTTCAGTTGTAAATTTCAATAAATAAGAAACAAAAAAAAATGTCTAAACTTGTTTAATATTACATTTATTTCCCTGCACACTTTGATATTCTCTTGTTTTTATTTATAACATAATGCTATCGCTCTAAGATAAATCGAGCATCTAGACTTTTCTCGAATGTTCTTTGCTAATTGCAGTGATAAGAGATAATGGAAAAACATGTAATCCCCACGCCTTACATTGGAAATTGTTTTATATAATCGTCGGTTGCATCGGGCGATGCAAAGCCTCCTGGATTGAAGAAAAGCATTTTATTAGTCACTTAAAACGACCTTCTTTTTTTCTTTGTTCCTTTTACAATGCCAACCTAATAGCATTTTTTTTAATGTCATCCACAAGGCCTTGCAAAATGGCTCGAACCCGATGGTTCGGAACGTCATGCTCTAGTGGCTTAAGTAGATAATTTAATCGCGGGTGTTCCATGTTATTTAACCCTGCCTAGAGTAAAGTATTTTAACTTTTTTTTTTTTATAATTAACAATAAATGTACTTGAACTAGACTAGAGATGGGAGCGGCCGATTATGGAGGCACCGGGAGGCCGGAAATAGGAGTGGTTCGGTGGTTTGCCTACGCCGTACCACATATGGTCAGTCCTCAGGCACCGCTTTGTCGGAACCCATCGCCAGTCCAAACAATAAAAACAAATGGCTTCAATAAATAAGAATAAATAGCTCTAATATATGTTTAAGAATAATGAATTGAGTGAAGAAAATTTCAGGATTTTTTTCAAGTAAAAAAAAAAAGCTTTCATATAAAAGCAGTGATTTGAAATTTTAAAAAATTCAATTATCGATAACAATAAATCGATTCTAGATTCTCGATACTCATAGCTCGAAAAATAATTGCTATTACAAAAATTAATACATATGAAAGCTAAAAAAGCAAATTAAATATTAATAATTCAAAAAATAAACCCTGTGCACAAAAGCATAAATAAGACACTACAACACAGTCGTTAAACCTGTGATTTTATACGGGACAGAAAACACTTGCATTCCTAGTCTGGAAGAACTACTAAGGATTGAACGGAGAATTCTGAGAAGGATCTATGGCCCCAAAAAGACTCAAGAAGGATACAGGCTTAGACCCAACCGGGAAATCTATAAAGATACAAAGGACATAGAAACGGAAATCCGGGTCAGAAGACTGAAATTCTATGGACATATGATAAGAATGGTCCCGGAAAGACTAAATAAACAAATGTTTCAGAAAATCCGTGGATATAAAAGCTCAGGAGGATATATAAAACAGATGAAAGAAGAAACGGAAAGATTAGGTATAACGGACCAGGACTGTCAGGACAGAGAAAGATATAGAAACTGACTTAAGGAATTGAAGGTTGTTGTGGGCAGGAGAAGTTCAAAAAAGGGAGTGGCGTGGACAGAAGAAAGAAAAAAAAAAAAAGATACGCAGAAAATAATGAAAGAAAAATGGAAGGAAAGAAAAAACAAGAGAGGAGCCAAAAATTGATATTCGCGTGGTCTCCAAGGCCGTTTCGTGAAAAAAAAAAAAAAAAAAAAACTTTTTTTTTTACATCATTTATTGAAATTTACAACTGTACAAAATATGTACATCAAGTAAATGTATTGATAACGTTTAAAATAATATTTCAAAACTTGAAAAGAACTACTCATCGGTAGCACTTCAATAAAAATTCTACACTAGGTCTTTAGGCCATCTTTTTAGACGTCTCGGAGGATTATCAGGAATGGATTGGGAAGCAAGTTGAGAAACTAATGGATTTGAGTGGTTATGGAACTTACTATGAAAGGATAGGTATCCGATTTAAAAAAAAACAACAAAAAAAAACTTAAAACCGAAAGTATCATTTATTATCTACAATATATAATGAGTGTAGTTTATTACAAATCAGACAATTTAAAAAGAATAATAATTTTGTTCACAAATTCTTATTCAGAAGAAAACATTGCAAGTATTCTGAATTATTTATTAATTAAAACTTTTTCATTAAAAACTAGAATATCAAAGCTTACAACCAAAGGCCTGAAATTTTGATTTAGTAATAATTTTCATTCGACCAAAATAATTGTATTGATTCCATCTGGTCGGATTGTAATTTCTAGCCATACAATTATATGGCAGTGTTTCTACAACTCAATATCACACATTTAAATTGTATTACTGCTAAAAAATTTTAGAACTAAGAAAATGAAGAATTAAAAATTTGATACAGATGAGTTAAGTTGTTTTACCAATGTGAATTATATGGTGCAATGGTTCTAAACACAAATTGGTCGATTTTGAAACTTCTCTGCGATCTACATGTCGTATAATAGATTCATATCTCCAATAAACCAGCCTGAAACATTACAATAATAATAAATTCTTAAAGCTCTTTATTATCTCATAAATCAAATAATTATTATGTAGCCGCTTTGCACAGAATAATGCAGCTAACTTTCCAACTATAGATTCCCCATTTGTTTCTTATGTCCCAAATCGATTCTTGGTAAACTGAAAATGAGACGCTATTGGTAACCTTGATTAGTGACTTCATAATGCAATGTATTTTTACTATACAATGTGAGCTCAGTAAATGATGAAAATAAAAAAAAAAAAATAAAAAACATAACTACTAAGTATGGTTACAATGCATTCAAATTAAAGATAATTCTAATTATTTTTTAAAAATTATTATTATATTTGATTGTTAAATGTTCGTTTAATAAATAATTACTTGATTTTTTTAGCTAGGTTTTAATTGTTTTTCGATTTATGTTTCAGAGTAACAAGCCTATTATGGAAAAGCGAAGACGGGCAAGAATAAACCATTGCCTAAACGAGCTGAAATCTCTTATTTTAGACGCCATGAAGAAAGATGTAAGTTTTAATAAAATATTAATATTATTTTAGGTATTATTTATTCATTTTTAAATAAATGGTAATTTAAATTTTGTTAAAAAAAAAAAAATAATACAAATTAAAATTCATATCACATTTTGTCTAAATGTTTAATCTCTACCCGACCCCCATCAGTAGCAGAAGTATGCGCCCGGCAATCTGCTAATTACACAGACAATAGAGTGGGCCTGACGTCAGAGAGCTCGTGTGGTGCGCGCCGCACGTGCCACTTGCGCAACCACTGCGCTCGAGTGCTCAAGGTCCGTTATATCAATCACAGGCACACTTGTCTCCGCGGCCTTCTGTATCCGCAGGTAGGCACTGTATTGATTTAAAAAAAAAAAGAAAAAAGAAAAAAAAAAAAAAGGTTGTGCAAATAACGTCTGCCAACCATTTTTCTTTTGTTGTTATTATTTAAAAATATAAAAAGGAAAATCTTGTAACAAGATAGCCATTAGAATTATAAGTGAGACGCCTCATAGTCACAGGTAGTTGTTAGATCATGATTATAGTCATGTATGATCCGAATCGAAAGGGGTTCAGCCTAGTTGTTAGGACTGGTTAACTTGTGTACTAGTTGTTCTGTTTTTTTTTTTTGTTTTTTTTTCTATTATAATTATTTTCTCCTTAGAGAACCACTTCTTCACTACCCTACCTTTTTGTTTTTATTAAAATATAACGATTTTTAATTTTAAAAAGACAACTAGGACTCAATCTGGACAAACGACTTGGAATCCTCGTACGAGACTACGCTATTTACTATACAAACGTTCATAGCTTCCAATTAATTACAAAATACTTATTTACTTGACATTACTTAGACCTATTGCTAACGGAGTTGAGCTTTGGGCTATACTAAACCTTCCAACATTTCTCCTTTACAATCCAAAATCCTTTGTAAAATCTTCAATGCTCCTTATTATGTAACATATAAACTTATCTTTAAAGATTTTAATGTGCCATATGTTCCTGATTTAGTCCAAACCAGATACCTGTCCTTTCATAGCAAACTCCATAACCATTCAAATCCATCGAGGCGTCTGAAAAAAGTGTTACCAATGGGTAGATGCTTTACAAACAATTGACATGTTAGTTTTAGCAATACAGTCACATTTTATTTTAGATGGTATACAGTGATAAATTTCAATAAATAGCTTTTAAAAAAAAAAGACAACTAGGTATGAGGTAAAGGTTAGTCAAAATGGAATAACCCAAGCTTATGGAAAAATAAAATCTCTCGCAGATTTATTGTTAATTTTTCAATACATCTTTGGTGACTTTCCTTAGAGTGTGATGATGATGATGTAATATAGGTCACACCATCAGTAGATAGGATTACGTAAACAGTACGTTCGTAGTTATCTCGAGTGTTTGGTTGTGAAGTGGGGGGGTCTCGCGTCTTAAGGCATTAATCTCTTTTAGGAAATTTTCCCAGAATTTTACATCGTATTTATGCCGTTAATTAGTTACTTAACAAAATAATACTAACGTTGAAAATAACAAAGAAAAAAATATATATTTACACGTATGCCTCAACGATGAATTTGTTATTGAAAAAAAAATGGCGGTTGAGATTTTACTTCACTTGTAGCATTATTTGTCGTGATGTATTGAATTCATGATTTATCGTTATTTCTTTTAAACTAAAATAAAAAATATTTTAACACTTTATATAGTAATAAAAAAATGTTTTATTTACAAATATTATTAATGCACCAAGATTACTTATTCAGTGTAAAAATGTGAGAAGTTTCACACACAATTGGCCGCCATTCCTAGATACTGGTCGCTTAGTAACGAGTTAAAACTTCTAGGCGAGTCTATGTCGCTTAGCAACGGTAGGTAGTCTTCGCTAGTTCGTAACGATATTTAAGTATATACTTGGAAAAAGTAGTTACACATGAAAATAATTATAACTATATTAGTTTCAGAAGGATTACCTGGTTAATTATAATTCAGGGAGCGTGGGATTCTTGTTGATCCCCTTTCAGACAAGTTCACGCCTCGCCTGTCTTTGAAAAAAAAAATAAACAAAAATTAGTAGATCGACTAAATTGACAGCTGAGAAAAAAAAAAAAAAATCTAAAACCTGATGACAGATTGCTATCGAAAGCTTAAAATTAAACTTTACAATAAAAATTTAAATTATGATCAATGTTATTGCCTAAAAAGAAAATGGCGTCATGAATAAATTAGACTACTTTTGATGGAAATGAGAAATACAAACTATAATTTGGCTGAAAGTAAACCCGAGTGCGAGCGACAGGTGTTCCATTAAGTGCTAATGGGTTAATAGGTTGGCAGAACTGCGCCGACATCTAACACCCCCCGATTAAGACGGCAGCGGATGATTTCAGTCGGCAATTCATCTCTGATAATTCATACCTACTGTTCATTTAATTAATTTTAATGTCGAGTCACTCATTATTTTTTTTTTCTTTGCATTATTTCGGCCTGTTAAATTTGGAACTAGCTCTCTGTCATAAATTAAAAAAAAATCCCTCGCTGGCGATATGATTTATATATTGGGCCGTGGGTTATTATGATTCCGTTCCTAGGCCTTGTAGATTTCGGGGCTTATTATAGTTATTATACACTCCGAGGATCGGTTTATGATTGCCCTGTCATTGAGGAAGGAATGATCCTTGTTGGATTGAATGACGGAGCATATTTCTACCTTTCGATGTATCGATATATTTCACTTTAGTGATTACTGATCATAAAAATGGAAGCAGTTATCAACTAGGTCTCTCATAACTGATAAATTGCCGAAAATTATTTTCTGTCAAGGACTTTCTTGTGTGAAATCTATTGTATCATCTTCCTACGGAAAATTACCAGAACACAGGAATTGTGTTTAAAATTTTCCCTTATTAATATGAATTAAAAATGTTTTAAATATAAAATGAACTATGACGGAAAATAAGTCAGTGAGAACCAAAGTGGACTGCCTCATATTTCATTAAAAATTTAATTAAAATTAACCTTGAAATGTCGAAATATCGTATGTCACGCCATCTGTTAGAAATAAAAAGCATTTCATTAATTTAAAAGTTCGAGAAAGAACTATTCCAGTAGCAGTATAACAGATGGTCATTCTAACAGTGTCTTTAATATCAGGTCGGCGGTGCAATTTTCTTTAAAACACTTTGTACAAAATATATATATCAAGCAAATGTGTTAATAGTGATAACAATAACATGCAAAAACTTAAAAAGAACTAGTCATCAGTAGCACTTCAATAAAAATTCTACACTAGGTCTATAGGCCATCTTCTTTCTAGAGGCCTCGTAGAATTATCAAGAATGGATTGGTAAGCAAGTTGATAAACTAACGAATTTGAGTGGTTATAGAGCTTACTATGAAAGGATAGGTATCTGGTGTGGGGTAAATCAGCAACATATGGAACATTAAGATCTTTATGGATAAGTTTATTGGTGATAAAGTAAGGGGCATTGAGGATTTTTCGAAGGATTTTGGATTGTAAGGATTGAATACGAGATGAATTGGGTGATTTAGTGGAGCCCCAAAGCTCAACTCCGTACGTCCAAATAGGTCTAATCAGTCATGTAAATTAGTCTTTTGTAATTAATTGGGAGCTTTACCGTTTGTCTAGTAAATGTTTAAGTAGTCTGTAACGAAACTAAATGTTATTATCAATTTCAAGGTCCAGCAAACAAGTACCATTGTAACCTCTTTTACAAAATGGCGCTCGCCACCTGTCGGGCAATGTTCAAACTTCAAACGCTGCTATCCTAATATTATCATTTTTTAAATAACAATTTAAATAAAAATACGAACATTTTATTACTGCTAAACCTTCCTGAAACTATATAGATGATGTTAAAATTCGTTACAGGTTTTGCGGTTAGTAATCAAAAACGAAAAATGGCTTGTCCTTTTATATAATAGTATGGATAAATTACCAATAAAGATTTTTTTTTTTTTTTATATTCGCTAAACTAATCTAATTGAATAAATTTATAGGTAATTATTTTATTTGTTTTTTGTATAACTCTTATAAAAACTTAAGTTTTATTTTATAACTCCAATTTAAGATTGCGAGTCTGGGCACAGTGCCTAACCTATACGAAAAGTAGTTCGCATTGTAATTTTCTTTTATAATTATTCAATTTTTATAATTCTATCAAGATAATTATTAGGATGGTTATAATATAAATAGCCTTGGTTCGGATTTCGATATTATACCCATATCGATTCTATAACGAGTTCGATATCAAGAAGGCATATGCTTCTAAAATATGATTCCCTTAATATTAAGAAGGCCCCGATGTTTGATTTGGCTCGTTGGTTAGATTCCCTATTATTAGCCTACTTCTACTACAGAATTCGATCGAATAAGATACAGTCTATTATCCAATAAGTTATAGTTGTTATTGGAACAGGAAATCATCTCCTATATAATGGATTAGCTTAGTGTAATATTCTACAGCTGATTATGTTTCATTATAGCTCCTATCATTAGAAAATTATAAGTTTGAGAAATCTTCAGCTATGAGAATTCAATATTAAAAAGCTTAATTTCTCCCTGACTGGGAAAAAAAAATAGATCATGGATTTTTATTTCTATAATCCACTGCTTTTCCCAATTTACAATGCAGAATTAAAAGGATCAAATTACTTAGATTAAATTAAGAACCAATTATTAATAGAAAAAACGAAGTTGAGAGAAAATAGCGGTTTTAAACTTTCCTTTTTTTATTCTAACCAATCTAGCTCCGAAACGTTTGGTCCTAGTGACAAATGTTACATAACAAAAATATTCTCTATTAAGGAGGGTTTGAAATCAATAATTATTTTTTCCAAAAAAAAAAAAAAAAAGATATAATAATTATTATATTTGTTTTTTAATTTAAAAATCATTCCTGATTTATAAATAAAAATTTAAATTGATCTTTGATGTTTATTGATTTGATTAAAAATTATTATCACTCAATGAGTGATACGGTATGGCGTAAATAATAATGATTAAATTGCGATCAAAAAAATGTTGATCAGAAAATAAAAATTGATTAATATGTTTGTATACAAAATACATCTTGCATATAATTTAAAAAAAAATTAACTTTCTGATTTAGAAAGGAATTACTCAAAAATTATTATTATTTTTAATTGTAAAAATTTTGTTCAAAAATAATGATCAAAATTTAATTTTTATTACTTATGATCAAAAATAAAAATCGATCTTAATAAAAATCATCAAATGATTTTAAAAATTCCAGATAAATATCTTGATCGGATTTGATTTTTATTATTATTTTTTTTTTAATTATCGATTTCAAACCCTGCTATTAAATTTCTGAACAAGAAACTAACGACAAATTTTCTATCCGAGCTACACCAATAGAACTAGAAAAAAGAAGACTCCAAAAAATATATATATAAAAAAAAATAAATATACATACATATATATATATATATATATATATATATATATATATATATATATATATATGGATAAATTTCTTGACTGTTACTATTAAATGTTTATTAAGGTTCTTGAGGTTCAGTCATAAAATAAAAAATCAACTATTTTGGCGACGTTTCGAGACTATATTGTTCTCATAATCATGCCAATTGTTCTCACGACTGAGTTGTGTACTAGAATTATTAGTCTATTCATATCCACCAGTAACATTGGCATGATTATGAGAACAATATAGTCTCGAAACGTCGCCAAAATAGTTGATTTTTTATTTTATGACTGAACCTCAAGAACCTTAATAAACATATATATATATATATATATATATATATATATATATATATATATATATATATATATATATATATATATATATATATATATTTCAGTAATATCATTATCACATATATCAGTTATATATCTGACAAATTTTCTCTGAGTAGCGACTGAGGGTTCTTTTGTCTGGTTCTTTAAGAAGTCATTCTTTTATTTCTATGTTTTATAAATAGTATCAATTCATAAATTTTAAGGTTTTGTATTATTATTTTAGCTCGGGTGTATATTTGAGTAGGTAACTTTCAAAACGTGTTTTGTCACAGTGATCCCACTTTTCATCAATAGCAAAAACTTATATTGTGAGATGTAATTACCCTTCAGAAACAAAAAAAATTCCTAATTAAATTCATAGCACAAAAAAAAAAAAACCCACATTACAACAAGGATCAGAAATATTCTTTACACCTAAAATTAGCATTTTTAATTTAGGAACACAGTGGACAAAACACGGTTTGATGAAATAACAAAGGGACAATACACTTTTTGTGAAGTGGCTATGTTTTATTTTACAGAAGTCACTGTTTGCTCAAAAGTACACAAAATAAAAATTATAATTACATAATAGATTATGTATGTTAATGACATTCATAATTTTCGGGGAATATTTTCATTTTCTTAACAGTCACAAGTTTCATCCTCTTCCACAACATTTTCAACAATTGGAAAGTCAAAAAGTACAACCTTGCATCAATGTAAGCGATTATTGTCAATAATGCAGCGTTGCCATTGGCTTAGTGGACAAAGCATGGTTTGAACTAAAAACAGGCTATGGACAAAACACTTTGCTTAAAACCCTGATTTTGTTGTTTACTAATTTTAGATGGGACAAAGCTTGTTTTGATGGCTAATACTCATCACTAGGGACCGGATTTTTGTGCAGTAAAAAATCAAAAAATGTGCAGTAAAAAACTCAAAACGTGCAAAATTGTGCAGTAAAAAACTCAAAATATGCAAAATTGTGCAGTAAGAAACTCAAAACGTGAATCAAGAAACTTAATACATACTTTAAAGAAATACCTTAAAATTTGGGGAAAAAAGGAGATGAAAAAAATTGTTAATTAAAAGAAATATAAAATATCTTTATTAAAATTTCCTTTTACGTGGAAACAAAATATAAAATTAAATGTTTTTGAAAAATAAATTAGCTTTGAAATGTTTCGTGAAAATGTACGACGAATGTATTATAAATTTCTCAGTAAAATTATGGCGCCTGTCACATAATAAAATGCTCTTTAGTAAAGAAAAGGAACGTTCTACATTAATGGACGTAACAGGACAATTTTTGTAGCATGCGATTGTGGATGGATCCAGATTATCAGCTTCTATTTCCTTTCCGTTGATACAATAATTTAATTTTTTTAAACGAATATAGCCGTAGTTTTTCTCAAGGATTTTCTCGAATTTTGAAAATAAACATCTTCCCTTATCATTTTCAATTCATTTTAAGCTTTCTTCGAGAGTTTCAAACAAATATCAGCTGTGGATATTCATTGGTCAATTGTTTCAATTTTGACAATGAATGAAAAAAACACTCGCGGACGTTTTTGGCATTTTCAAAGTTAATAGTTTAAAATCATGTCAACAACTAGCCCTTTGTGCTAAATTAGAAGTGGGGAATGAAATGGGAAGCGGGGAGTAAAATTTTCTGAGGAAACGTCTTAGTTCTAGGAAGTACGTCGATCTTCAATGTTTGCCTAAATCCTCAAAGCTCCCAATTCAATACGATCATTTAAAAGTAGTAGGTTACAAATAAATTTGATTTAAGCGACTTTTTTCGTTAATTTTAAAACTAATCAACCTATTTAATATAAATGATTGTTATAAATGTTGCCTAATAATTGTAAGTAAAATTTTCAAAAAAAATAATGGTTAAGTGAATAAAATTAGATGAATTTGGTTCAATTGTGCAATTTCGTGCAGTAAAACCCGAATTCGTGCAATTAAGCTCAAAAAGTCAAATTTGTGCAATTTCGTGCAAAATAAAATTTAAGCATAAGAATCCTTGGGTTATAAATGAGATAACTACTTGGGTTAGAGAGCGCTAAACCAAACCGAACTAAATGTGCAATAACACAGAAATCCGGTCTCTACTCATCACATATTGTAGGGTTCTGAAAAACAAATCTAGTGATACCAAGAACTCAAAAAAACATTTTTTTTTTTTTTTTTTACAAATCATATAATTATAGATATCTGTCTATATTTTTTTTTTTTTTTTTTTTTTTTTTTTTTTTTTTTTTTTTTTTTTTTTTTTTTTTTTTTTTTTTTTTTTTTTTTTTTTTTTTTTTTTTTTTTTTTTAATTCACCCTCGAAAATGTAACATTTTGACGCGCTTAAACTCTCTTGGTGTTGCACGTAATAAAAATTTTCTGAAAGTTTTTATATCATAAATTTAATGGAAAATAATATTTGTTATATAATTTTTGTCGCTAGGACATATCATTACAATTATATTACATGTGATATGTTACATTATATTATCTTTGACATATTATATGTTTGAATGGAAAAAGTCACGTTTTGACTTCGTTTTTTTAAGTGTTGGTACATTTTGACACGCTAATTTACCGACAGTTTCCTTAAGCAGGAGATTATATATATATGTCTCTATCCATGATGTTTTTTTTTTTTGTTTTTGTTTTTTTCTGAGTCAGGGAGAAATTGATTTTTCTATTGTTTTGTCCAACTTTCCAAATGTCTGACTGTCTATTATATCAGCTGGAAAAATCATCCTTTAGCCAGAAATAATTAAAAATATTTTTTCTAAATAATTTGATCCTAAATTTAAAAAAATATTTAGGAGTATCAATTTAACACCAAACACATAAATATTCAATTAATTTTCCGTCGCAATAAATGCTAATAGTGACGAGATACAATGAAAGGAGAATTTCCATGAATCCGAAGGGAGCGGAAAGCTACCGGACACAATTATGTAATTTTCCTCTGCCACTTGAATCTATCTCGAAACAAACAGCCAGTATAAGATAAAGAAGGCCTTTCCACCTGAGACCTTGTGACAATATTTACTTTACCACTTAGATATAATCTGATGGAGTTTTTTTTTACCTTGTGGTATTATTCAAACCCAGTTTTTGTAGGTTCCAATTTTATACGATACTTGGATTCAATCCGTATTTTTATTTTTATTGCAATCAAATAACGATTAATAAGGTCGAGGTTATCCAAAGGTTCGAAACCAACGCAATTCTCCCATTTGCATTTCGCCTTTTAACATTACTTGTTAGAAAATGTGGACCATAATTATTTTTAAGGAAAAGAAACCATATAAATTTAATTTTATTGTAGAAAATAATGTTGTCGTTTTTTTTAATACAAATTCTTCCTCGACTACAGATAATTTTTTTTTTTTTAACTTGATTGATAATTTAGTTTGTTTAGAGATAATTTTATTTCGTTGAGATATGGTTACTTTCCTCCTCCAGATAGTTTCTTGCTATCACTACGAGAATTGATTCTTGCACCTGTTATCTACATTATAGATATCTCTAACATAGCATAATATCCCCTTCTATTCCTTTATTTTCTTATAACTACGCCAGACGCCCCATTATCCAGCGTTATCATGGCCGACAACGCGTCGGATAAAGGATGGCATCAACTATCGATAACAAAGAAAAAACATATCGATAATAAAGATACAAATATTTTTAGGTTTGAAGGTTTCTATTGTAAAAAATATGACGCGTATGATTTTAACCACATCATCTTAACTGTTCAAGGAAGGTTTAGCAATAATAAAATTTAAAAATAATTGAATTATATTGCTATAAAAAAGCTATAAATATGTGGTGCGCGTTGAAGTTTGGTAGTCGTCCGATAGTTGGCGAACAACATTCGAGAGAGGTTACAGTAGTTCTATAGAGGTAGAAATTTATGATAAAACTTAATTATTTTCAATTCAATTGCTATTAAAAAAATAAATATTTGGAGCGACATGGATCCCAGTTCAGTATAAAAATATACCAATGTGTCCGTTCTGCAACAGAATTTGTAATCGTAAAACAATTGAATCCAACCGTACCAAATTTTAACATCTTCATAGTTCTAGGAAGCTTTATACCTAAAAATTTGACTACAATATAATAATTAAAATGGATATTCTTGAGTCCCAGAAACGATGCTTGTCAAACTGTCATATACTTATATGGTTAGAAATAAAAATCCAACCAGATGGATCCATAAAATTGTTTCTTCCAAATTGGATGTCTAATTATGCTTTTAGGTATTCTTCAAACACCTAATCAATGCAATTTTAACCAGATTAAAAATTACTGCCATGTGTGAAAATATAGTTGAAGCAATAATACTAAATTTGATATTCAATACAAAATTTTTATCGGTAAACAAACCGAATAGAATTATTATTGGGTTGTTTCACATGAAATGTCCGTTTTCAAGGTAAAGGGATTTTAGTAAAAATACAATATGAAAACAATATAATTTTATTCGAAGTATTTACCTTCTTTTTCTACACATTTTTCCCAACGTGACAACAACTTTTTTATCCCGGATTTGAAAAACTCTGAGCTTTGAAGTGAAACAAAATCTGAAAACGCACTTTTGATTTCAGCATCATTTGCAAAAATTTTTCCTCTGCAGAAGTTGTCTAAATTCCTGAAAAGGTGATAATCAGTTGGAGACAAGTCGGGAGAATATGGTGGGTGCGGAAGAACTTCGTACCCCAGCTCTTTCAATTTATGCATGGTAAGTTTTGAAACGTGGGGTCTAGCGTTGTCGTGTAGGAGTATAGGGCCCTTCCGATTTACCAATCCAGGTTGTTTTTTTTTTTTCAATAATTTTTCGTGCATTTGGCCAATTTCATTGCAGTAGGTTGTAGAGGTAATGGTCTCACCTCTAGGCAAAAGGGATAATGTATGATTCCAGCCATGGACCCCACCATACTGTAACCATCAATTTTTTCGGGTGCAAATTTGGTTTTGGCATTTGTCCTGGGCTTTCGTCGATGTCTAAACACTGCCCTGACCGACGCTGATTGTCATAAGCAATCCAGCTGCCGAACGACCTAGTTTAAACTCATAAAAAAATATTATACGAAAATCGCGTGTTTCCATGTTCATATTTGAAGGTATACTAAACAGTGTGTAATTGATTGGGAAGCTAATGTTTATAAAAGAAAAGTAGAGGATTAGTAACTGCTTAATTATGATATGTGAACTTTGGAAGTAAACAACAGAGACTCGCAAAATCCTCTATGTATTTCAAATATTATAAAATCGGACATTTCATGTGAAACAACCCAATAGTTAAAATAGTCTAATTCTAAGTTCTTAATAGTCCACATATAAATATAACGTAAAATCAGTCATTAAGATTCAGTATTTTACAGGTGGTTAAAAACCCGTTTTACGTAAACTAAATAATTTTTATTAATATCTATCAGTGGAGTATCAGTGGTAGTGCACATAAATTGATAATTATTCTGTAATTAATAACATTAGAATTAAATCAAATATAATTAATAGTGATTTTGAAACGAAGCTAAATAATAATACAATAATGCCAAGGATAAAATGGAAATAAAAACATTTGTTGGGTGGCACTTAACACAGGTGACGGGTCGCTGATGAAAAAGCCACTGCAATCTGTAAATAAACGATGAGGTTCCGTTCCATTTGACTTACAAAACACTGAACGGCTCCCCTATTCCCTTTCATCTTTGTAATAAATAACTTATTTTTTTTCCTTCGCACGTTCTGTCTTTTCTTCTGTTCAGCTGTTTTTTATTCGATTTGTTTTTGTTTTCATTCGAAGTGTTTTATACTAATGACAGAAACGTCTTAGTAAATCTTTAATAAAAAAAAAAATGCGAGTATCCTTGAAAAATGCCTTTACGTCGCCTGTTTTATGATCGAATTTAAAAAGAGGCACATAATCTTTTATTATCGTGACGCAATTCAGAAAACATTATTGAAGATAGTGTAATGTTAATAATTGTTGTAAATGAGTTGAAATTTTTATAATCTTTTTTCTTTGTTAACAGCCGGCCAGACATTCCAAGCTGGAGAAGGCCGACATCCTGGAGATGACAGTGAAGCACGTTGAGTCCCTGCAGAGGTCTCAAGTCGCGCTCTCTGTCGCAGCAGACCCAGCCGTTGTCAACAAGTTCCGTGCTGGTTGGGGTGAATGTGTCGGTGAAGTCGACAGATTCCCAGGACTAGATTCTCAGGTAATAATCTAATTCTTTTTACATTTATTAAAAACTGTGAAACAGCGTAGAATATTCTGAATATATACTTGAAAGTAAAATATGAGCACGTTGGGGTGAGGTTCTCAGAGCACTAAATACGGTCGTGGATTCGATTCCCACCTAGGTTGGTTGATATTTATTTCGTGCTGGTGCCGCGAAGTAAATATCAGCCTTTTCACTCCGGCTAGAATAGGTTGGTAACCTTGGCTAGGAAGGACAACCCGTCCTTCATGCCCTAGTTGGATTACATGATGACATTAACTTGAAGTACGCATGATGGTATAAAAGGATCAATTAGGATTGATGAATTATTTGTTACTTGGAACTGTTTATTCCAAGACTATTTTCGTTTATTAAACATTCATCATTAAAAAATTGCTATATAAAAAAAATAAGACAAAAAATGAAATTTTTCAGTAATGTCGTAAAATTACTAGAATTTCATAGGACACTGTCATTTTTTTTTCTTTGAAATAAATAACTAAACTGAGGCTTTTTTTTTAAGAAGTCCAGTGTTAGTAAAAAACTTAGAGAATGCTCTAAAGGGATTATTAAGTATTGGTAAATAATAAATAGCATTAAGATATTTACAGACTTTTGAACTCTGGACTTTGACTAAACGGTCATTTTTTTTTATACGCCCTATTAATGGAAACTTTTCAAGTACCACGTTGGGGAAAGAGACGCCGCTGGCGGACAGGACAACAGATCGGGAGAGACAGGAAGTACCGTTTATTCCTTCCACGTCCCTAGACAAGCTAAAGAAGAAAAAAAAAAAAACATGGCGAACACGTGCGCCCAAGGGTAGCTGGTGGTTCATTAGGACAGGGCAAGAAGTCTTTCTTATTGCCATTGTGCCATCTAGGCTATTGTTATTGTCACAATAGTAATCAAGAATCGATACATTGATCTGTAAGGTCGATTCAATACAATAAAGCTTAAAAAATCAAGAGGTTCAATTTTATCAAAATCCTCCTAAACATATCCATAACACTCTTATTCGTTAGTTAGGCGCTAATTACATTTTTAGAAACTTATCATTTATTTAGTTCAACGTTTTGTAAGTATCTGGCTAATTTAAGTTAAAATTAGGATTGGTTATTTATTTTCCACCTCAATTCTAATTTTTTATTCGACGAACAGTTTCGAATGGTTTACATTACCTTAGGTTTTCTCTATGAATGGTCGATTTCACTACTCCTGGAAACAAATTTAACTCGTTGACTGCGGATGACGTGAACGCTCACGTCACTCTTAGTATCTAACCTGAGGCGGGTGAATCAGAAAAAACATATTATGTCAAGCATATTTGCGAAAGTCAATAACGTATATCTCGAAAACAGATTGTATTTAGACAAATATGTTAATAAACAATTTTATAGGAATTTTGCTTATTTCATGCACTCCGCACCCCTCATTGACTGGACTATAGGTGCTGTCTACCTCATGCCAACACATGCTATGATTATTGTATAATTATGTATGCTGATTGTAATATTGTACTATAGATGCAAATAAAATTTTTAAAGTTAATAAATAATCCATCTGTGTAATATTTGTTTGATTCTTTAATAGTTTGCTAACAATTTATTATCTTTGCGCAGGTAAAGAAGAGGCTTGTAGAGCACTTGTCTTCTTGCATGGAAAGATCCAGAGAACCTTCTCCAGTCGTGACCCTGGTCCCAACAAGGCTAGTTAATGGGGATATCGCCCTGGTGGTACCTTGTTCACCTCAGCAGCCTTCAGTACCTCAGCAGGCAGCAGCAGTACCTCAACCCGCTGCACTACCTCAACCGGTGCTTCCACCACAACCGGAGCCACTCAGCCTTGTCGTCAAGGAGGAAAAGCCTTGCTGGAGGCCGTGGTAGGAGTTGTGGTTTCCACGTCATCATTGGAGCTGCTTAATTACTATGATAACCTTTACAAGTGAAATAGACCACGGCCTAATAATCTTAATGGAAAAAACAGACTAATATTTTGTTATTTTAATGATCTTTAAGTTAACACTTATATAAGCTAGAAAATTGTATTGGAGTTCCAAGTTCATAAACTCATTATTCTTTTTTTATGACATGAGAATTTTAAGATTAATTAATATTAAAAATTATATCACTCGAAAGGAGCTTGGAACTTCTCAAAAAAATAACTTGTAACTGATAACATCAGTCGTTGAGTCGAGATTCCAGAATTGATGACGCATTATTTGATAAAGCACATGTGATAATCTTCTAGATAAGTCTTCAAAAAAGTGATTATAAGTTCTTTCATAGATAACATTGTAAATGTAAAACTAAATATATGTACAAATTAACGAAACATAGTTATTATTCTCGTTGTTAGATTTTTTTTTTTTAATAACTATGGTCCACATAACTTCATTAGTAAAAACAAAAAAAAAATTAACCGTAATTAGTTCTTATCATATTTCTTCAAATGATTTGTATTATTTAGTGTGAATGTGCCTTGATAATGTAATAATGATCTCAAAGAGATACAAGAAATCTTGAAATCTCCCTCGGTACCTTCTTTAAGTACAGTGTCTTACGAGTGGCAATAAAAATGTAGATTTATATTATTTTTGTATATATTGTAAATATGAAAATGACTGATATATAAATATATAAAGCTAGAGTTTTATTAAGTGCCTTAAGCAACAAAATCTGAAAGTCTTCCTTCTTAATTGTTTCATTATTTGTATAAATTGTGTATACGATACTGGGAAGTTTAGAAATTATTGTATAAAAATAAATTTCTTTAGTAAATATTGATTGTTAATATATATATATTTTTTTACCTCACACACTTTGGTTTCTTACATCTCTTTTATTTACATTTTTTTTTTTTTTTTAATTTAATTACTAAACATAAACACTTGAGTGAGCGTCGAAGTTTGGAGATGCTAAGAAAGGAAACATTTGAAACTAATCAGCCAAAAACAATATCTCATTCTTTAAATCTCTTTTGATTAAAGTTTTCCATACTGCTTTATTGTCTTAACGTTTCCTTACAATATTTGGTCTTGACAGATTATTTTATTCTTGTATTTATTGTTGACAAAATGTATAAAAGTTATTGCTGAGTTAAAAACTATAAAATTTAACCCACTTTTTTCAATTAAGTAAAGAGAATTTTCAGGAAAGTCGTAAATTGGCAGTTACATTCAAAGCTCAGAATGTCATGATAAATTTGTCCTAGTTTCTAGTAAAATCAATCAACTATATAATTATGCTTTTTTGGCATTTTTTCAAATAAAAGCCACATCAACTTAAAAAGTTAAAAAAAAGTTAAGCCCAGGCTGATCTGTTGTTGATAAAATAATAATTAACTGTAATAAATAAATAAAACATAACACTTTTAAATAAATCTTTTAATTATCAGCACTTTTACCATTTGTCTCAACAATACTCTCCATCAGTACTCACCAACCACATTTACTATATAACCTCTCCATCAGAGAAACTAAATCATTAAATTATAAACTCGTTAAAATATTATTATTCAGATATTTTCAATTAATTCTAATTATAAATAAGGATTAAATAAACCTTCATCAATATTGTCAATTCATTTTCTTTGATTGGTCAAGTTATTTTTTCATTTGGAATTACTGATGCTATTTTGGTAATTAACACTAACAAAGACTGATCATGGTGGATAATGGTCTGACTAAAAAAACCTACAAAGCTCCATTTAAGATTTTTAATAGTATAACTTACAAAGTAATGGCTGAAATCGATATGCTCAACCGTTTACCCATATGGTAAAGTTTGGTAATAGTTCCTCAAATAAATATAAATTAATAAGAACAAAAATATATGTTTAATTAATTCAAGCTGAAATGACTATGTAATATATAAATTAAATATTTAATATGGTTGGCTGTTACTAGAGATGAATTGGAAAGTTATATTTTGAAAATTTGCAAAATAATATTATTTTAGAATTCAAAACAGTATATTATAATGGTACATACTATCAATACAATGTTACACAATATACATATATAACAGTACAATAACTGTTGCTCTGAAATTGTTTAATTCTTATTACGTGTTTAAAATCAACTGAGCACTTTAATTACGAAAATACAAACGATTCCACTGAATATCAGAAAATTTAATACACTTTAAATGTTTCATTTGGTAAGCAGTAATTCATTAAATTTAGCAAATTCAAACTTCAAAATAATATTCATTCAACTTTTTATGATTGTCATAGAAAACTTCTTTTTTGGAATCAGAATTTCAAATGATGATTCATAAATTTTTTGTTATGTAATTCAAATTCCCACTATTAGTTGATAAAATAATAGATAGAATTTTATTAGAATGAGGCTATTACACATATTTAAGTTTTTGTACTTCTTAAATTTTTAATAATTTACTGTGTTTTTTCATACCAATATGTAAATAGAATACATCATAGTATTAAAAAATACATTATCACATAAAACAATTTAAAAGAATGAAAACTTCTTTACCTGTTAAATCCTATGAAATCCCTAGAAAGGAAAATTCGCGCACATAGGTAAATAAACTAATTACTAGAACAAACACAAAATGTTTTATGACTTCAGTAGTAAAACTTTGAACTTACAGGTTTGTAAAAAAAATATTTATCATTTGTATGTCATTTGTTGAAGATCTTAAATTCAAAAGTATTTTTCAATTAATATTGAAATGAATAAAATAGCATATATTGAAAATTAAAACTATATAGTCTTAAATTAAATTTAATGAAATGAAGATTCAAACAAAAAAGAATATTGAATAGCAATAATCAGTGATGGGTTTCAGTGAAGATGTTAGGATACTTAAAAAAAAATTATAACATATTCATAAGAAGGTTATGTTGTTCTAAAATTTTGTTTACTCATCCCCTCCCCTTCCTATCATTAGTTATTTGTTTTTAATCTAATAACTTAAACATTATTTATAGTTTGGAAATGAAGAACATTAGTTAAAAGTTTCATTTTAGTTATAATTGTTACTGAGGTTCGTGGTAAAATTGCATTCATACATTAGTTAGTTATCAACTAAACAATTTTCTACAACAGTATATTAGCTAAACCAAAAGTGTATTTTTCTGACTCAACACAGAAAATTAGAATTTCCATTTTGTTAACCATATTATTTATGCAAATTTAAAAGCTCTTCCTTAAACTTAAAAGTACGGTCGAATAACTACTTAACTATCAAGGTTGCAGAATAGTAGTTTCCATGACGCTTCAATTGTCAGTCACGCGTGTTTTTTTTTTTTTCTTCAGTCATATTACACTCCAGTCGGATGCTATCTAACCATATAGATGCTTTGATGAATTTCACCTAAGCATACCAGAAATAAATGTTTAGCCTGGTTAAACAATCTTCATATGATAATATAAATAATTTTCATCTTCATTTTTCATCATCATTTTTTTTCTTCATCCTGTACTAGATTTAACTTCAGAAATCTATTGTGTAGTCAATTTCTTATATAATGTTTTTTTCTTTTACTGATTGTAAATATAGTTTATGAATGTATGTAGTGTGTATGTGTTTATATATACGTACAGATTTCTATTATTTTTTTTTTTTCGTTTTATTACTTATTTTATTGTAAAATTGAATTTACTTTTAATTATGTTATTTTATTATCTAATTTATAATCTCTAGGCCAGATATAACTTATGGTCTGTCATGTAACTATTATTCTTAAGGGACTTAGTCCCAGAATAAAATTTTTTTTCTATTCTATTAACCCTTCAGTGCTCACGTCGGGTCAATGTGACCCGGTGAGATTTTTTTCCCAACAATGACGGGCTTTTCAGCCTTTTTGAAGGTGCTAATTACTCTCTAATCCTCTATTAATCATCCCACTTTCATTTAGTAGTGTTTTGGATTCCATACCGTTCACATGTTCTTGGAAATCAACATTTTGACCCGACGTGAGTACAAATGTAATTATTTTTTCATTTATTGAATTTTTTATTTCCTATTTTTATTTATATCTGCCAGTTTTGGAATATGGAACGAATTATTTTTACCACTGACGAAGAGATAAGGGAGGAGTTGGAACGTCAGAATCGTGAGGAACCTCTTGATAAGTAACTTGAATCCAACGATTCAGCTGAGGAAGATATCGGCAATGAGGAGAAAAGCGACCACGACACGGACTCAGAAATAGAAATAGAGCCTGGAGAAGATTTCGAATACGCAATTTCCTTTGAGTTCTTCAAATCGAAAGATGGAAGAACCAAATGGACAAAATAACAAACTGTTTCCACGTGAACTTGCAAGTCAAATTTAGTTACAAGGCTTCCAGGCCCACGGCCTAATTTTCAATCTACTGACAATGAACTTGAAGCATTTTCGTCCTTCTTTTTTTTTTAATTACCGCAATAATATCGTGATAATTTCTTAGTTTGTTAGTAAAAAAAGTGATTTCAAAGTACATATTTAGTTTCTCACATAGAAGGAATGTGCAATTTTTTTCTAGTATTTTTTACTTTGTTCCTATAAATATTAAGTATTTTAATTATTTTTATAATTCCTGTGTATATTATTTCTAAAACATAATTTTTTGAAATGATTGGAGCGGTTTTTAAATAAATATGATAATTTGAAGTTGTCAGTTTTATGGAACCCATGGATTTACACAGATTTTGAAATTAATAAAAAAATGTGAATTTGGAATTTTTCTACTTTACCATTTTTTTTTTTTTATTCAATGAACAAAGGTTTCTCCTAACTAAAAACGAAATTTCCTAATATATTTGACACAATATATACTTTAAATAATTATTATAAATTCTCGGGTCATATTGACATGGTGGATAAAAACCGAACTACATTTTTTTAAATTTTATTTAAAAGGCGTGGAAGATGTTAAATATGAATTTAAACATTTCGCTATCACCGTCAGCAAAAATGAAAAAAAAAAAAAAAAAAATAAAAATAAAATAAAATAAAAAAAATAAAAATAAATAAATAAATAAATAAAAATAAATAAATAAATTAAAAATAAAAAATAGTGATGGAAAGGTTATAGTTTTTTAATAAGATTTAATACTTAGGAATAAGTGAGGGAAATGTATTGTTTATCAATTTTATGGTTTACAGGATTAGGTTCTAAATGAATGTAAATGGATTCTGATAAACGTTTACTATGGTTGGGGACAGTGGCAAGGATAGATGCTTTTTCGAAATCAAAGGTATGATTTAATGATAAGGAATGTTCTGAAAGTTTGGAGGCGGAGGGATTTTTGGAAGAGATGGAAAGTTTGTGTTGGGAGATGCGGGCTTTAAGGTGATTTTTGGTTTCACCAATATATGATGAATGGTAATTAGGGGAGGAACATGGGATACGGTATATTTATATTTATATATTTATTTGTTTTTCGACATTGTTTCTAAGACTCAATAATTCAGTGAACTGTTAAAAGAAAAAAATCCTTGAACTAAATCATGATAATTTATACAATACAATATAAAAATAGTTACAAATATAAAAACACACTTGAAAACAACAAATATTTTTTAATTATCACAATAAAATAATTCGATTATTTATAAGGTTGTACACGCGCTGATCGTGTTTGTAAATATGCACACATCGATTGAAGGACGTAAATATTTACTTATCGTCATAGTTTGCTATACTTTTTTGTTTTGCTTTTCCGCCATAAATCTGAACGTCGTTTGTTTATTTAAAAAATTGACGATTTTAAATGAGGGGAAAATTTTAGTTTATCGTGTTAGTTTATATTAAACATTCATCTACAGTTTTAAAAATGTACAAGCATTCAATACAGCAGTTTGATACACAGATAAATATTTAATAATTTAGAAAGTGGAAGGGATTCTTGAAGATATTGGTTTATAGAATAAACTTAAGAGAAATAGGATAAAAGAAAAGAGATCAGTCAGCAAAATAATCAGTTGAATAGACTATTCCTTAGTCGCATAACATTTAAATGAACCTAACCATTAATGCAACCAAGACTCGGGAATGAAATTATTCATCATATTCCCAGTTGTCCTATTGGAATAAATTTAATTTTGTTTCCAATGGAAACGGAAAAAAAAAAAAAACTAGTAAAACTACTTTGTTTCTATTGCGATTTTTGTTTATTGTAACCTCTCTTCTTTGTGAGGGGTCGAAAAAAAGGAGAAAACTATTTTGTTCTGACAATTTTATAAAAAGTAAAATAAAGTACTGCATAGAATGTTTGGCCCTAAAAAGGACGATTTAGAAGGCATGCAAAAGATAACCGGTAAAAATAGTTGAGGTGAAAAATGGACAATGATTAAAATAGCTTGTAAAAACTATCTATTAGTAGCACTTTAATACAATTAATCTGTATTAGAAGGTCCCAAAGCCATATTTTTTTCAGTCATCTGGAAATCAAGGAACAAGTTGGGAGTCTAGTCGATTTAAAAGGGTACGAAGCCTATCATGAAAGGATTAGTATCTGGTATGGCCCGATTCTGCACCACATGGAACCTTAACACCTTTATAGATAAGTTTGTTTGTCACATAATAAGGAGCATTGAGGGTTTTTTAACAAACAAATACATTTGTTTGTTTATTTCGTTTAACGTCACTTTATGCTGCTATGGCTAATCGGACGATGCTACGGCGGGAGTCCTAAATTTTGCCTATCCAGGTATAATTAGGATAGGGATCTTTAACGAGTACCTGACATCGCACAGGCTCGGGACCCCCATTTTACGTCCCTTCCGAAGGACGGCATAGCTAAGAATTTTTAACTCCCTTTAAAAAATCCTAAGGTCACCTGCCGGGCTGCGAACCCGCGATCTTGGGTTTAGTAGGTTGCTATGCTATACTACTACACCACAGGTGACTCCTACAAATACATTTCATTACTTAAGACTTAAATTCATAAGAAGGATGACTTGGCTAGATGTGATCCCCAAAGCTTAACTCCGTATATTTAAATAGTCCTAATAATTGTCATATATATACATTCTGAATGTTGGAATAGTCGAAAACGACGATCAGTTTCTTTTTGTTCAATTCTTACCGCCTGTTTTGAGCACTAATTAATGAATCTAATATTCTATGTTAAAAATGTTCTACAACGGAATTCACAAAAATACGGCGAGTTTAATCCAACCTAAAAAAGATAAAAACACAGTTTTCACAGCGATTATTTTTGTTAGTAAAATTAATTTGTGAAGCACGTTCGAACAGCGCTGCAGCCGGACGTTTTATGATTGAGATCACGTAGCGGCCGAGTTAGGAACTATGCAAATGAAGGCTAATGCAACAATAGTTGCCTTGGTGTGATTAGCATATTCAAATTACCAGCTTGATTACTTCATTTAACTTCGGTCTCTATCCACTGCCACCCTAATCTGAGTATTTATCATGTTACACATTTTTGAGATTACTTTCCATTTTAATTGCATAAATTGACTAATTGATATCTAATAATTAGGCCTGATAATTGGTATAATATTCGGCAAGCATATAAGTGAATAGTTAGAACATGGGTAACGAGGAATATATTCTGAAATTTTTATTTTGGCATCGATATCAGTTATAATTTAAAATCTCTCTTTGCACAATGTTTATAAACATTTGTAGTTCATATCATCAGCATGTCTTAAATTTTAAAGAACAAGAATACGCTATCTTTGATTTTATTGAAACTCACAAAAATAACAGATTAAGTCGGCGAGTTAGTTATTGTAATATAGTATTTGGTAGTAGATTTGAATGTTGACACTTATTATACGGGGTGAGTACCTCTTAGTGTAAAAAAAAAAATATGTATATATATATATATATATATATATATATATATATATATATATATATATATATATATATATTGGGAGAAACTAGATCGAAAATGAAGAAAAATGCTTAAGAATTTACCTTTCTATTCCAATCCGTTGCAGATATACGATAATTCAAATACTTTTTTTTCAAACCACGTTTTTTACTGTAAAAGCTGTAATATCTCTACTTACAATTAGTTTAAACATTTTTCAAATTTTAGGATTTAGCATTAAATTTCCTATAAGAGCAGAGTACATGCAACCTTGAATTTAATTAACTTGGAATGTAAAGAACAGTTTGATCTTCACCTTATTTAAGGAAGTTACAATGTCTTATAATACTTTATAAACGCTTAATAAATGAAATAACAGTTCACGAAACTGCAAATCTCACAAAAACTTGCACCGAGATAACCTAAATAATAATAATAAATAAATTAATGTAATAACATATAATTCTTTGATCTGGTGTCGCTTTATTGACAGTTTTCCTTCATTTTCTATCCAACAATAATTTTTTTCTTTGTTTTTTTATTCCAATGAAGAGCTTATTATGTTTCAAATGCATATTTCTATTAAGGGACAGTCATAATGTCTTATTTACACAAGTAACTGATTTGTATGTCAAATGAAAGGATGTTTTTTCCATGAAATCAAGACAGATCATTAATTTGATCATACCATATGAAAACTATTTAAATTTGCAAGTGTTTGTGAGATTTGCAGTTTCGTGGACAGTTTTCTCGAAAAACGGTGAGCTTTGAAGTAATATAAGACATTGTAACAAACAAGGTGAAGATCAAGCTGTTCTTTAGGTTACAAGTTTGAACAATTCAAGGTTGCATGTACTCAGCTCTTATAGAAAATTTAATGCTTAATTCAACAATGTGGTTAAAGTTTGAAAAATATTTAAATAAAATCGAGATATTGCAGATTATATGGTAAAAAACGTGGTTTACTCAAAAAAATGTTTGAATTATCATATATCTGCAATGGATTGGAAATGAAAGGTAATATCAGCGGTTTTTTTCTGTTGTTTTTTTACACTGAGGTATTCACCCTGTATAATTACACAATGATAGCTTGTTACACAAATCCTCGTGCATAACTATAACTTTATTTTAAGCATTATTTAATAGTAGTATTCAAAGCTGAGGAATCGTCGTGTTACAAAATGGCTCGGTCCACAAAACGAAATTGCGGCAGTATTAAGATTGATAATTGGCCCTCCTTCTATGGCACGAATTTCTTCGGCTGCCTTTGCACCCAGACATTTCTTCTTTTATTTTTTTCTCTTGGCATTGCACGTGCGTTTCAAAAATGTAAATGACCACATAAAGACAACTCAAGTCACAAAGAATTAAAGGATTAGTGAAAATAAACTTTGACATAAATAGGTATTAGGAATAAAAATATTCTTATTTATTGCTTTATTTATGAAAGTTGAAACTGAGAGTTGTGTCCACGAACAAACATTATAATAACAAACCGTTAAAATTTTAAATTATATATATGTGTATAGGAAAAGGTGTAAAAATGGGCACCCCTCCCTAGTGGCTATGAGAGGCACTAAAAGCTAGTTGCGAGGACTGTCGATGGCAGTGCTGCCGATGCGGGTATTTTTTCCCGAAATCGGGAAATGTTAGGCATCGGCGGGAATTTAACGGGTATCTCCGAAAAACGGGCAATTTCGGGTATTTTTTCTTTCCATAACTGATTATGTTAATACCTATTACATCGTTATCTTTTTCTAAATTGATAAAAACAATTACCGTCAAAAAGTTCAATAGCGATTGTAATATTTTTCGGTCTAGGAAGAATCGAAAAGGTCAGTCTGTCTTCGACGACAATCAGGGGGATGAAAGCCGTTCAGTTCCTCAGATGTCCACGTGAATGTTTGGTACCGCCACCAGCAGCGCTGCGGTCCTTTCTTCGATGCTCACTTGAATATTTGAGTGCGGCTTTTGTCACGTATTTTTGTACGACGTTATTTTAAGAACTATATTAGATAATATGATAATTGGCCATCCTTGAAAATAAAGGCAATAGTGATTAAGTATTTTATTAGATAATAAGATTATAATTTTATTTAGAGTTTTTTTTAATACAAATAATCTATTTAAAATATATATATATATATATATATATATATATATATATATATATATATCTTATATATATATATATCTTTACTAGTCTGCCTCTTATTAGTCTTTATGTGTGCCAGTTTGTGATAAATCATAAATAAAAGTCTGAATTAAACAAATTAGATGTTATTAAAATATAAAATTTTTACCTACTAATTGTTTTATTTATAATTCCTAATATTATATTTTGTACCTGTCCACTTTCCTTTTCTTTTAGTCACCCAGTAAAATAATAATGTAGGTAAATATTGAAAGGTTGATTAATTAAAAAAGATTAAGAAATTGAGAAGGTTAATATATATAAAAATGAATGTGTGTGTGTATCTCTGTACTCGATAGATTCAAAAACCATACATCCATTCGCCGTGAAAATTTGGGAAGTTATTAAGTATATCCCCGGGAAGGTTTTTGTAAATCTTTATTTAAATCAGAGTTGGGGTTCTAGATATATCCCAAAAATATCGAAATAATATTTATTTTTTATAAATACTACTTTAGTGCAGGTGTTTTTAAACAATTACAATAAAACATATGTTCTAAATTAATCTATATCTCCTTAGTTTTTTATGAAGGTTTTAAGAAGAATAAAATTCCGTAAAACGATTTCAAATTCATTTTGATGTTTAAGGTTTATATGTAGGTATGTCCTTAAAATAACATTTAATTATTAAACTGATAAGAATCATAAGTTCTATCAAACGTATGATTCAGTATCGTCTCATGTTCTGCGATGGAGAAGATGGGTACTGTATTAACATCCCTCAGCGTGACCCAAACACCAATACACCACTTAAGAAAACCGTGTCTGAAGTTGATTTTTACTCCTTAATGTTATGAGGTGAAGAACCTTATTTACTTTAATTTCGTAATCTCCTAAACCAATTTATGCTTGATATGTACGCAAAAATAGAAACAGAAAGACTAAACTTTATTCGAAAAAATCGAAGAAAGTTGAGAAGTTGAGACTATATTCACTTAAAGTATTCCATAAGAAAAGCTGATGGTCTGGTATCAGAGCTGGGTAAGATGGTAGTTATACCTCAAAGCTTTACTGGAGGACTATCAAAATAATATAAAATTCACTTTTGCAAATTGACAAATTTACTTATTGAAATTATTCTAATAATGGAATTCTTTAGGTTTATTTAAGTAATAATAATTATCAACTTTAAGCTAAGCTTTTATTGATAACTTAAATCAATCAAAAAGACAACTTAAGTCCTTAATTCTAATGATATTAAACCGTAGCGGAGCAGGGTACTTTCAGCTAGTTTATTATATTGCGGACCGTTTGGCGCCCCTTTATGAGTATTTGATGCCCCCCTCCCCCCTCGCTGGGTTAATAAAGAAAATCCCCGAAAACGGGTATTACTTCAAGCATTAGCGGGTATTTCTCGGTAAAAACGGGAATTTTTATGCTTGGTGGCGGGTATTTTGGGTTGGGAGCATCGGCAGCACTGGTCGATGGAGCCATTTGCTAATATAAGGTAGCAGTGAGCAGTTGGAAACATTCTTTCAACTAGTCTGGATGCAGCGTGAGTTATTGTGCAAATTTGTGTCTTTTCTGGACTGCAAACTCCTGAGAAATATGTGATTTTTTTTTTCACGTTCTTATGTTTAGTTAATAATGTGATATCCAGAAAGCGGAGATCTTAAGCTACTTTTTGAAGCACAAGTTAAGTCACGGACGGTTTTAGGTTACATGTAAGAGTGAACATCTTTCTTAGGTGGGGTTTGTGTAAATATGGGCACCCTTTTTTGATGTAAATATGGGCCCCCATTTGTTCGGGAAGTTCAAGTGCAATATATCCGTTCGACATAACTCCTGTTCCCACCATTAAGAAGAGAACCATTACTCGTAAATAAAGCAGCTAGGTCCAGTCTCATCACCGGATACAAGAATACAAGGATTAGTTGACCAAGTCGCTTGACTGGCGATAAGAGACTGGCCAGGGAGCAGGGGTTGGAAAACGAAAGGCCCTCAAAAAAAGAAAATTCGACCCAGACAACGATACGATTCATCATTGGACTCTTCAGACTACAACGACCCTCCCCTTGTGGACAGCTTTTGATGATAACAATCTATATGTCAACGGTAGGGATAAAGCAGACTCAACCGATGCACAGTGCATCTTTTGTGATGGAAAGATCTCTGAAGAGGTGTGGGTGAAATGTGTTATGTGCCAAATGTGGGCACACTTAGACTGCTGGGGCTAAAAGAGCCAGTTATGTTTGAGATTTCTATAAATCACTTCTTTCTTTTTTTTTCCTGAAACAAATAAATTCTTTACCATTTTGTATTGTTTTATCCTGTTCTTAAACTATTTTTGGTGTATTTTTCGAAGAGGGCCCATACTTACACCTCATTTTTGCTGGCACTTTTTCAAAAGCTTTTTGTAAATCTTCGTTTCTAAAATAAGATAATTTATGTAACTGTAATTGATGGCTAAAACACCAAATCCATGTTAACTTTTGTAACACTTTTACGCATTAGGGAAGAGGAAATAAGAAAATATCAATTTATATAAAACACTAAATCCATGTTGAAACTCATGTTGTTAACTTCTGTTTCACCTATTTACATTTAAGAAGACTAAATATCAATATAACAAACTAAACAACACAATCCGAGTTGAAACTGTAGAAGTGATTGTTTACATGTGAGGTTATAGGAATGAACTATCGAAAAATGTAACTCGAAGTAAAGCGTAAGGATCGAACTGTCGGTGCATCGCTCGTCAGGCCGATCTGCAAGAACGCCTCTTGTAGAACAGTTTAGAATATACTACTTGATGAAGTGAAAAAACTTTTTGCTCAGAAAGTTAAAATAAATTAAACAGCTGATAGCACAGAAGGTCAGTTTAAAGGGAATAAAAAGTCTGCATTATTTTTCAAACAACGGAATACATATGGAAAAAAGTTCCCATTCATTTTAATAAATTTCATTCTTATTTTACTTAGTTTCGTTCAGATAAATAATATTTTTTTGTTATTGTAAAATATATATTAGGTAAACAGCTGAATTATAAATTCCACTCCGCTGTTCCCTCAGCTGATATACGGAAATACAAGAAGGGGCGAAAGGAATGAACATTGACACCTGCTCGGATAGAAGGGACCCGCCCAGTTAATAACGTAGGAGTGGCGACTCCTCTTTCACCTGCCAAATCGCCATCTTTAATAGTATCGACACCTAGCCAACCAATTAGCATCTCATGCCGGTGGTTGCCGAGTTCTTGTTCGTCTGGTTCTCCGGCTATCGAGGTCTCGGAGTGGGAGGGAGCAAAATAGTTTCATCTGAGTTTGTTGTATTAGAAAAGCTATATACCTCTTTTTACCTCAAAAGTTCAGATGCATAATTTTTGTAAGATGCTTGTAAATCAAATTCATTTACAAAATACTTATCTACATGACAGTAATTAGACCCATTTGGACATAGGGAGTTGAGCTTTATGGCTCCACTAAACCTTACAATTCTTCTAGTATATAATCCTTGCAATCCAAAGTCATTCCTAAAATCCTCAAATGCTCCTTATTATGTCACCAACAAACTTATCCAGAAAGCTCTTAATGTCGCATATATTGCTGATTTGGCCCAAACAGATACCTATCCTTTCATGGTAAACTCCATACTCACTCCAATCCACTTGTTCCCCAACTTGCCTCACAATCAATCCCCGATAATCCTTGGAGGTGTATAAAAAAAAAAAAAATGGCCAAGAGACCTTCTAATGTAGAACTATTGAAGTGAGTTGTTCTTTACATATTATTGACTTGTCATTGTAATTATCTTCTTCAAATTTATTTGTAGATTATAATTTATACAGTTGTATATATATATATATATATATATATATATATATATATATATATATATATATATATATATATATATATATATAGCAACTTCTCGACATCGATAAAGCATTTGACAAAGTTTTGCACTCTGTACTTATTAACAAACTAATATTGTACTAATTTCCTTATGAATCCTGAATTCATATATAAAGTCCTACTTAAATAATAGATTAAAAAAAATAAATAAAATAAAAGGGTTAGCGAACACAAAGGTTCAATGCCGACACCACCAACCCCTGACTACATACCAATCTTTCCACATACAAGCCCTGATGCAATCCTCCTATCTACGTCTCGGTTTAACCATCGGTTACTATTCGACAGCTCAAAACTGATAACTATTTTTCGGAATTCGATCATCATTAAACCCAACGACTTAACATGCCCATTTTAACCGCCGCACTGCTATATATACTGGATATAACTTCCGCAGTTCCGCATTGTGGAGCCTTCTAAATTCTCATCGTTGTCATTATTGACAACATTGACAATAATCGCTTGCACTGGTAGAAAGTTGTACTTTTCGACTCTCCAAGTGTTGAAAATATTGTGGAAGAGGATGAAACTTGTGACTGTTTAGAAAATGAAAGATGTGAACTGCATATTTAAAAACTAGTGACGGCTAAGAGAATGAAAATATTCCCCGAAAATTATGAGTGTCATTAACATAAATCATCTGTTATGTAATTATAATTTTTATTTTGTGTACTTTTGAAGAAACAGTGACTTTGGTAAAATAAAACATAGCCACTTCAAACAGTTTTTTGTCCCTTTGTTATTTCATCAAAACGTGTTTTGTCCATATTTAAAATTAAAAATGCTAATTTTAGGAGTAAAGAATATTTCTAATCATTGTTGTAATGTGGTTTTTTAGATGCTATATGTTTAATTAGGAATTTTTTATTTCTGAAGGGTAATTACATCTCATAATATACGTTTTTTTGTACTTGCTGAAAAGTGGGATTACTTTTGTAAGTTACCTCCTCAAATAAGGATGTCTAATTATGCTAAATTACTTAATCTTCCTACACCTAATCACAGCAATTTCAACAGTTTAAAATTTTATATGCGTGCTACAATACAATATTTTTATCGACAAATAAATAAAACAAATTATTTGTTGAAATTATCATAAGTTCGTCACTTATGAGAGCGGGCGAAGCCGCAACGGGGGATGCTACTTATCTATAAATTTAAACGGTTATATAGTCAAAAGAAAAAGAAGAAATCTTTGCAAACTCAAATACTCCAAGAGCTCTGAAAAAAAATTTAAGAAAAAAAAATTGAGAGTTTATCTCCCAGGCGTCTGGTCCCTAAGATTATCGGCAAATTCCATCTCATGACGCGGTTCAATTAGAGGTTCGGCTTGACTCCATTCTTTCCAAGAGAAAAGAACAGAAGAAGACACTTTTTAGCCTGCATTTTTCTACCAGCTAAATGCTATATATTAGAGGGGAAGTCGCTCGAAAATAAAAGCAATAGAATTCTTAGAATGGCCCGTAGAATGCTTGTAAAAGGTCCAATATAAAAGTTCTACTGCTTTACAATTACGTAATGGCCTACTAACTAATGGACATTTTGCAACCAATTGGGTTTTTGCTCTGTCTCAACAACTAATGGCGGAGCAAAGATTAACTTGGTGGCGCCAACGTGTACTGCTTCTCAATTGTTTTCTTGAAGAAGCTTTAATATAAAGTAAATGAAATAATCGGCCGTCATTTTTTCACGCGAACTAAAAATCGATTATGTGCTGCGATATTTTAATCGATCGGAAATGTTCATTATCATTGGGTTTTAAACTTTACATTGAAAATCTAAAAAAATAAATCCTAAATAATAATCCTAAATAAATAAATATAATAACATAAGATCCTTTGATCTGGTGTCACTTTATTGACAGTTTTCCTTTATGTTCTATTAAACAATAATTTTTTTCTTTGCTTTTTATTCCAATGAATAGTTTATTATGTTTAAAATTCACATTAGCATTAAGTGATTATCATAATATTTTATTTACACAAGTAACTGATTTGTTTGCCGAATTAGATACGCCGTGTTTTTTCGGTTTTAAAAGTACATTTCTCCATGAAATCGAAACAGAGTCATTACATTTAACATATCATTCGAAATCTGATTAAATTTGCATGTTTTTGTGAGATTTGCAGTTTTGTGCATGGTTTTTTTCAAAAAACGGTGAGTGTTGTAGTAATATAAGACATTGTAACTTCCATAAATAAACTTGTTCTTTAGGTCACAAGTAAAATTCAAGGTTACATGTACTCTGCTCTTATACACAATTTAATGCTAAATCCGAAAATGAGTTCAAAGTTTGAAAAATATTTAAATAAAATGGAGATATTGCAGCTTTTATGGTAAAAAAAGTGATTTCCTCAAAAAAGGCTTAGATTTATCGTATATATGCAACGGATTGAAATAGAACGGTGAGGTATGCGGCATTTTTCTACATTTTTGATCTAGTTTCACCCATTTTTTTTTTTTTTACACTAAGAGGTACTCACCCGGTATGTAAGGCACTTGTGAATAGTCTGTGAAGTGCATTTTTTGTGCTGTCTTGATGAATTTTGGGTTACGGCTATAAACAAAAAACTATGTTTTTTCTCTATATTTGTGTCTAATGGACTTTAGTTATGTGGGTCATTTTCAAATAAAATGGCAATTTAGCGTTCCAGAAAACTCAAACATCCTAAAAAAAAAAATTGCTTATTCATGTTCTGTGGTATATTAATATGTTGCCACACTACTTGAGAATATATACCTGATTCGGTTCGTCAGATTTCCGCTTCCTTGATTTTTAATGAATTTTAAGAGAGAAAAAAAACTTTAATAATTTGACGTACGTTACCGGGTTTGTACCTTGTCAAAATTATGATTTTTATTCAGGTTTTGGTAAAAGATTCTTCAGGTTGCTAAATTGAAATTATTTCTCAGGAAGAGCAATATTAATGAATTTTATATAAGAAATTAAAGTTGTTTTTTTTTTGTTTTTTTTTCCCCAAAACATTTAACGTACATTTTTTCCACTTTATTAAAAAGTTCATGGATTTTATTATTGCCCCCTAAAAGTAATTAACATCCGTTAAGAATGTCTAGACCCTTTCAATAATCCTCAAAAAAATTATGATTAATTAATTAATTTATATTTTTTTAATCGTTGGTAACCTATGTCATAAATATGTTCACACTTAATAGTGACTAAGGGAAAGATGTAGAAAATATGAATTTTAAGAAAAAGTCTTTAAAAAAAACAATATGAAATCTATTTATTATAATTGTTTATAGGTGTCAGCCCCTGTTACAGCCAAATCAATTAATTATTTTATCACATGTAAACTTATCTAAAAAGATCTTAATGTACTATATGTTGTTCATTTAGCCCTAACCAGATACCAATGGTTTCATAGTAAACTTCATAACCATTCAAATCTAGTATTCTCTCAACTTGCTTCCCATTTCATTCCAGGTAACCCTACAAAGTGAAAAGAAGATGGCTTCGGGACATTATAATATAGAACTTTTAAAAGTGCTACCAGTGGGTAGTTAATTCACAAGCGATTGAAATACCATTATAAGCATTACTGTAAAACGGCGTGACTTTGCACCACTTTTGTTGAACTTCATTCTTTAACTACCTATTAATAATTTTTAAAATGCATGTGTTAAAATATCTGCTTTGAATAATTAGCTTAAAAATGCTGTTGATTCATCGCATAATCTTGGAATTGCAAAATTTACAAAACTTATAATTAATTTTATTGTATTTAAACTTTGGTACAAAGTCAACCGGATACCCGTGACTTTGCACCACCATATTTTTTTCAGTTAAAAAAGCATTAGAAACGTATTCTGGAGCAAAGTCAAAGCTTGTTAGTAGTTATGAGATGCAAGTAATTTCTTTATAGTGTATGGGGATTAGCCTAGTGATTTTTTTCTCTGTTTGTAAGGATTTCGTTAAATGAAATAATTGTAAATTACAATGTTTTCATTGAAATGAGAAACAAAATTGTACAATTTTTAATGGTTTATTGAGGAACGATAGAAAATAGAATAACATACCAACAAAATATTATATAGAAATATAATAACGACTTAAAACATGCCTGAATAAAGTAAACAACTGTAATTTTGGTAAAGAAGGAACAAAACGATACCTATAGGCAAAATTCTAACAGCATTCGTCAATATACTTGCACATATATTGTAAAAATTTTATTAACAGGAAGCAAAACGTTATCCCGAATAATTTGGATTTTAACAAGCCTATTAACTCGTTAACTTCAAATTATCCTCGTTGATTAATTTGTTTAGGAGGAGCAATGCTGCCTAAGACTTCTTCCAACAGGGAGGTCACCTTGCGCCAAAATATACTTGGTGTAAAGTCATTCCTAAATCATATCAAAAAGGGGATTCTGTTTTATTTTCAAATACCATAACTTTAGGCAAATATTTCGAGCAAAATGAATACCATATACTTAAATGACAATAATTATAGAATAAAATTAATACAAAACCTAATCGACTTGAGAAATATTTAGTTGTTGAAAGCACGACTTTATCCCACTAAGGAATCATACCTGTTGAAACACTACAATGAACTAACTGTTATAATACATGAGAGGTAACTAGGATCAGCGTGGAAATGCCGTAGACCCAGTCAGTGTTGTCTTAAGTAAGTAAGGAATATAAAATATCCCTCATTTAGTCAACAGGAAAATACTTTTTCTTCAACTTTTTAGTGAGCTTGGTGCAAAGTTAAGTACACTGGTGCAAAGTCAGGCCGTTTTACGGTACTTTTACCATCATAGATCATTTAACTAATAATAATTATTGACTGCTTTAAAATATTGAAGTGTCGGTGTCAAGTTTTTTCGATTTCAATACGGCTACTGTTATTTAAAAAAAAAAATTGATACGAGATAGGAAAAAAGTGTGTAGAAAAGGAAGGTTGATATTTTGAGTAATGTATTTCTAGTTGCATAGATTTTTTCTTTTTTAATTTTTTTTTTTTGTTTGTATAATTAACCTTTGAAGCAAAAATGGACATAGTTGTGAAATACACTTTAAACAGCAGACGATAACGACGATCACGACATTAAAAAGCTATCCATACAATCTATTTTTAGACTGATATAATAATTAGAGTGAAGAAACAATGTGCTTTGTTATTATTGTTAGGGATTGTTTATGCTAATTATTGATTAGTTGTCTATTAATGATAATTTCGTCTGACCCTTTTATTGTGCAAGAACGATATAATGTGATAGTGCATTTATTATCAATTTTTTTATAAATGTACAAGATTTCTAAACCTTTTCCTCTTTATCTTACTGTTATTCTTGGTGACAAGAGTTATGTTTTTTTTTTTTAGAACTATTTATTGATATTTACAACTGTACATCAATATAAATCAAGTAAATTTGAGGAAATGATTTTAATTTGAAATGTAAACCACTTGTAAAGAACCACTCACTAGTAGCACTTCAAAAAAAAAGTTCTAAACTCGAAGGTCTCTTGGCCATCTTCTTTTCAGACGCCTCGGTGGATTGTCAGGTATCGAATGAGAAGCAGGTTGGGAGACTAATGGATTCGTGTGGGAGTGCAGTTTACTATGAAAGGATTGGTATCTGGTTTCGGCTAAATCAGCAACATATGGAACATAGAGGTTTTTTATGGATAAGTTTATTCGTGACGAAATAAGGAACATTAAGGATTTTTCGAAGGATTTTGGATTGTAAGGATTGGATTCGAGATGAATTGGATGGTTTAGAGAAGCACCAAAGCTCAACTCCGTATGTCCATTTAGGTCCTAATAACTGTTATGTAAATGAGTCTTTTGTAGTTATTTGGGAACTTTGAACGTTTGTCTAGTAAATGTTGGAGTAGTCTATAACGACGGGCCGTTTCTTGTCGTTTTAGTCCTGTATGTGGATTCCAAGTGAGACGTAAGGAAGGAATTCAATGGGAGGGTTTCTCTATTGTTACAGCTATTACACTCTGAGGTTGTCTTAATTTCTATGCGCTGAAGATAAAATATGCATAAACCATGATTAGTTCTGAGTCTAGAAAATATTTTTACTGCGTCTTTAGTTGAATTCAATCGGAAGAACCACGGTTTGTTTAAAATTTGTGGTACAATAGACTTATAGTATATGCCTGTAGATGACTCCTGATAATGTGTCCACTTATTAAGAATATGTTTTTTTAACATCGAAAAGTATTCCGAGTACGGTAGTTTTATGTCAGTGTTATGCGTTAGGTTGACGGAAGTTTTAGCGAGGCGGTCTGCCTCGCCATTTTTGGGAATTCCCATGTGAGCCTTGACTCAAATAAATATTATTCGTTTTTGGTTTTTTATTGCGTTGACTAAAATGTTATTTTTATTTATATTGATTTTATTTTTTCATACTATTAGTAAATAATATAAATTTCTTTTCTTCTCATTTGTTAATAAACTCAAGTGCTTGAAATATAGCATATAATTCAGCATTGTGAACAGAAATGTTGTTAGTACTATCATTTGTTTTTTTGTTTTTTTTATCCCTTTTTGTTTTTTTATAGCAATAATAATAGCAACCTCGTCGGCAGAAGTGTATTTAGAGGAATGAAACGAATTTCGAATACGGTAATAAAATTTTAACATAAGCCTTCATTAATTTCCGGACGACCTTAATAACATCGATTAACTATTTACTTATAGAAGGGTCACTTCTCAGACTTATCAAATTTCATGTATCGTTAGGAAGAAAATATCTTGAAGACAGAAGGCAAAGATACCGCCCACTATCTTTGGACAATGGAGAAGATAAGGCGAAGGAAGAAGCGTTACTGGACGGACATTGCGGAGGGGCTGGTACATTACACCATCACACCATTCTTTTGTGGTCTTCTAACACTATCTGCTTCTTATCTTAGTTGACAATGGGTCACGGAGCATCTGCCACGCTCGTGACAACTCGATAAACGTTCTCATCTCATCTCTGGCAACAAAACTGGAAACAATATTTTGGATTTGATGGGGCTATAATAATAGAAACTCCTCTCTCGGACAGAACTGTCAGGCACGGAGATCTACTCGGCCTCGAATATCACGTAAACAAAGAATTAGCTGAAATATCAAATATATCTGGTAAAAATAACAATAATTATTTATATCTATACTATTACTAGCATCCCCGTCGTGGCTTCGCCCGCCCTTCATAAGTAAAGCTAATTTCAACTAAAAATTAATGTTTTATTTGTTTATCGATAAGATTCTTGTATTTTAGCATGTGGTTCAGCATTATTTCTTCAATGATTTTTTAACGCATAGCAGTAATTATTAATCTAGTTATAACCGCACTGATTAGGCAGTTGGAGATTGCGTAAAAGCACCATTAGGCATAAAATTTTTAATTTTAATGTATGAATTGGTAATCAAGTTGGATAAAGACTATTGAGAAACTCTTGCGGAAAATAAACTGCATTATCAGTGCTTACGGCAGAAGGCCCGTGGATCATATTTTTACACACGATATAAAAAAGTAAAGGATCGACATTTTGATTTAGTAATAATTTGTATTCGGCAGTAATAACTATATTGATTTCATGTGGTTGGATGTTGATTTCGAACCATAAAAGTATGTGATAGTGTGGCAAAACCCGTTTCTAACACTCAACATTGTACATTTAAATTTTTATTGTTGCTAAACCTAGAATTATGAACATGATGTAGTTAAACTTTGGTATATTTCACTCCATATACCTGTTTTTATAACAATTTAATTGAAAATAAGTAAATTTTATTATCAATGTTCACCTCTATGTAACACTGTACATTTTAACCTTTCATGTAGATTGCAATTGCCGCCATTTTTGAACTTCACTGTTATCCACTTATTATTCATTTTTCAATAAATTTATTTAAATTTATTTTTCAATAAATAAATTAGTTGAAAATCATTAGATTTTACTATTGCTAAACCATCCTATAAAGATGATGTAGTCAAAATTTGGTAGAGATTGGTTCAGTAGTTTTTGGCGGTTAGTGAACACAAACGAAACATTGCTTGTCCTTTTATATAATAGTATAACCTTATACCGCCATATGTTAGAATCGTATAGAGCTAACAGATAATTGTGACTTGCAGATAATATACAAATAATATTGCGACTATAAATTAAGATATAAGGTATCCTATCTTTTTTGTTGGATCAAACTGCACACGGTACGCAAATTTGATTAAAATCGCTTCAGTAGTTTAGGTGTTAGCCGGCCCCTAGGCGGCGACACGTAATTTATATATATTAAGATATAAAAGGATAAGACATTTTTCGTTTGTCATCACTAATCACGAAAACTAAATAAGCAATCTGTACCAAACTTTAACCACACCTTTATAGTTCCAGAAAGGTTAAGCAATAATAATAAGCACAAATATCAAATATATATGGTAAAAATAACAATGGTTATTTATACAGGGTGAGTATCTCTTGTGTATAAAAAAAAAATTGAGTGAAACTAGATCAAAAATGTAGCAAAATGCCGCAGATCTCACCTTTCTATTCCAATCCGTTGCAGATATATCATAAAACAAAAATTTTTTTGAGGAACACATGTTTTTTTCTTTTAAAGCTGTAATATCTCCATTTTGCTTTAATATTTTTCAAATTTTGACCACATTTTCGGATTTAGCATTACATTTTCTATAATAGTTGAGTACCTGTAACCTTGAATTTTACAAACTTGGTATCTAAAGAACAGCTTGATCTTCACCTTATTTGGGAAAGTCACAATGTCTTATTTACTTCAACGCTCACCGTTTTTTGAAAAAACTATCCACAAAACTTCAAATCTTACAAAAATTTGTAAACTTAATAAGCTTTCGAATGATATGTTAAACGTAATGATTTTGTTTCGATTTCATAGAGAAATTTACTTTTGAAACCAAAAAACATGGTGTTCTCATTTAGCATACAAATCAGTTACTTGTGTAAATAAAACATTATGACAATCCTTTAATGAAAATGTGAATGTTAAACATAATAAACTCTTCATTGGATTGAAAAGCAAAGAAAAAAATTATTGATTAATAGAAAATAAATAAAAACTGTCAATAAAGCGACACCAGATCAGATGGTCTTATGTTATTACATTTATTTATTTATTATTACTTAGGATTTTATTTTATTAAATTTTCAATGTAAGGTTTAAAACCCAATGATAATGAACATCGACCCCAATTTTGCGGTTAGCTTCTGATTGGATATAGTCCAGGAAAATAAGGCTCCAAAAGGCTGTTTTCAAGAAAAAACTGCGGAACTTTTATTCTCATCGGATCTTTATGTTTTTTGGGGTGCTGAATCC
The DNA here is from genome assembly GCA_003667255.2 of Euschistus heros. Classification (NCBI taxonomy): domain Eukaryota; kingdom Metazoa; phylum Arthropoda; class Insecta; order Hemiptera; family Pentatomidae; genus Euschistus; species Euschistus heros. The sequence continues at coordinate 1,072,486 of RCWM02000347.1, read as the reverse complement.
GAATCTGAAGTTTGCTACCATGGCAACCATCGGCTTCATATTCAAAATCCCAAAAAACCGCCAAAAAAAACCGTTATTTTTGTTTTTTTATCTATAACACGATAACGAAGCTTTTTTCGAAGAAAGTCTTCAAATATTAATTGCACCTGGAACTAGTATCTACATAATGAAAAAAAGAAATCCGAAATCGCACCATTTTTCGCGAAGTTACGTAATTGGGAAAAAATGGAGAAATTGGCCTACTTGCCGTCAGCCCCACAGCCCCGTGAAAACACGTTTGTCGTACTCTTTTGGCTATAACTCTAAAACTATTTGTCCGATACAACATTACTTTTTTTCATCTTAAAGCTGATTAAATTTACTGTAAGAATCTTTAAATGAAGTTTTAATCAAACCCCGTAAAATGTACATGGCAGCCCGCTAATAAAAACGTACTGTTGTACAATCCAAGTGTTTTTTGGCACATTTGTCGCTCTAACTGCTCAAATAATTGTTCGATCCCAAATTCCTTTTTTCTATCGCAAAGCTGATTAAATTTGCTATCAGATGATGTATACGTAAATTATATTAAATCCTTTAAACCACCCAAGCTAGCACGCTAAATATGTATGTTTTGGCAAAATATTTAAACTATGACATGTTCAGTAGACTGGTTTGGGTATTTCATGGTGTTATTATAAGTTACATATAAAAGTTATAATAGTAAATTTAACCAGCTTTATGATAAAAATATTAAATTTTGGATCGGACAAATGGTTTTGGAGTTATAGCGAATAATGTGCCAAAAAAAAATGTGTTTTACAAAAGTACGTGATTTTCAGCGCGACAGCTTTTGTATTTCGAGAATTTTGATACAACTTTCATATATAGCATTTAATTGTAAATTTAACCACCTTTCTGATAGAAAAAAAACATTTTGAATCGGACAAATACTTTCGGAGTTATAATGAAAAATGTGCCGATAACCATGGATTTAACAACAATACGGGCTTTTAGGCGTCTGGGATGCATATTTTAAGGGACTTGATTATAACTTCATATATACATTCCAATAGTAAATTTAACAAGCTTTTAGATGAAAAAAAGTATTTGTAGATCAGACAAATTTTTTTGTAGGTATAATGAAAAATGTACTAAAAAAACTTGGATTTCACAAAAGTACGGATTTTTAGCGTACTAGTATGTGTTTTTGGCCACTTAATCTCTTTAACTCTAAAAATATACGTCCAATCCAAATTCTTTTATTCATATTAATGCTAGTTAAATTTATTATCAGATCCTTTTTTTTTTTTTTTTTTTTTTTTTTTTTTTTTTTTTTTTTTTGTTTTTTTTTTTTTCGTTATTATTTTGTTTGTAATTGTCATCATTTTTACGGGTGATTAGCCCAGTGTTAGTTGTTAGTGATGTTATTATAATAAAATATATGTTATGTTATTATAATAAAATATATGTTATGTTATTATAATAAAATATATGTTATGTTATTATAATAAACATGAACTAAAGATCAGTTTTTATTGATTACTACCAACGCCTTGTACCAGCTGTACCTGACAGAGTGGGGTCAGAAAATCTTCACTGACGTTCGGCGTGATCAAAAGTGATCAATTATATAGTCATTTCTATAGCAACTAGATTTGATTTTTCGTTGAGATTCGAGAAAGGGAGTCCTTGAAAAATACCAATAGGTGAGTTTATAAAATATTTTTAACATACATATTATCGTATTTATTATATACTACATTTCTGAAAACGGCCTTTTATTTTACTGTACATTGTACGGAAATAATTTCATGAACGATTTTATACATAGGATCTGATAATAAATTTAACCAAGATTAATATGAATAAAAGAATTTAGATCGGACCTATATTTTTAGAGTTAAAGAGATTAAGTGGCCAAAAACACGTACTAGTACGCTAAAAACCCGTACTTTTGTGAAATCCAAGTTTTTTTAGTACATTTTCCATTATAACTACAAAAATATTTGTCTGATCTAAAATTACTTTTTTTCATCTAAAAGCTTGTTAAATTTACTATTGGAATGTATATATGAAGTTTAATCAAGTCCCTTAAAATATGCCTCCCAGACGCCTAAAAACCCGTATTGTTGTTAAATCCATGGTTATCGGCACATTTTTCATTATAACTCCGAAAGTATTTGTCCGATTCAAAATGTTTTTTTCTATCAGAAAGGTGGTTAAATTTACAATTAAATGCTATATATGAAAGTTGTATCAAAATTCTCGAAATACAAAAGCTGTCGCGCTGAAAATCACGTACTTTTGTAAAACACATTTTTTTTTGGCACATTATTCGCTATAACTCCAAAACCATTTGTCCGATCCAAAATTTAATATTTTTATCATAAAGCTGGTTAAATTTACTATTATAACTTTTATATGTAACTTATAATTAACACCATGAAATACCCAAACCAGTCTACTGAACATGTCATAGTTTACATATTTTGCCAAAACATACATATTTAGCGTGCTAGCTTGGGTGGTTTAAAGGATTTAATATAATTTACGTATATAGCATCTGATAGCAAATTTAATCAGCTTTGCGATAGAAAAAAGGAATTTGGGATCGAACAATTATTTGAGCAGTTAGAGCGACAAATGTGCCAAAAAACACTTGGATTATACAACAATACGTTTTTATTAGCGGGCTGGCATGTACATTTTACGGGGTTTGATTAAAACTTCATTTATAGATTCTTATAGCAAATTTAATCAGCTTTAAGATGAAAAAAAGTAATGTTGTATCGGACAAATAGTTTCAGAGTTATAGCCAAAAGAGTACGACAAACGTGTTTTCGCGGAGCTGTGGGGCTGACGACAAGTAGGCCAATTTCTCCATTTTTTTCCCAATTACGTAACTTCGCGAAAAATGGTCCGATTTCGAATTTCTTTTTTTTATTATGTAGGTACTAGTTCCAGGTACAATTAATATTTGAAGACTTTCTTCGAAAAAAGCTTCGTTATCGTGTTATAGATAAAAAAACAAAAATAACGGTTTTATTTGGCGGTTTTTGGGGATTTTGAATATGAAGCCGATGGTTGCCGTGGTAGCAAACTTCAGATTCGGATTCAGCACCCCAAAAAACATAAAGATCCGTTGATAATAAAAGTTCCGCAGTTTTTTCTTCGGCAAACCCTTATTTTACTGGACTAATATAGTGTTGAGGAATACAACTTTTTGATGTGAATTTTATGGGCAGATGAGACTATTTTTACAGGGGAAGGCATTTCTACCTATCCATGTAGGTATATCGTTGGTTTATATTTGTATTGCTTTCGAATAATGTGGAGGAGCACCATGGTGTTGGAAAATCATATTTTGCCGAACTTAGGTGGAATAACGTTATGAAGTTGTGTTAGGATATTATGTAACAAATCTTAGTAATATCATCATTCAATCTGTTGGGCAAACTATGATTTTCGACTATAATACAAAAACTATTCGACAGCAATACAAAGATGAATAAACTAACGATACTCCGCATGGGACGGTAGAAATGCCTTCCCCTGTAATAACAGACTCATCTGCCCATAAAATTCATCTCAAAAAATGGTATTATTTAATCCATCTGCATTCAGAGGCTAATAGCAAATTATGGTCAAAGTTAAGAGAAATATGCAAATGCATATATTTCACAGTCCTAGTGATCACTAACCACGAAAACTACTGAACCAATCTGTATCAAACTTTAACCACATCATCTTCATGGTTCGAGGAAGGTTCTTCAATAATAATTAGCGCCGATTTTCGAATTAATTTGTCATTAAAAAAGCGATAATATGTGGATAACAGTGAAGTTTGAAAATTGACCGATAGTTGACGAGAGCCATCCTACATGAGAGGTTACTAAGGTACAGTGTTATATAGAAAATCATCTTAGAATATCAAAAACCACACAGCTCTATAATATAGTTCCTAAACTGTAGGTTCTAGCGACACGTTTTATGCAACAAACACCAAAAAAAATTAGGCAACGCCAAAAAAACTAAAGCGTGACAAAAAAAACAAACAAAACCAAAAATTGAAACAAAAAAACAATAAAAAATAAATAAATAAAAAAAAAAAAAAAAAAAGAGAGAATATTGATGTAGAAATGTTGAAATTTGCGGATGATTTGGCGATAGTCACGGAAAATGAAGAGTTCGCCAAAATTTATATTGAAAAATTACAAGAAATTGCGTCTAAAGCAGGTTTACAGATTGCTTTCGAAAATACAGAATATATGTCGACTCATACGAATAAAAACAAAAAACTAAAAACTTAATATGGTAACATTAAAAGGACAGATTTAGGTGAAATGATATATTTAAATATTTAGGTGAAATAATTCAATGTAATGGCTTAGACAAAGCAGCAAATGTCACAAGAGCTAACAGCTAACAAAATGGAATTTGTCTTCCTAAAAACGAAACATATGTAACATTAAAAAAAAAAAAAAATCTCTATTGAAGCTAAATTTCGTCATTATAAAACAGCTGTTCGACCTGAAAGCTTATATGCCTCTGAATGTTTGTTTATCAACAACAAAAAAGGAGAAATTGAAAATATGGAAAAGAAGGAAAGAAAAATATTGAGGAAAATATTAGGACCAAGAATAACTGAAGAAGGTTTTTAACTATAAAGTAATACAGATATAATTCAAAATATTGAAAAATTAAGTGATGCAATGATAAAACGTAGATTGACATCCTATGGACATTTAATGAGAATGGATGAAAGAAGACTTACAAAAAAAATATTACAACAGAGCCTCCAAAAACGTAATTTTAAACTTAACTTAATTTAAACTTAGCAAATCTATTAAATCGTTAAAGCACGTTTTAAATTTTATAAAGCAATAATTTTATGAATATAAAAAAACTTCAACATGAAAACTAATCCAAATTACTTGTCTGGAGTTGACGCGTCTGTATTTATCAGCAAAGGAGACCTTGGATAAACAGATTTTATTGACAAGGAAAATTCTCAGAAATCTAAAACCGTAAATTAGCAAGGGTAAAAACAATAAATAACAAGGTCGATCGCTATCGTTCAGGAAAGCTCATTCTTCTTTGCAATCGATAAAATGTAAAGGAGTTGAGTTAGGTATAAATTTAGTTGGTTTAAATACGTTAAAATATTGTATGTTTTATACTTTAAGAGATCATACGACGATAAGTGATGTTAACAAAGATTTATTATTATCTACTATATATTTGTCAAATACCACTCACTCATTTAACACGAAATCTCAGAAACCACCGAACGGATTGGAATGAAATTCGATAAGTAGCTTCCTCTAGGGCCGTAGGTGCTCGCTAAGAAAGGAATTTAAAAAAATCGGCCTGGATCGCGGCTAATTCGTGAAAAATGCGATTACAATTTTTATTGGGTGAATAATAATAGATTAATTATCATATGGTATATGGAGATAAGCTAAGTTAAAAAACAGGTTAGATGTTTAAGCCGCACACTTTGACCACAAATTAAGTTCCTTATAGTTGTAAACAAACAAAAATACGATCGATGTCGAAACCTTATAATATGGTACTTTCTGTGAACTGTGATGGTGGCTGCAGAGGTGGACCCTTACCAGTTTGAGTTGTTTCGTGACGAGAAGCTATTAAAAGACTTATGTTAAAGAGGAGGTTAAAAGACTTATGTTCTCTGGTGATGACATGTGAGGCCAGTTCGATGTACATATTCCTTACGAGCAATCCACCAACAGCAATCCACACCGGTCACAAGATAATCGGCTTTTCTCAACCAGGCCCAAGTTGTATTTTACAAGTTGTACCTAGCATTTCTGAATTTCATTCCTTGAATCTAGAATATACATTTTTCTCAGTTCAGATGAGTCTATTGCAACATTGAAGTAATCCCATCAATCTAAAAGTAAACAACGTAGGAAATGATTCACAGATTCAGTTCGCAACAAACAACTAAGGAACTCAGCTGCAAAATATATTCAAGCACATGTAGAGGTCAACAGGGAAACTGTTAAGAAATACATGACAAATCATCTTGAAATTAGCAGAAAAGTGGCAGAAAAATGATGTGCTGTATACACATATTCTGAGAATCACCCAACTGTACTTAGAGGGACTGTACAGAAGTATAAGAAACTATATTTCCTTAAAGTATGCCTTAAGAAAAGCTGATGGTCTGGTTTCAGAGCTGGGTAACATGGTAGTGCTGCCTCGAAACTTCACTGGAGGACTGTTAAAATAATATAAAATTAACTTTTGCAAATTGTCAAATTTACTTATTGAAATTATTCTAATAATGGAATTCTTTAGGTTTATTTAGGTAATAATAATTATCAACGCTGAGCTCAACTTTTACTAATTTAAGTTGTCCTTAATCCTAATGATATTAAACCGTAGCGGAGCAGGGTACTTTCAGCTAGTATATATATAAACAATTTACAATATAATATAATAATGAAGAAATTCCATAGAGAAAGCATTAATCATTAAAACTAAACTTTCAATAATGAGAAATTATGACTGACAAACTACCGCATATAACCATAACAAGACACTATACTGCAAGAATTTTATCACACTACTGACCGCCATTTCTAGCGATACTTAGCGTTCCTAGCGTTGTTGCTTAGCAACGAGGTAAAGCTCTTAATTATGTCTACGTCACCTAGCAACGTGACAATATTATTTAAATCACATTTCTTTAAAATCTCTAACAAAAGAGTAATAACAACATACGGTCAGTTTTCTCTTCTTCATGGAGTACGTTTTTTATTAAATTAAATTTTACAAAATGCTCAATCAGAATTTTTAAATTATCTGCCTTGTTGAAGATAAGGAGCAAGAAATTATTATTATCTTCATAATAATAGAATAAACTACAAGGGATCATTTTTAAGAGAAGGTTGGATAATTCTGTGGTACCTGTGAATAGTGTGTTAATTGGAACTTGTGTTAAATCTTATTTTAGTAAAAAGGCAATTGAAAGTTTGAAATTGTTTCTGCAATGATTCACAAAAGAATATTTATCATAATAATAGCTGCATAATTTAGCTCACTAAAACCAAATAAAAAAATAAAATAAAATAGTGTATCTGGTGATACCCATAATTCAAAATTCACAAACTTGCATTTATTGCATATTTAAAGCAACTAGTGTAGTTGCTCTACTCGGCGGAACTTTAATGTCAAAATGAATAGATAAGAACACTATTCATCCAACTCATCTCGTATCCAATCCTTACAATCTAAAATCCTTCGAAAAATCCTCAGTGCTCCTTACTTTGTCACCAATAAACGTATCCATAAAGATCTTAATTATTGTTTATTTCGTTTAACGTCACTTTATGCTGCTATGGCTAATCGGACGATGCTACGGCGGGAGTCCTAAATTTTGCCTATCCAGGTATAATTAGGATAAGGATCTTTAACGAGTACCTGACATCGCACAGGCTCCGGACTCCCCTTTTACGTCCCTTCCGAAGGACGGTATAGCTAAGGATTTTTTACTCCCTTTAAAAAATCCTAAGGTCATCTGCCGGGCTGCGAACCCGCGATCTTGGGTTTAGTAGGTTGCTATGGTAACCACTACACCACAGGTGACCCCTAAGATCTCAATGTTCCATATGTCGCTGATTTATTTTCACTCTCGTACGAGTATTTTCTGGTAAAACGTCAGCCGTTCTTAATTGTATAAAGGCACTCTTACATTCTTTTTTACTTTATTATTGTTAATTTTAATAATCATTAAAATACACTCAAATGTGAAATCTATACATAAGAAATTATATTATTTTTGCTAGTCATAAATCAAATAAAAAATAAGTATGCTGTTATAAAGCTTCTAACATCTTAAATAATAACTTGCCAATTATTTACTATCTTGTTGATAGTTCATTAATGTTTTAATTGAAGTTTTATTAACTGTAATCAGCCAAAAAAAAAATGATTTTCATTTAATTACCAGTAGTTTGTGAATAAAATGGTTCAGGATAATAAATAACGTTTTATAGCAAAATATATAATAAATATATGTATGTTTATTTTATTTTTTTAAATCTTCTCAAATTTATTGTTTATATATAATTCAATTTATCCATAAAACTATTTTTTTGGTACCATAACAGGTAGAGATGTTTGTTTGTTTGTTCTTGGGCGCTACAGTCCTTGCAGGACCTGGGCCTCTGCCACCATCCTTCTCCACTCCTCTCGGTCCCTCGCCAGGCTCCTCCAATTCCGTATCCACAGCCTCCGTAAACCCTCCTCCAGATCATCCATCCATCTGCGCCTGGGTCTGCCTCTCTTCCTCTTTCCTCCTGGTACACCATTAAACATTATTTTTGGCAGCCTGTTGGGGTCCATTCTTTCGACATGTCCCAACCATCTAAGCCTGCCATTCTTGATAGCACAGAGTATATCAGGCTCACCATACAATAGTGCGATCTCGGCGTTGCTTCTTATCCGCCACCTGTGCTCCTCTCTCACAGCACCAAAGATCCTTCTTAATATTCTTCTCTCCCAGACCAGCAGTGCTCTTCCGGTATCTTTAGTGAGAGTCCACGTCTCACTGCCATACATCACTATTGGTCTTATTATAGATTTATAGATCAACAGTTTTGCCTTTCTTGAGAGAGTTTTACAATGGAGAGCTTTTTTTACTGCATAAAAACATCTGGTTCCTGCAACCATTCTGCTTTTTATTTCAATGTCTAGATTGTTCTTCTCCGTCACAACTCCTCCCAGGTATTTAAATGTACTAGCAGTGAAACGTGTCCTCACCCACATCAACCGTATCTCTTCTTCCATCTGTCCGTCTAGAGGTTTTCATATATTTGGTCTTGTCCATGTTCATTTCGAGACCCAAATTGAGAGCTGCTGTCTTGAATTCTTCAACAGCACCGGCCAATGCTGTTTCGGTTCTACCTGTGATAACCACATCATCAGCATATGCCATGTGCTGTGTAAGGCCATTGTAAATAGTGCATCCTGGGTTCATCTTTATTCCTCGAATCGCTGAACAGGTAGAGATGACAAGTAAGAAATACGCTAGTCTAGGGCAGTACGCAGTACGAAGGTAATAGGTATGTATGTTGTTACTAGTACTGAAGTGAGTACGCAAGTATCTTGTACCTGTTACTTCTGAATAACGGTTACAGGGACGCCGTTCAGTCAGCCCTACCTGTTACAAAATAACAGGCCCAGTATTTCTGAACCACCACCCATTATAAATGATTTTCTGGCATATTTCATGGGCATGATAACATACTCACAAAACATGATCTATCCGAAAATACACTCAAAAGGCTGAAAAGAAGCTGAATGAGAGATATGCTCAAATTTTTTTCATTCCTTACTCTCCCCTTTGCCCAGGTCAGGAACTGCATGAGTCATCTAATTCACTAATTGTTTCATTTGTGATTGGTGTCAAAAATAAAATTAAAGAGAAAAAAATCAGTTCTTAAAATCTTTACGAGTTTCTTTTACATGAAGTTTTATTGACTAATTCGAAGAAGTATTCAGTGTATAATTGAATTTAAAATGGCTACGTTCAGCAATGTTTGAATCATTGTGTCATTAGATCGAGGAGATATTTTCCTCTTTTTTCTTCTAGCTCTCTAACAAGCCTTGTTTCTTGAGGAAATAGCTGCATCGCAAACAGTTTCGCGCAACCACAAACCTGCAGCACCAATCATCACGACGAACCACAAGGTTGAGGTTGCAAGACCTTCGGGCAGGATAACCGCAAAATATCTTCAGACTCGTAAGAATCTTATAATAATTCAATAAATATATTTACCAGGCACTGTTGTCAATAAAGAATAAGCAATAGATGTTTTAAAATTTAATTTAAACTGATATTTTTTCATAAAACTATTTATTGAAAACAATCTTATTTTTAGGCGCATCGGAGGTTTAAGTTGGGAGACTAGTGGCTTTGAATGAGTATGCTGTTGGCTATGTGTTGTGTCGTAGTGTGAAGCATAATTTTTGAGTAGTTTTAAAAAATGTTTTTGGGTGTACTTTTTGTCAAAACGTTTTAATTTTAGATTCACTTTATTTGGGATCAAAATCAACTTCGGACAGTCCCTGGTAAATTGTAAAAAAAGATGGTTCTTGTAATTTCAATATTTTCCTCTGATGTTAGAAGGTACGTTTTTTTTATAATGAGAACTAACTCTTCCATAAAACATAACATAATAAAACAATGAATGTTATAATTGATTTTCATGTGTTTCTGAAAGAATATCTTCGTAATTGTTTTTCTTAGAAGGTGTATAGATAAAAAAAAACAAAAAAACAAATAAAAGGTGTGGAAACTACAAGAACCCATTGGGTGAAGGATAACAAATGGGTAAGCAAACAGCAGGTGGGGTGATAATTTAACGATCTCTGGAACAATGAAAGCTCAGGTAGCTCTGGAGGAAGGCTGGAAGGCCACTGGAACGTGGCTGGAAGCCAATCCAGGCTTACAATTAGTCAGCCAAGTTCTCTATATATCATTAAATTAATTACTAAATTAGGTAAAACTGGATACTAACAATTAATAATCTCAGAAGACGGTATAATCTAGAATTTAACTAGATCCAGAAGACTGCAGGTTCACGCTTCACTTTTCTATCAATGGGGAAAACAATTTCTTTCGTCAATATTTTAAAAAATAGCTCATCGACTTCACCTGTATTTAACGGAATCATTCATCGAAGTTGTACCGGCATCAAATCCAATTACTGGTAGATAGATGGGTGAATGTAGTTGAAAACAATGGGCTTCACTTTGAACAGTAGAATTGTGTCGCAAAACCGGCCATCTCTAAAAAACAAAATTTTTCAGGAAAGCTGATTTTCTGTTACGTCACGTCAAAACGAAGTAGGAACAAAATCTCTTCAGTTTTTAGTGGCTCAAGGGTAGTGTGTTTGAGAGCACTTTTTGAAATGGAAGGGGCAAGTGGAGGGAGTGAGTTACTCAATTTTTTATTTTGGATTTGGCCACTTTTGCAACTCATTTTGGAGTTGGCCGGTTTTGTAACGAATTAGAACTGAAAAATCACTAAATTTAATGTAAATTTTGGGTTTTTTGGGATGACAATGAACAAAACTTTCTTGAATAAGTAAATATTATTTGAAAAAATTAAACTCTGAAATGTTTTGGTGTAACTCAAGGTTCTAGATTTGTTTATAAAGTAATTAAGTTCCGAAAAACTTAATTTGGAAAAATATAAACATTCAGAAACTTTTACTCTTGCGGCATTACCATCTTCAACAGGCTTACACACTTCTTGAGCAGCTGATGAAACGACGTTTTTGTAAAAAATCAAACGATCTCTAGAAAACCTCCCCTTCAACTAGCACCTTATTATTATTTTATTTGGTTATGAAAAATCTCTTAGTTGGGGTGACTTTGAAGTGCCATAGTGCAGGGGGTTTGAGGATGGCATTACTGGGACTCTTGCAATCAAGATTTGTGTAGTCTCTTCCTGGCTTGAACAACGTTCCACTTTACGAGATAATGCCGCCAAACTCTGAAGGTGAACGAGAGTCTCGTTTTTCCTTAACTTCTCAAATTGGGCAAAAACCCAATCTGGAGGAGTTTGTTCTTCTCCATGTTGCAGGGTCTCTTTGTCTCTTTTTTCCTAAATTAGCTGGAACTTCTTCTATAAACTTCTCCATAAAGATCGAAAACAAAATGCACTCAACAATGAAGGCATTAACGTTAACTACAAAAAAAAGCAGGAGCTGACTGAAAGTTGCCTGATAAGAGGCCTTCTTGGTCTGGAACAACTGCGCGATCTAGCGGATGTGGAGATGGCCGGTTTTGAAACTCACTGACAGAAGGGTTTGGCCGGTTTTGCAGCACACTGTGATTTTCAAACGCAGATTTAACAAGGATTTGAGGGGGTTTTGCTTCCAATAGGTGGAAAATGTATCTTAGGACTCAGAAAGCAGAAAAAAAAACTTAATTCTCAAAATTGAGGAGTTGGCCGGTTTTGCAACTAGACGACACAATTCAATAATATTTAAAATAATGTAACGAAATCAGTGAGAGAATAGGCGTTGCTAGGCAACGAAGACTTGTCTAGATGTTTTAGTCTCGTTCCTAAGCAACGCGTATTTAATGAAAGGGAAGTCGGTACATCATATGATTGGTTCATGTGGCATGTGAACCTTGGTGCAGTGAAGTCGAAATTATCTAATAGTGTCAGCTCTAATTTTAGTTAATATTGGTCTGTCTGTGTTAATATTGGTCTAATCATCCCAAACTGATAATCTAACAATTAATGTAAATACTACCTATATGTATAGACTTCCATTTTAAAAAGAAATTTTTTTTTTTGAGCTTTGGGGCTCCACTAAACCATCCAATTCATCTCGTATCCAATCCTTGCAATCCAAAATCCTTCGAATAATCCTTAATGCTTCTTACAATGTGACCAATAAACTTATCCATAAAGACCTTAATGTTCCTTATGTTACTGATTTAGCCCAGACTAGATACCTGTTCTTCCATAGTAAGCTCCATAACCACTCCAATCCACTAGTCTCCCAACTTGCTTCCCACTCCATTCCCGATAATCCTCCGAGGCGTCTGAAAAGAAGATGGCCTAGAGACCTTTCAGGGCCCCCGCTGACTGCAAACTTTTTATCGGGCGATAGTTTAGTTGGGTTGGGCTCCTAGTGCGCACACTGAGTCAACTAAACAGTCTGGTTGGTGAAGAGGGCGCAGACTGGCTAACAGTCGGCCGACTATTCTCGGACGATTTACCAAGTTACTTAGTTATTACTTACAATTAGTTTGTGTTTGACTGTTGAAGTAAGCGGTTGCACAATGAAAACATTGTCCAGACGGAGGAGGAAAATCAAAAAGAGATTCCGGAAGTATTGGACGAATCCCCTTCTAAGTGACAGATTATTTAGTGGAAAATTCTACAGTATTCATTCCAAATTGATTGATTACCCGAAAAAGGTTTTCGCCTTTTATCGGATGAGCATAACCAGCTTCAATGAACTAGTTATGCTAATTGGACCAGCTATAGTTTTAAAACTCTGCCAGGATCTGACGATTTTTTGAGGCCGAAGGACATCCTTGGCCACTCTCCTTCCACAATTAGAATTAGTTTTCGTCCTTAAGGATGCTGTTTTAAGATGGCGGATTTTCATCAGTTTTTCGTCCTTAAGGATGCAGTTTTAAAAATATTTAAGGGTTTTTAAGTTATAATCATGAGAATAAATAATCATCTACCCCAGCCGGAGTCGAACTTAGATCCGGGGAACTAGAGTTTCGGTGACCAACCCATTATGCTTCCTCACCTCGTAACTGTTTTTGAAATCATTCAGTTGCGGATTTAAGATGCGTATTTAAGCGTATGTCAATAAATATAAATTTGTATTCATCTGTGTAACAGTAATATCAATTACTACATATTGTAGTTATAGGAAAATTTTACAATAATAAAACTTACTAAAATAAAAATTTAAATGTACAATGTTCAGAAGCAGAAAAGAGGTTTAGCACAATTTCATATACTTTTATGGTTAGAAATCAAAATCCAACTTGATGAAATCAATGAAATTATTTCTTATACTTTTTTTTATAAAGCGCAGGCCTTCGTTCGACTTCTTCAATTAACTTGATGATTGATGTTTCAACAACCAAGGATTGTGAATTGGGTGATGCCATTATAAAAATATTCGCACTGTACGACGACAAACCTAGAGCGAACTGAACTATCGGCCGATTAACAATCGTTGTGTTCGCGTAGTTCGTAGTTAGCCAACAATGATTAAACAGTTCGCCGATAGTTGCCCGACGGATTAGTTTGATGGCAATCGGGAAGCCTATCAAACTTTTTTATCGGTCGATACTGAATCGGTATAATGTGCGCACATGCCTATATCTCCATACTGATTAAGAGACCTACCAAACTATCGGCCGATAAAAAGTCTGCAGTCTGCGGGGGGCCTTAGTGTAGATTTTATTAAAGTGCTACTATTGAGTAGTTCTTCACAAGTAATTAGCATGCCATTGTATTCACTATCAACACATTTACTTAATGTATATGTTTTTGTACAGTTGTAGATATCAATAAATGAGAAAAAAAATTTAAATACGCTTTTATTAGCTTCACCTGTATGTAATGGAATCTTTATTTGATCGTAATTTTCACCAATTTCCAGCAATCTAATCAACTTAAAAATCTGCACACATTTTAATAACCAATGACAATATAATAACTGCACAACATTGTTCTAATGTTCTCACTTAGTCTAGTTAAATTAACCCCAAAATGGGGGCTCTGCCTTGTAAAAGGCGAAGTAGTAGGTTTAACGTTTTTATATCGTCCAGGTGGGTCCTGAGAATAAAATATTAAAAATGAAACGAAATTAAATTGGAGAAAAATGTTTGGGAGCCATAAAAACCCAAACTTTTCAAACTTTTTTCAGATAGTGGAAAAAAAAAAACATATAGAAAAATTTTTTTAAACGATTAAATTATGTGTCTAAATACATCTCAAGCCACAATCGATTAATGAACGAATTTCGCCATTTTCAAAAAGTTAGTTTTGGTCATGTTTAAGAATCTATAACACAAAAATGGCTAATCCAATCAAAAAATGTCGCCAAGCAACGGGCGACTCGAAACATCTGTATTTTTTTTTTTTTTTTCAGTTATAATTTCAGTTATTATTTGAAACTACAAGACTAAAACGACAAGAAACAGTTCGTCGTTACAGACTACTTCAACATTTAGTAGACAAACGTTCAAAGCTCCCAATAAATTACAAAAGACTCATTTACATGACTGTGATAAGACCTATTCGGGCGTACGAAGTTGAGCTTTCGGACTCCACTAAACCATCCAATTCTTCTCTTATCCAATCCTTACAATCCAAAATACTACGAAAAATTCTCAATGCTCCTTATTTTGTGACCAATAAACTTATTTATAAAGATGTTAATGTTCCATATGTTGCTGATTTAGCCCAAACCAGATATGTATCCTTCCACAGTAAGCACTATAACCACTCCAATCCACTAGTCTCCCAACTTGCTTACCACTCTATTCCCCATAACCCACCGAGGCACCTGAAAAGAAAATGGCCTAGAGACCTTTTAGTGTAGATTTTATTGAAGTGCTAATAGTGAGTAGTTCTTCAAAATTTATTTATATGCCATTGTATTCACTATCAACGTATTTACTTAATGTATGTAATTATGTATGTAAATACATCTCAAGACACAATCGATTATCAAAAATGAACGAATTTCGCCATTTTCAAAAAGTTAGTTTTGGTCAAGTTTATGAGTCTATAACACAAAAATGGCTAATCCAATCAAAAAATGTCGCCTAGGAACGGGAGTTTTATTTGTTTTCCAAAACCACTTATTTTCTTTTTTTCAAAAACTGCTCAATATTTTGATTGAACTGGGGTTATCAAAGGAATTGGTTAGTCTAGTAAAGACCCCAGTTCAATAAAAATATCAAGCAGTTTTTGGCTTTTAATCGAATAGTAAGCCTTTTGGAAATCAACATGGAGCTGATGCACTATGCCCTTAATTCTAATTTTTTCTCAAAGATTTGTCGAAGGGAAAAAATTTGATCGATAGTTGAACGATTACGTTGAAGCCACATTGATAGTCTCCGATTATATCCTCCGCGTATTAAGTTATTCGTTTGCTTAGAATTGATGTAAATTTTTTATAGCACGTTGGAAGGAATGAGATACCACGATAGTATCTCTATCTCTATCTCTATCTCACTCTGTTCTAGGTTCTTTTTTTATGAATCGGAATAAGTATAGATTCTTTCCATTCTTCGGTATTTTTTTCTTTTTTCCAAATCATTGTTACTAATTGATGTATTCGTAATTCTAGTCAATTAGTCCAGCCAATGAGTGTTCTGAAATGAGGGGTGTAGAGCAGAGTTGGGCAAAATTCAACTACATTGTAATCCGATTACAATTGCATTACATTATATTTCAAACAGATGTAATCGAAATACATCGTGCATGAATTACAGTATTCCTAGAAAGTAATTCAATTGGGATTACAATGTAATTCATCTATGTAATTCGATTTCGATTTACGGATTTCTTGTAATTTAAGGCATGAATTATTTTCAGAATAATTCGATTACAATATTCCTCCCATTAAATAGGCAAATAAATATCAGAATATCAGTTTTCACCTCCACCATTTAAGTTTTAAGTTTTCTCTTATTGTTAACGGTTTTGAACTATAGCCATCTTTTTCTTAGAGAGAGGAGTGGGGGGCTAAATTTCTATATTAAGAACGGTTGGTCCGATCTTAATGAAATTTGATAATTATGTTTCTTTCGTACTTATTAGCGTATATTTGGGGTTTTAACAGTTTTACTAATTAGTGGAGGGTTAGGGGGGGAGCTAAATTTCTAAATTGAGAACGGCTGGTCCGATCTTAATGAAATTTGATAATTATGTTTCTTTCGTACTTATTAGCGTATATTTGGGGTTTTAACAGTTTTACTAATTAGTGGAGGGTTAGGGGGGGAGCTAAATTTCTAAATTGAGAACGGCTGGTCCGATCTTAATGAAATTTGATAATTATGTTTCTTTCGTACTTATTAGCGTATATTTGGGGTTTTAACAGTTTTACTAATTAGTGGAGGGTTAGGGGGGGAGCTAAATTTCTAAATTGAGAACGGCTGGTCCGATCTTAATGAAATTTGATAATTATGTTTCTTTCGTACTTATTAGCGTATATTTGGGGTTTTAACAGTTTTACTAATTAGTGGAGGGTTAGGGGGGGAGCTAAATTTCTAAATTGAGAACGGCTGGTCCGATCTTAATGAAATTTGATAATTATGTTTCTTTCGTACTTATTAGCGTATATTTGGGGTTTTAACAGTTTTACTAATTAGTGGAGGGTTAGGGGGGGAGCTAAATTTCTAAATTGAGAACGGCTGGTCCGATCTTAATGAAATTTGATAATTATGTTTCTTTCGTACTTATTAGCGTATATTTGGGGTTTTAACAGTTTTACTAATTAGTGGGGGGTTGGGGGGGGAGGCTAAATTTCTAAATTGAGAACGGCTGGTCCGATCTTAATGAAATTTGATAATTATGTTTCTTTTGTACTTATTAGCGTATATTCGAGGTTTTAACAGTTTTACTAATTAGTGGGGGTGGGGGGGGAGGGGGTATATTTCTAAATTGAGAACGGCTGGTCCGATCTGTAACATACTTAATTTGATTCAATTTTAATTTATGTTAAATTCCATTCAATATTTAGAACGTAAATATTATACTGTTACTAAAAACTGTTAAAATCGGACGAGCCGTTCTCAATTTAGAAATATACCCCTCCCCCACCCCCCACTAATTAGTAAAACTGTTAAAACCCCAAATATACGCTAATAAGTACAAAAGAAACATAATTATCAAATTTCATTAAGATCGGACCAGCCGTTCTCAATTTAGAAATTAAGCCCCCCCCCTCCCCCTACCCCCCACTAATTAGTAAAACTGTTAAAACCCCAAATATACGCTAATAAGTACAAAAGAAACATAATTATCAAATTTCATTAAGATCGGACCAGCCGTTCTCAATTTAGAAATTTAGCTCCCCCCCTAACCCTCCACTAATTAGTAAAACTGTTAAAACCCCAAATATACGCTAATAAGTACGAAAGAAAAACATAATTATCAAATTTCATTAAGATCGGACCAGCCGTTCTCAATTTAGAAATTTAGCTCCCCCCCTAACCCTCCACTAATTAGTAAAACTGTTAAAACCCCAAATATACGCTAATAAGTACGAAAGAAACATAATTATCAAATTTCATTAAGATCGGACCAACCGTTCTTAATATAGAAATTTAGCCCCCCACTCCTCTCTCTAAGAAAAAGATGGCGATAGTTCAAAACCGTTAACAATAAGAGAAAACTTAAAACTTAAATGGTGGAGGTGAAAACTGATATTCTGATATTTATTTGCCTATTTAATGGAAGAAATATTGTAATCGAATTAAACATTCGAATAATTCATGCCTTGAATTACAAGTAATCGAAATCTGTAATCCTATTATGTAATCCGAAATGAATTACATTGATGAATTACATTGTAATCGTAATTCATGAAGTAATTGCATTATAACATGTAATGTAATCCCGGCCGGGATTACAATTACAGTGTAATCGTAATTCATAGAATATATTTCAATTACATTTTGCCCAACTCTGGTGTAGAGTTGATGAAATGAATGCGAATATTTTTGACTTCATAGCTTCGTTAGGAGTAGTTAGAAGATAAACATACTAAAAGTACCCGCCCCGGGGGGGTGAGCTAACGATAGGGGGGAAGAAGGTCCAATTTTTGGATTTTTCGATTATATCTCGGAAATAGCGGACTCAAGAAAAATAATTTACATATAAAAATTAAAGCTGATTAAATATCCTATAAAATTGATTCTATATAAATTGGTGGAAATTCAACCGTTTACGAGATATACGTTATTGAAAATCATTAATGATCGAGAAAAAAATTATTATTGCCTCACTTTTTGTCAAACATTTGCCTCTAGTGAATTCCACGACTGTTTCTCAGAAAAAATGCCGGAGTCAAATTTGTAGAACATTAAATTACTTTAATTTCATATACAGGGTGTCCCAGACATAGTGTAAAAAAAAAAAAAAAAAATGGCAAGAACTTGGGTCCCCCCCCTAACTCCCTATAAATAAGATTTTTTGGGGGGGAGGGAGGACTTGCCAACTTCACAACGCTTCTCCCCTCATGCATATGGACAAGAGATAAAATAACTAATACATTTATTCAATCTAGTAGGTACGTGAAGCAATAAAGTATTTATTCTCTAGCGTGTTTATCAGAAAAACTTCTGTTTGACTCAAAAGGTGAAGTGCAATTGTATCATGAGTTACACCACTAAAAAGCTAACTAAATTCTACAGTTTTTGAGAAATTTGACGGCCTCTAGGTTGCCCCAGTGGGGAGTGAGAAATTTTCAGAAAATATTAAAAATTTAACTTTTAATAAATGTTTTGTGTTTTTCGCGTTAAAAGGCCTTCTAAAAGTAAATTTTAAGTAAAAATAACTAGACCTATGTCATATTTTAGAAAATTTAATGCTGATTAAGAAAATATCATCGCTTTTGTTTCTACGCTAAACCAAAGTAAAGAAAACAGCCATTTTTCAGAAAAAAATAAAGATTTTAAAAATAAAAACAAAAAAAATTCTATCTCCTCAACAGATTGAGATATGAAACTAGTTTCTGCGCCATTCTACCCTATTTAGTATGCAGTATTACTCAATTTATTTTTTTTACACTATGTCTGGAACACCCTGTATACGTTTCTGGCACTTAAAGCAAAAATGGGACCTCCTTCCCTCCCCCTACCGTTAGCTCACCCCACAGGGGCGAGGACTTTTAGTATGTTTACCTTCTAATTATTCCTAACGAAGCTATGAAGTCTAAAATATGTCGCATATTTCATGCGATCTACAATATGTTTATTGACTGGACTACTAGTAGTATTAGTAATATAATATTGTAGTATTAGTAGACTAAAATATTAAAAAATACAATAGATGAACATTGAATGCACACATTGAAATCTCACGGTTGGATTTCGGAACAAAAGATACCGACTCGGACTCTACTAAATGTTTAATATCTACTCTACTAATAATATCTACTCTACTAATAATATCTACTCTACTAATAATATCTACTCTACTAATAATATCTACTCTACTAAATGTTTAATATCTACTCAACTAATAATATCTACTCTCTAATAATAATATCTACTCTACTAAATGTTTAATATCTACTCAACTAATAATATCTACTCTACTAATAATATCTACTCTACTAATAATATCTACTCTACTAATCTACTACTCTACTAATAATATCTACTCTACTAATAATATCTACTCTACTAAATGTTTAATATCTACTCAACTAATAATATCTACTCTACTAATAATATCTACTCTACTAATAATATCTACTCTACTAATAATATCTACTCTACTAATAATATCTACTCTACTAAATGTTCGACTCTAATATATCTACTCTACTAATAATATCTACTCTACTAATAATATCTACTCTACTAATAATATCTACTCTACTAAATGTTTATATCTACTCTACTAATAATATCTACTCTACTAATAATATCTACTCTACTAATAATATCTACTCTACTAATAATATCTACTCTACTAATAATATCTACTCTACTAATAATATCTACTCTACTAAATGTTTAATATCTACTCAACTAATAATATCTACTCTACTAATAATATCTACTCTACTAATAATATCTACTCTACTAAATAATATCTACTCTACTAATAATATCTACTCTACTAATAATATCTCTACTCTACTAATAATATCTACTCTACTAATAATATCTACTCTACTAATAATATCTACTCTACTAATAATATCTACTCTACTAATATTACTCTACTAATAATATCTACTCTACTAATAATATCTACTCTACTAATATCTACTTACTAATAATATCTACTCTACTAATAATATCTACTCTACTAATAATATCTACTCTACTAATAATATCTACTCTACTAATAATATCTACTCTACTAATAATATCTACTCTACTAATATATCTACTCTACTAATAATATCTACTCTACTAATAATATCTACTCTACTAATAATATCTACTCTACTAATAATATCTACTCTACTAATAATATCTACTCTACTAATAATATCTACTCTACTAATAATATCTACTCTACTAATAATATCTACTCTACTAATAATATCTACTCTACTAAATATCTACTCTACTAATAATATCTACTCTACTAATGTTAATATCTACTCTACTAATAATATCTACTCTACTAATAATATCTACTCTACTAATAATATCTACTCTACTAATAATATCTACTCTACTAATAATATCTACTCTACTAATAATATCTACTCTACTAATAAATATCTACTCTACTAATAATATCTACTCTACTAATAATATCTACTCTACTAATAATATCTACTCTACTAATAATATCTACTCTACTAATAATATCTACTCTACTAATAATATCTACTCTACTAATAATATCTACTCTACTAATAATATCTACTCTACTAATAATATCTACTCTACTAATAATATCTACTCTACTAATAATATCTACTCTACTAAATAATATCTACTCTACTAATAATATCTACTCTACTAATAATATCTACTCTACTAATAATATCTACTCTACTAATAATATCTACTCTACTAATAATATCTACTCTACTAATAATATCTACTCTACTAATAATATCTACTCTACTAATAATATCTACTCTACTAATAATATCTACTCTACTAATAATATCTACTCTACTAATAATATCTACTCTACTAAATAATATCTACTCTACTAATAATATCTACTCTACTAAATAATATCTACTCTACTAATAATATCTACTCTACTAATAATATCTACTCTACTAATAATATCTACTCTTACTAATAATATCTACTCTACTAATAATATCTACTCTACTAATAATATCTACTCTACTAATAATATCTACTCTACTAATAATATCTACTCTACTAATAATATCTACTCTACTAAATGTTTAATATCTACTCTACTAATAATATCTACTCTACTAATATATCTACTCTACTAATAATATCTACTCTACTAATAATATCTACTCTACTAATAATATCTACTCTACGAATAATATCTACTCTACTACTAATATCTACTCTACTAATAATATCTACTCTACTAATAATATCTACTCTACTAATAATATCTACTCTACTAATAATGTTTAATCTACTCTACTAATAATATCTACTCTACCTAATAATATCTACTCTACTAATAATATCTACTCTACTAATAATATCTACTCTACTAATAATATCTACTCTACTAACATAATATCTACTCTACTAAATAATATCTACTCTACTAATAATATCTACTCTACTAATAATATCTACTCTACTAATAATATCTACTCTACTAATAATATCTACTCTACTAATAATATCTACTCTACTAATAATATCTACTCGTACTAATAATATCTACTCTACTAATAATATCTACTCTACTAATAATATCTACTCTACTAATAATATCTACTCTACTAATAATATCTACTCTACTAATAATATCTACTCTACTAATAATATCTACTCTACTAATAATATCTACTCTACTAATTAATATCTACTCTACTAATAATATCTACTCTACTAAAATAATATCTACTCTACTAATAATATCTACTCTACTAATAATATCTACTCTACTAATAATCTACTCTACTAATAATCTCTACTCTACTAATAATATCTACTCTACTAATAATATCTACTCTACTAATAATATCTACTCTACTAATAATATCTACTCTACTAATAATATCTACTCCTACTAATAATATCTACTCTACTAATAATATCTACTCTACTAATAATATCTACTCTACTAATAATATCTACTCTACTAATAATATCTACTCTACTAATAATATCTACTCTACTAATAATATCTACTCTACTAATAATATCTACTCTACTAAATAATATACTCTCACTACTAATAATATCTACTCTACTAATAATCTACTTACTAATAATATCTACTCTACTAAATATCTACTCTACTAAATAATATCTACTCTACTAAATAATATCTACTCTACTAATAATATTACTCTACTAATAATATCTACTCTACTACTAATATCTACTCTACTAATAATATCTACTCTACTAATAATATCTACTCTACTAATAATATCTACTCTACTAATAATATCTACTCTACTAATAATATCTACTCTACTAAAGTTAATATCTACTCTACTAATAATATCTACTCTACTAATAATATCTACTCTACTAATAATATCTACTCTACGATAATATCTACTCTACTAATAATATCTACTCTACTAATAATATCTACCTCTACTAATAATGTCTACTCTACTAATAATATCTACTCTACTAATAATATCTACTCTACTAATACTATCTACTCTACTAATAATATCTACTCTACTAATAATATCTACTCTACTAATATATCCTACTCTACTACTCTACTAATAATATCTACTCTACTAATAATATCTACTCTACTAATAATATCTACTTCTACTAATAATATCTACTCTACTAATAATATCTACTCTACTAATAATATCTACTCTACTAAATATATATAATATCTACTCTACTAATAATATCTACTCTACTAATATATCTACTCTACTAATAATATCTACTCTACTAATAATATCTACTCTACTAATAATATCTACTCTACTAATAATATCTACTCTACTAATAATATCTACTCTACTAATAATATCTACTCTACTAATAATATCTACTCTACTAATAAATATCTACTCTACTAATAATATCTACTCTACTAATAATATCTACTCTACTAATATATCTACTCTACTAATAAATATCTACTCTACTAATAATATCTACTCTACTAATAATATCTACTCTACTAAATGTTTAATATCTACTCTACTAATAATATCTACTCTACTATAATATCTACTCTACTAAATGTTTAATATCTACTCTACTAATACTATATCTACTCTACTAATAATATCTACTCTACTAATAATAATCTACTCTACTAATAATATCTACTCTACTAATAATATCTACTCTACTAATAATATCTACTCTACTAATAATATCTACTCTACTAATGTTTAATATCTACTCTACTAATAATATCTACTCTACTAATAATATCTACTCTACTAATAATATCTACTCTAATAATAATATCTACGCTCATGCAATTTGCGCAAATTGGTTTGCACAAGCCAGTTTGTGCAAATAAATTGTAGCGTGTAAACGCAGGTTTGAAGTTTGCACAAGCCTAAAAGTTTCTGTCGGGACAGAAATTCGAATTAAGGTTGGAGCATTGGAATGAGCGTGTAAACGATGCTCAAGCCTAGCGCATGCGCATTTTACGTTCGACCACCTGCTCCATACTATATTTTGAGTTAATATGTACGAATTAATTTTCGCCCTTAAGGATACTATGTTTTTGTAATCTTCCAGGATTTAACGTTTTTATTTTAATTAACGTCCTTAAAGATACTACATATTTTAAGATGACGAAAGGACATCCTAGTCCACATCAGGTTTCATCCTTAAGGATACTATTTACTTTTTAAAAATCATTCAGGATTTCTAAAATTTTAGTTTTCGTCCTTAAGGAAGATTTAAAGATGGTAGAAGGATATCCTTGGTCACATCTGTAATTATATATATTGATTCTACCCTACCACATTTGTTTATAGTACTATTGTACTGTAGCTAACTTTATGTGTTTTGAAATATAGGTTTTATAACGTTAAATAATTGTATTGTAACCTGTTTTTTTTTTTGCACTATAGGGTCAGGGATTATGAGAACAATAGGAGTCATCGACAACGTCACTCAAAATAGTTTGATTTTTGATGTATATGACTGAACCTCAAGAACCTTAACTAAACAGTTGACTAGTAACAGTAAAGAAATTGGGATCCATCTATATATATATATATTTGACCAAGGATATCCTTCTACCAGCTTAAAATCTTTGGTTAAAACAACGAAAACTAAAATTTTAAAAATCCTGAAAGATTTTTTAAAAGTAAATAGTATGCCTGACGGACGAATCCTGATGTGGGACGTAGGAGTGTCCTTTCGTCGAGCTTAAAATATGTTAGGATCTTTATAATGACATTAACTATAAAATACAATCGTTAAATCCTGGAAGATTGCAAAAAATAGTATCCTTAAGGGCGGAAACTAATTCGTACATATTAAGGCTCAAATATAGTATGGAAACAGCTGTGGTCGAACGTAAAATGTCGCCCATGCGCTAGGCTTGAGCATCGTTTAGTCACGCGGTACAAATCTCAAGGCTCCAACCTCAATCGAATTTCTGTCCCCGACAGAAACTTTTAGGCTTGTGCAAACTTCAAACCATGCGTTTAGCACGCTACAATTTATTTGCACAAACTGGCTTGTGCAAACCAATTATGCGCAAATTGTATGAGCGTAGATATTATTAGTAAGAGTAGATATTATTAGTAGAGTAGATCTTATTAGTAGAGTATAATATTAAAGCATGATTAGTACGAGTCAAATCGGTATCTTTTGTTCCGAATCCAACGTGCGTGACGATTTCAAGTGTGGGCATTCAATGTTGCATCTATTGTAGTTTTTAATATTTTAGTCTAGCATATAGCTACAATATTATAGTTACTAATACTACAAGTAGTCCAGTCAATAAACATATTGTAGATCGCAATGAAATATGCTGACAATATTTTAGACTTCATAGTTACTTCGTTAGGAATAATTTAGAAGGTAAACATAGTACTAAAAGTCCTCGCCCCCCTGTGGGGTGAGCTAACGAGTAGGGGGAGGAAGGAGGTCCCATTTTTGCTTTAAGTGCCCGAAATCGTATACAGGGTGTTTCCTAACTCCATCTATATATATCTATATATATATATATATCAACTATATCTATATATAGATATAGTAATTTTCAATGCTAAAACTACTATTTTGAGTTTCTCGCCTGATTTATACGATTTTACGATAGCGGAAGAATATTATACATTTTTGCCGTTGCAAGAATTAATAGGTCTTCGTCACAATTTTCATTTTCAACAATCGAGAGGTTTTTTACTTCACATTTGTGCGAATGTGGCAAAACTGAACGTGTAAACAGTATCGACTTTGATTGCACAAAACTAGCTTGCACGAGCCAGTTTCGTACATCGGCTTGAGCGCGTAACCCGGCCTTATGGATGCACTTTGTTAATATAGATAATTAAATATTATTATATTTCGAGGGAAATATAATTTAAAGGAAGGAAGTAGATATAGAGAAGGAAGCCTTGAACTACAGATCCTACATGACCAACCGATGCAGAGAGCCCTTACTACCTCGCCCTGTGCCGATAATGTCCGGGTCTATTAGTGACCCAATGAAGATATTATGCTAATGTCTTCGGGGGAGGTCTGCTTCTACTCCCTAACAGATGTCATAGAGTCTGCTCCGGAGTTTCCTATGTTGCCGTCTTAATAGGACATTCACCTTGCACTCCTTAATCCACAGCCATCTATCTACACGAAGGTTTGACGGATCATCGCTCTCTTATTTCTGCATAATATGAACTCGAAAATAATATAATAAAACATACACCGATTATAATAAATATCAGTCTATCACGTCTCCTATAGAGGCCTCCATCCTTAATCAAATAATGGTCCAATTCTGGCAACGTAAAATCAGCTTTGATTAACTATACATGCATCTATTAATATAAGGATGGCATATTACACTTATACCATAATTATTCAAGCATTAGTCACGCCTATCCAAAAAATTGAGACTACATAACAAAAAAAAATCGTAAGTTTAAACTACACATTATTTCGAAACATCTGTTTTTTTTTTTTTTTCTGTTCTTATTTGAGAACTAACCAGACTAAAACGACAAGAAACTGCCCTCGTTGACACGGGACCCTCACTTCAACAGTTATTGGGGACAAACGTGCAAAGCTTCTCAATAAATTACAAAAGAACTTAATGGCGCACTGTGCATAAGACCTAGTTGGTACGTACGAATTTTGAGCTTTATGGATCAATAAAACCAGGCCAATTCTTCTCGTATCCAATCCGTAACATATCCACAATCCTTCCGATACAATCATCAATGCGTCCTTATTTTTTGTGACCAATAAACTGATCCATAAAGATCTTACATGTTCCACAGTCTGGGCTGATTTGATCCCCAAACCAGAATAGGTATCGCTTCCACCCGTAATTGCTAAACGCATAACCCACTCCAATCCACTCGTCTCCCATACTTGCTTCCTCCCTCCATCCCTCTGAGAATCATCCGAGGCGCTCTGAAAAGAAAGAACCTGGCTCAGAGACCTCTTTTCAGTTATTATTTGAAACTACAAGATTAAAACGACAAGAAACTGCTCGTTGTTACAGACTACTTCAACATTTATTGGACAAACGTTCAAAGCTTCCAATAAATTACAAAAGACTCATTGGCAGGACTGTGATAAGACCTATTTGGACGTACGAAGTTGAGCTTTAGGGCTCAACTAAACCATGCAATTCTTCTCGTATCCAATCCTTACAATCCAAAATCCTTCGATAAATCATCAATGCTCCTTATTTTGTGACCAATAAACTTATCCATAAAGATCTTAATGTTCCAGATGTTGCTGATTTAGCCCAAACCAGATAGGTATCCTTCCACAGTAAGCTCCATAACCACTCCAATCCACTAGTCTCCCAACTTGCTTTCTCCTCCATCCCTGATAATCCTCCGAGGCGTCTGAAAAGAAAATGGCCTAGAGACCTTTAAGTGTAGATTTTATTGAAGTACTAATAGTGAGTAGTTCTTCACAATTTATTCATATGCCATTGTATTCACTATCAACTTATTTACTTAATGTATGTAATTATGTATGTAAATACATCTCAAGACACAATCGATTATCAAAAATGAACGAATTTCGCCATTTTCAAAAAGTTAGTTTTGGTCAAGTTTATGAGTCTATAACACAAAAATGGCTAATCCAATCAAAAATGTCGCCTAGCAACGGGAGTTTTATTTGTTTTCATAAGGGAAAAATATTTAGGGGGAAAAAAATCAGAACTTTTTGAATTTTTTTTTTCAGATCTTGGAAAAAAACATAAAGAAAAATGCTTTCAACCAAAAAATGTTTTAATTTACAAAATAAAATTTTATTAAATTCTGCGTCTAAATACACCCCTAAAGCTGAATTTGATTTAGGCGATTGTTAAACATCGAAGAATTTCACCAACTTTAAAAAGATAATTTTGATCACGTTTAAGAGTTAAATTTGCCCATTCCTATACTCTGAGATATGTCAAAAAAATAAAAATTGTTGTTTGATTTTGGATAAACTGTGTTAAAAATGAAATAATAATTTTGTACAATTGTAAATATCAATAAATGAAAAAAAAAAAAAAAATTGAAACATTTATTAAACAAACGTACAATTCCTACAATTATATAAAAGGACAAGCCATTTTTCGTTTGTGATCACTAACCACGAAAACTACTCCACCAATTTGCACCAAATTTTAACTACATCATCTTCATAGTTCAAGGAAGGTTTAGCAATAAAAAATATACAGATTTCTAATTAAATTTTATTAAAAAAACAATATGTGGTGCGCAGTGAAGTTTGAAAATCGACCGATATGTGGCGAGCGCTATTTAAGAGAGGTTACAAAGTTAACATGTTATTTAGATCTAGAAATTTATAGTAAAATACACTTATTTTCAATTAAATTGTTATTAAAAAAGCTATAAATATGTAGTATTTATTCGATTTTTTTTTTTTTTTATACTTGTTTCCAATAACTTTTTAACTGCTGTATAATTAATTTCAGAAAGAAAAGTTATATTAATAATATTAAGATCCAGACTACTGATTCATTGATTGAACAAGTGAATGCTGTCATATAATTATGAAGATTAGACAAATAAGGAAAACCACAGGCGACTAAACCAGACAAACGTCCTTGTATGTGAACACAAACACCTTTGTGTTTCGACATTCCCCCCCCCCCCCCTAGAACTTTTATGAGTGACTATTACAATCTGCCACAAATATGGGCAATAAGTAATATAGATGGCATTTGATTACATTCACACATTATGTACAAAGAGAGAGAAAAAGAAAAAAAATTATATATATAAAATAAAATAAATTAAAAGATAACAGAAAGAATTTCCTATGCATAAATAATATACATATAAATAAAACGAGATACTAAGATAATAAAATAAATCATTGAGTGAGTAAAATAAATAAATATTAAAAATAAAAATAAATTAAATTAAAAGTTAAAACTACAATCATACTTATTTACAATACACACTCATCCTAGGGATCCCCCAACCAACCCTGCCCCTCCACTCATGGAAGGACAGGCCCGGCACAGAGATATCCCAGCTCTTTACAATTTTAAATTTATTTCTTCTTTATTAGACCTAGAGTCGAGGGTGGACCTTGGCCTCTCGTACAATTCTCCTCCATTAAAGAAATATTAAGATCTTTTAAATACTTGGGTTCTGTTGACCCGATCAAAGGCTTGTTTGAAGTCGATGAATAACATGTGAAAATCAGTGTTGAGCTCAAAACACTTTTCAAGAATTTCTCTTAAAGTCAATAATTGGGCAGATGTACCTCTATTTGGTCTAAATGCACTCTGCTAATCAGTAAGGATTCGCTCAGAATAATGTTTAAGCAGTGAGAATATTTGCTAATATTAGTCCAGGTTCTGTAATCCAAGGTTTTTCTTCGGAAACATGTTCAGAGTAGTTAGAAAGTAAGCATACTAAAAGTCCTGAAGTTTTCGGGCTTGGGAAAATGAATTAAGGGGGTGGCGCGAAAGGTCCGTTTTTTTGGTTTTGGAGTCATATTTCGAAAACGGTGTTTTGTATGAACAAATTAACTATTTACTAAATTAATGTTAATTAAATTCTCTACAACTTTTATTATATACACTTTTTACATATTCAGTACCGTTTCCGAGATAAACGCTTGGCAAAAGGCAAATGACGGGTTGAAGATAAATTGGCATATACATGTGTATTTTGAAGAAAATTTAATTTTCTACAATATTATTTATGAAGGATAGTCCTTTTGTCGTAGGATGAACATTTTAGAAGATATAGAAGGAAGTTTAACAGAAAACGTGAGGTTAAAATGTTTTTTCTCGTAAATGTTCACATTTGCCAAGCGTATATCGCGGAAATGGTACAGAATATGAAAAATGTGTATATAGTAAAAGTTGTAGAGAATTTAATTAACATTAATTTAGTAAATAGCCCTGTTTTGCATACGACGCACCGTTTTCGAGATATGATCGTAAAACAAAAAAAGGGACCTTTTTTTATGTTTACTTTCTAACTACCCTGAACAAGTTTTCGAAGAAAAACCTTGGATTACAGTCAATGCACTCTATAATCCTTTATTGATTGGAATATATAGCATTAATACATAGCCTGAATGGACCTCTGAGTACAACATACGACGTTTTTCCACCACCTCACTTATATTAAGCCTCTTATTAAACCTGGGTAGATTTGGAACCTCTGACAACATGGTAGATAATATTCGGGATGAATATTGCAAGTTAGCGCATTCTCTGGAGACGGAATAGATCTCATTTAAAGTAGAGATGATATTCTAGACTACATAGAACGGTTTCACATGAAAACAAAAAATCATGAAATCAAACATACAACCTTATTCCCGCTACCCATTCAATAACGAGGACATAAAAACTGGACGTTCTTTGACTTAAAACCAAACGAGTTTTACCGGTATCAAATCCAATTACTGATAAATAGATGGGTGAAAGTAGTTGAAAACAATGGATTTTACTTTGAAGAGTAGATAGAATTCAATAATGTTTACAATATTTTAACGAAATCAGCAAAGAGAAAAGGCGTTGCTAAGCAACATAGGTTTGTCTAGATGTTTTATCCTCGTTGCTAGGCAACGTGTATCTGATAGATTCAGTACAGTGTGAAACTTGATATGATCGATTCGAGGGCTTTCTTTTGCTACCTTGTAACATGCCCAGGACAGATTCCTTCACAACTAATTAAGCATTATATTAAAGTCAACAAATCATTGTACAATCTAAAGCCTGGTTCTGAATTATAACCTGGCCATTATTAGTAGCTAAATGAATGGGATAACGTTCAATAACTAATGATGAAATGGAGAAGGTAGCTAATGATACCATATATCAAACTGAGCAAACAGGTGCCTACCTCCTCCTACCTGCCCTTCTTTTTAGTTTTAGAATTTTTTTTTTTTTTTTTTTTATTGTAAAGCAAAAAACAGACCTTCCCGTTATTCGTGGAGGTAGCGCACGACTCCTTATTGCCTAACCGTTCATAAACGACCCATCCGTATAAAGACGTGGAGAAACCTGAAGTTAAATAACATGCTAGTAAGAAAATAAAAAAAAAACACAGAAGCTAAAACAATCCTGGATTTTATAGGTTTTGAGAATGGCTTTTAGTATTGTGTCGGTACCAAAAAATTTTCGATTCTCGATGCCTCGGTTACAATCCAAATCTTTTTTAACAAAAAACAAAAGCCTGTGTTTTTGTTTTTTTTTCTTGAAGTGCTGAAGATATATAATAAATAGCCCCATTTTAGATTTGTTTCTAATAGGAACGGAAAAATCCAATCAGTCATAGGGGAAATCCCAAGATAAACCTCCAAAAAATTTAACCTACCTGGCCCTTTCCCCTTCCAATATGGAGATATTTCAGACATATGTTACATCTCCTCAGGTGAGTACCAATATTTGATTTCTTGTTTCTTGAAAAACTTGTTTAGTACGTTTTACCGAGAAAAGCTAAAATTGATGTCTTTTGACAGGTTGGAAATAAATTGGCATATATAAATCTGTGTGTGTGTATTTTGAACAAAATTTAATTTTTTACAATATTACTTATGAAAACTTTTGTCGTAGAATAATTATTTTAAAAGATATGGAAGTAAGTTAAACAGAAAACGTGAGGTTAGATTGTCTAATATTTCAAAAAAGTATCCTTTTAAGGACAACAATGGCGGAAGTCTGCTATCTTAAAATCGTTAAATATTTTAAAACATTATCCTGGAGGACAACAATGGCGGATAAATTAAAAACCGTTAAAACAGCATCCTTAAGGACGAAAACTAATATTTAATTGTGGATGGAGAGAGTGGCCAAGGATATCCTTCGGCCTCAACAAATCGTCAGATCCTGACAGATCTGTAAGACAGTGTCCTTATAACAGGAGCCATCTCTTAGTAATATATATAAAATATGTTTTTGAACATATTTAAAACTGTTTTAAAATATTTAATGGTTTTAAGATGGCGGCAGTCCGTATCTCTTAGTAATACATATAAAATATGTTTTTTAACATATTTAAAACTGTTTTAAAATATTTAACGGTTTTAAGATGGCGGCAGTCCGCCATTGTTGTCCTTAAAAGGACACTTTTTTTAAATATTAGACTATTTAACTGTTTTAAGATGGCGGAAGGATATTCATTCGTTGTTAACGCATTCTACGGGAGGCTGTAGATAGTTTTTTCAACGCTAATGAACCCTTCCCGTTTACTCTTTTTGCTAAAAAAGTACGATATAGAAGAGTGGCGGTGGGGGTTCGGGGCGGGATTAAGGGATGGTTTAATAAGGACACTGTTTTACAGATTTTACAGATCTGCCAGGATCTGACGATTTTTTGAGGCCGAAGGACGTCCTTGGCCACTCTCTCCATCCACAATTAGAATTAGCTTTTTCGTCCTTAAGGATAATATGTTTTCAACGGTTTTTTAAGTCATCCGAAGGATAACTTCCGCCATTGTTGTATTCCAGGATACTTTTTTAAACTATTTTTAAAAACTTCAGTATATATAATCCATGTAGCATAGTGGTGATGTGTTAAAAAAGATTTATGTTTTAAAACTGAAGATGAAGGTTTACTATTCGAAACAAGTTGTTGTAATAAAATAATTACAATAGAAGTGGAAATCAATTCACCAGTCCTAAAAATAACTCAGTTATTAGATATAAAAATTTCTTTTCCTACTTTTTTTTTTTTTTTTGTTTAGTTTTTTTATTGCAGACTGGAATTCATGTATAATAATTAAATAACTAGACATCAGAAAACAATCGCCAACCGAGGAATTGACTTTAAATACCACTGTGCCACGGTTGCTAGGGGCAACGTACCTTAAATACAAGTGCGTAACATATTTAACCTTTAAATAGTGAGGTGAAATTCACAGACACTACTGGTGGGGTGGGGTCTGTCAGACCCGAAAATGTTTTTTTTATTTATTTGTTTAAACATTGTTCCAAGTCCTCAAACTTTTAATCTATTATATATTTGTCAAATACCACTCACTCACTTAACACGAAATCTTAGAAACCACCGAACGGATTGGAATGAAATTCGATATGTAGATTCCTCTAGGGCCGTAGGTGCTCGCTAAGAAAGGAATTTTAAAAAATCGGCCTGGATCGCGGCTAATTTGCGAAAAATGCGATTTCAATTTTTATTGGGTGAATTATAAAAGATTAATTATCATATGGTATTTGAATATAAGTTAAAAAATAGGTTAGATCTTTAAGCCGCAAACTTTAACCACCGTTTAAGTTCCTTATAGTTGTAAACAAACAAAAATACGATCGATGTCGAAACCTTATAATATTGGTACTTTCTGTGAACTCATGGTAGCTGCAGAGGTTACTTACAACTTACAAGTTTGAGTTGTTTCGTGAAGAGAAGCTATTAAAATCTTATGTTAAAGAGGAGGTTAAAAGACTTATGTTCTCTGGTGATGACATGTAAGGCCAGTTCGATGTAGGGACAAAAAACAGATAAGAATCAATAGTTCTACCAAGTGTATGATTCTCTTTAGTATCGTATCATGTCCTGCCATGGAGAAGAAAGGTACAGTATTAACATCTCTCAGCGTGACCCAAACTCCAATACATCACTTAAGAAAAGTGTCTGCAGCTGATTTTTACGCCTAAATGTTAGTGGAGCGAAAAGGTGAAGAACCTTATTTACTTTAATTTCGTAATCTCCTCAACAAATTTATGCTTGATATGTACGCAAAAAAAGAAACAGAAAGACTAAACTTTCTTCAAAAAAGTTGAGAAGTTGAGTCTATATTCACTTAAAATATGCCATGAGAAAAGCTGATGGTCTGGTATCAGAGCTGGGTAAGATGGTAGTGCTGCCTCGAAGCTTCACTGGAGGACTATCAAAATAATATAAAATTAACTTTTGCAAATTGTCAAATTTACTTATTGAAATTATTTTAAGAATGGAATTGTTCAGGTTTATTTAAGTAATAATAATTATCAACGTTAAGCTTAGCTTTTACTAATTTAAGTTGTCTTCATCCTAATGATATTAAACCGTAGCGGAGCGGGGTACTTTCAGCTAGTATGTTATATTTTAGCTTTCTTTCTATAATACTAATGCAAAAATGTTTTTATAAAAAACTAGCTGAAAGCACCCTGCTCCGCTACGGTTTAATGTCATTAGGATGAAGTACAACTTAAATTAGTAAAAGTTAAGCTTAACGTTGATAATAACTATTACTTAAATAAACCTAAAGAATTCCATTCTTAGAATAATTTCAGTAAGTAAATTTGACAATTTGCAAAAGTTAATTTTATATTATTTTGATAGTCCTCCAGTGAAGCTTCGAGGCAGCACTATCTTACCCAGCTCTGATACCAGACCATTAGCTTTTCTTATGGCATACTTTAAGTGAATATAGTCTTAACTTCTCAACTTTTTTGATTTTTTCGAATAAAGTTTAGTCTTTCTGTTTCTATTTTTTCTTACATATCAAGCATAAATTGGTTGAGGAGATTACGAAATTAAAGTAAATAAGGTTCTTCACCTTTTCGCTCCACTAACATTTAGGCGTAAAAATCAGCTGGAGACAGTTTTCTTAAGTGGTGTATTGGTGTTTGGCTCACGCTGAGGGATGTTGATATAGTACCCATCTTCTCCATGGCAGAACCTAAGACGATACTGAAGAGAATCATATGCTGGATAGAACTCACTGATGCTTATCAGTGTTTTGTCCCTACATCGAACTGGCCTTACATGCCATCACCAGAGAACATAAGTCTTTTAACCTCCTCTTTAACATGTCTTTTAATAGCTTCTCGTCACGAAACAACTCAAACTTGTAAGGGTCCAACTCTGTAGCCACCATGAGTTCACAGAAAATGCCATATTATAAGGTGTCGACATCGATCGTATTTTTGTTTGTTTACAACTATAAGGAACTTAATTTTGGGTCAAAGTGTGGGGCTTAAACATCTAACCTATTTTTTAACTTAGCTTATATCCAAATACCATGTGACAATTAATCTTTTATTATTCACCCACTAAAAATTATAATTTCATTTTTCGCGAATTAGCCGCGATCCAGGCCGATTTTTTTAAATTCCTTTCTTAGCAAACACCTACGTCCCTAGAGGAAGCTATATATCGAATTTCATTCCAATCCGTTAGGTGGTTTCTGAGATTTCGTGTTAAATGAGTGAGTGGTATTTGACAAATATATAGTAGATGTTTAATAACTGAAATTGAAAAATACATTTTATTCACTTTTTATTCAACATTTTCATAATTTGATAAAAATTATAAACAAAACCTTAATAAATTAGAGAAAAAAAGGTAATATCTTATTGCTCAATGTATATAAAAACAGAAAATATAGATAAAACAAAAAAAATGAATTTCATAAGAAATGTGCATGTATAAATCTAGGCACAGGTTTTACACACCAGAGCTGAATATTAATTGCAAAAATGTTTATTACAATTTATACACACCATGAATGTTTTCCTGTCTTTAGTCCTTGGACAAATATAGCATCTCTTCTTACTCTTCATAACAGCCTCATTCAGATTTTCGTTTTCTTCATTACTCCTTTTCCATAATATATTTTGAGTTTTGAATCTTAGGTCTCTGGGAATTCTAGGGTTGTCCGCTCGTCTTGACATATGTCCTCCTAACAGAGATGTCCAAGGGTCTTTATGAAATAAAACCTATTCATTGGAACCCTTTCTTTGCTGTCCATGAATAATATAAAAGTATTATTTTCACTTATATCCAACAAGGCAAAAAAATAAGGCTAGCGTCCATCGTCGGGTTCGTCTATAACATGAATAGATGGCGCACATTTTATCTAGTGCGTCAACTCCTCCTTTGAAGGATTTGTAATCTATTATCATATTAGGCTTTCCTGAAACCACATCACATTTATTGTCATGATGGCAAGAGCTTAGAAGAATGACGGCCCTTTTTTTTTTTAGGCACGCAGGAAACAATTGTAGCACTATTTCTAAAACCAAAAATACTACTATCAGGTTCTCTTCTTCTGCCTGCTAAAAATTCTTTGGGAATTTCTTGTTTCTTGGCTCTAAGGGTACCAAGAACAGGTAACCCCCTTTTTTTCATTTCCTCGAGAAGCTTCATCGACATGAACCAATTGTCGCATGTGATATTTCTGTTTGTTTTTTCTAAGGGCTTAGCAAGGTGGATAACAGATTGTGTAGGGATTCCAATTTTTTTTTCTTCTTCTCATAAGCCAATGCCATCAGAATTTTTGCCTCCATACAAATATGCATTGTATAGATAGAAGTTCCGTGCATCAGTAAGACATAAAACTTTTAAACCACATTTTGCCGGTTTGTTAGGCATATAAACACGAAATTTACACCTACCTCTAAAAGGTACCAGCATTTCATCCACACATGCATTTTGGCCAATGCTATATAAACGTTGTGATTTGGTAATGAATTCAGACCATACCCTTGTAAATGAGTT
This sequence comes from Euschistus heros, assembly GCA_003667255.2. NCBI lineage: Eukaryota > Metazoa > Arthropoda > Insecta > Hemiptera > Pentatomidae > Euschistus > Euschistus heros. Next base: position 1,035,981 of record RCWM02000347.1, on the reverse strand, counting down.
ATTATATTATGCGCTGGAGCCCTCCCTCTTATTACCGGCACTTCTTTACCCCATATAAAGGGAACTCTAGATTTTCGTTTTCCTCGAAAAGTTTTACACCCTAGACTCCCACCATCTGATTCAATGTCACTTAGTTCACTTTCCGATTCAGTTTCATGTTCACTAATAATGATATCTGCTTCTTCCCCTTCATTATCACTGTCTTCAAAATCTGAAATGGGCAGGTCATCCTCCATGGGTTTATTCAATTCTTCCAAAATCTGATTATCGAAATCCGGGTGATCAGTGTAGAAAATGACACGTTTTCCCGACATTTGAAAAAAAATATTTAGGAAAAATCCGAATGCTAATGGTGAGCTGGGGTCTGACGGACCTCAAGAGCTCTATAAAGAAAGAACACCGGTTGATAACTGACTGGGAAAATGCGGAAAATGCGAATGATGACTAGAGAAAAAATGTCAACAATCGGCAAGCATTTACAACAATGCATTACCAATTCCTGGAACATTAATTAGGGTCTGGGGTCCTGTGGACCCCACCTCACCAGTTAAAGATTAACACCAGTACCACGGCTTAGAGATTAGCATTAGGATCTTCTGGAATCGAGGTTTGTCTTATTTCTGTGGGAAGACAGACTTTACATAGTTCATCAAGCTAGCAAGTGGAGTAAGTTTTATAAATAGGGTTCCTTTTTTTATATATTTATTACCTTATTTTATTTATTTAAATTTAATTTCCATTACCTAAATTTAATTTTAATTTTTAATTCATTTATCAATTTCGATATTGTGAAATAAACTTTATTTATATGTGGCACGCAATAGTATTTTTATAACTTTTATATTTTATAAGGAAACTAATTAATTTTCTTAAAATGAAAAGTAGAAAAATTAAATTAATAATCCTTGTGATGAACAATTCATTGCTAGAAAATAGAAGTAGGAATTTGAAGTTTAGTGTGTTATATTGATATTTAGTCTTTTTAAATGTAAATAAGTGAAACAGAAGTTAACAAACTGAGTTTCATAAAGGATTAAGTGTTTTATCAATTCATGTTTTCTTATTCCCTCTTATCTAATGTGTAAAAGTGTTAAAAAAAACTTAAGAACATTAATTTGTACATGGATTTGGTGTTTTATATGTTTTTATTTGTTGTATCAATTTAAGTGATAAAATTTCAGTATGCATATTTTGTGAATACATTCTTTGTCACCCATAATACTTATTGCCCTAAAGTGAGACAGATTGTATAATTATTTCAATAAAACATATCGATCTAAAAATAAAAGTGAGAAAGTATATCATAGGTTTCATATTTTCTTATTTTCAATTCCCTTGAGAAAATATTGCAGAAATTAACATCATACCATATATGTCATCATTATAATCAAAATAAATCCCATCAAATAACCGTCACCCTTCGTCGTAAACCTACAACTTCCTGTCCTACAGTATCCTTTAGCGAAGTTCCACTAATCCCTATTGAACAGATCCGCTACCTAGGACTCCACTTGGACAAACGTCTTACTTGGAATCCACATACAAGACTAAAACGACAAGAAACTGCCCGTCTACTTCAACATTTACTTGACAAACGTTCTAATCTTCCAATTAATTACAAAAGACTCATTTACATAGCAATAATTAGACCAATTTGGGCATACGAAGTTGAGCTTAGGGGCTTCACTAAACCATCCAATTCATCTCGTATCCAATCCTTACAATTTAAAATCCTTAGAAAGATCTATCAAACAAACCTATCCACAAAGAACTCAGTATACCTTACGTTTCTGACTTAGCTCAAATATCAATAGCAAACTCCACAACCATTCAAATCCATCAGTATCACAACTTGCTTTTCATTCCATTCCAGAGAACTCTCCGAGGCCCCTGAAAAGAGATGGCCTCGGGACCTTCTAATGAGTGCTACCAATGGGTAGTCGCTTTAAAAATAAGTGACGTGTCATTTTTATATATGTCATCGCAATTACTTGATGTATTATAATTTATATTGTATATACAGTTGTAAATTTCAATAAATAATTTTTTTTAAAAATCCGATGAAAGTTCTTTAGATCAAGTGTCTTGGAGTTGAATAAACGACTGAATGTCAAGTAACTGACCAATGAAGTCAATTGAGATATCAGTATACCTAAAAGTAGGTAAATGATATTATACTGATTAAATGAAATATCTCTTTTAAAAGTGTTTTGAAAGCGTGGCAGAGCGTTTACCAATAAATAAGAAGTTAGATGAAAAGCCAAGGCTGAAACGTGATTATTATTATTATTATTATTATTATTCTAGAGGACCCTGAACGGTACAGTATTGGACCAGTGGAGGACAGGGGACCGACGCGGGCTTTGAGGCCAAGGGTCATAAAAAAGATGGGGCTCGGCCTCAAAGGACAAAAAGCGACGAGTTAAAGAAAGATGAGGAGATAAGAAGGCGAGGAGAGAACGACTGCCTTGGTATACTGTCTGTCCCTTGGCATACTGTACGCAGTACTGTGCTATACTGATCTATATTTTATTATCTTCAATTAGTATTCTAACAATAGTGGTTCGAAATAATAAAAAGTATTTACTTACAAAGATTCGATAACAAAAAAAAAAAATCATTACACAAATACAAAATAATGGAGACATAACTATTTTGTCTGAATAAATCTGAAACAGATAAAAGAACATTTAAACTGTCACATTAATATTATTTCACTTCAATGTACAAAGTACCACATTGTAATCTGAACAAGCAATTACTTAATAGTTCCACACGCTTCTGACCGCTACTCCTAGCAATAGAATATAATAGAAAAATAATTTTTTTCTGAGACAAAGTCCCTTAAGAATAACAGATAAGTACAGGTATAAATAAATTAAATCTGGTCGGAGACATATTGAAATAATAAAACTAAAGAAAAACAATAATACAATACTGACACTATGTAAATAGGTGGTAGTTAAATATATAGAAAAAAAAATAAGATAACTGCAAATGAGAGAAAATAAAATGAAATAAGAAAAAATCTTTTGGTACAATGATTAGATTTGTATGTACAATAGAAGTACCCAATGTTATTATTAATAGTAAGTGAAATTTATATTAAATGGATTCTTAATTATGCAAGAACTGAATCTGAATCTGATTCCAGAAATGCAAGAACAATTTTTTGACTGAGTAGGGAGTAGTTAGCAAGCGTTTGCTTGGATAAGAAGGAGGTGTTGGAAATAGATGTATTCGAATATTTTCAGGGATTTAGCTTGTCTGATATGAGGAGGAATAGAGTTCCAGAGGATTGGTGAGCGGAAGAGGAAGGAGCGTTGGAATGTTGAAGTTCTATGGGATGGGGTATACAGATCTTCTGATCTTTCTAGACGGGATCTTGTATGTATTGAATGAACTGCAGATCTGAATTGACTATTCGCATATTCTTGTAAATTTTATGAAAAGTTTTATTTTTCACAAGGGGGTAGGGCTTGCATTGGGCGTTGGACTAAGAAGTGAGCTGGAGTTAAGGTTTCGATGTCGTCTGGAGATCCAGACAAATGAACGAGAGGGCGTGAATTGAGTATTGATTCTATTCGGACTAAGATTGTAATAAAATGTAGTGAACGAAGGGGATTGGTTCCTTAAATTTATCTTCAATAGACGCTTGAATGACTTAACAGCACTCTTCCACACATCCGCCATGTGTGGAGCACGAGGGGGTATAAAACTTCCATTCAATTCCCCGAGCAGAAGTAGAGTCGACGAGGCGAGTTTGAGCTTCATGGTTCATTACAGTTTTTAACTGGCGAATACATCCTGCAGTCCCCACGAAATTAGTTCCATTATCCGTCCAGATAACGGATGGCAATCCTCTGCGCGCGATGAATCGTTCCAAAGCCTGCAAACATCCATCTGTGGACAAATCAAAAACTGGTTCTAAATGAACCGCCTTTGTGGTAAAACAAACAAATACAGCGACATATAAGGATATTGCCCGAGAACCGCGGATACCAGGGATATTTACAGAGAATGGACCAGTGAAATCTATGCCAACTTGTGAAAAGGGATAAAGGTGATCTAACCTATCCTTTGGCAACTGACCCATTATAGGTTGAAAGGGTTTAGGCGAGACAGAAAAACACTTTGTACACTTTGTCAATGCTTGCCGCACAGTGTTGCGCCCATCAACAATCCAAAATCGTTGTCTCAAATATGCCAATGTTGCCCGAGGGCCTATGTGCAAGCAGTCTTCATGGGCTTGATTGATTACTAATAGGGTTAGAGGTGACTTTTTTGGGAGCAACGCGGGATGCTTTGAATTAAACGGTTGACTAGAATTTTGTAAACGTCCACCAACACGGATAATAGAATGACTATCCTGGAAAAGACCAAGGACCTTACAGAGTCGAAGTTTTGGTTTAACCGATTGTATATCTTTAATCAAGTCTAAAAAATAGGTTTGTTGATTGACCCTAATAATTGCAGTTTCAGAAAAAGCAATTCACTGGAAGTCAATGGACCAGCCTCTCTAATTGGTTTGGGGCGCTGACAGTTGCCAATAAAACGTAAACACCATGCCGTTATGCGTTTCAACCGAATAAAAGAACTGTATCGGGACTCAAGAAGAGAGGGTGCAGCTTGACAGATTAAGGAGCCGAGTTGGTTTGTTCGCTGTTCTTCAGCAACAAGTGGGTCTGTTAAGGAAGTTTCACTGACTTCAACCTCCAGTTTTCGAATGGGCGAGCTAGCCATTCAGGACCAGACCACCACAGCAGATTGTTTACTATTTCTGAGGGAGTAGTCCTCGTGATGCTAGGTCTGCTGGATTATCACTTGACTGGACATGAAACCACTTACAGGCTGGCATGGATTTTAAAATTTTTGACACTCGATTTCCAACAATACCTTCCACACCGGAGGGGGTCTGCACAGATCCAAGAGAGTGCAACAGTACTATCTGAAATGGCTAAAATGTGATCATCATCAAACAGTTTAGGAAACTATTACGTACTTTGAAAAATATTTGCTTAACAGTTCTGCAGCCAAAAGTTCTAGGCGAGGCAAAGACTCAATTTTTAAAGGGGCAATACGAGCCCTAGACATCACTAAGCGTATAGCGTTTGACTGAGAATGGTTGTTAAAATAGTAACATGGTAAACAACCGCAGCATAAGCCTTTTCTGATGCATCAGCAAAACCATCAACCACTGGTCAGACTTAAACGATGGGATATGACGAGGTATTTGTAGATTAGACAAAAGGGTAGAGAGAAGCGATTTTTGACCATACTTCTATCAATTCAGACGGAATCATATCATCCCAATCCAATTTTTAATTGACAAACTGCTCTTTGAATGCGACGAGCACGAACTGTGACTGGCATAAGCCATCCTAGAGGATCATAAAGCTTGCCGATTGGCTGGCCAATTGACGCTTTGTTTCGACAAGATCCACAGGCTTTACAGAAAAATAGAAGTGATCAGAATTGGATTCCATGGCGAGGCCCAAAAGTCTTAGGGCATATCTGGAGTTCACCCCACTCTACTGGAGAGAAGGCAGGGAGCCAATGCTCTTGAGGAATACCCTCCAACACTGAGTACAGTTTGAAGCCCATTTCCTTAATCTAAAATTTGCTGAGCCTAAAAGATCGATTAACTGATCACGTGCGACAATGGCATCTTTGAGGGTGTCAGCACCACCTGACACGTCATCAACGTAGCACCTTTTTAAAAGAATGTCAGCTGCAATGGATGGGTTGCAGCATTTGTCTCAGCTAAATGAGAAATTACACGGTTGGCCAAAAAAGGGGCTGATGCAGTTCCATATGTTACTGTGGTTAGGCGTAGTCTCTAACTGGTTCATCTTCATTGGCACGCCAAACGATTCTTAAAAATGTTTGATCAGGTTCTGGATGAGAGATTTGGCGAAACATCTTTTCGATATCAGAAGTGAAAACATATTTATCTTTACGGAAACGGGTTACAACCGCTGAGATATCAGACTGAAGTTTGGGTCCAACAAGCAGGATGACCATTTAGGGATAAACCATTAGAGGTGTTCTGAGAGGCAGTTGAAGACCACCCGGATCTTTTCAGGGGGGTCATCAGGCCTGTGTACAGCATGGTGAGGCATATAATAGTTAAGTTCACCTGTAAGGGAGGAGGGAAATTAGTCGCATATGACCGAGGCTGCAATACTCATCCATAAACTGTACATAGGCTTTCTTCATGCAGAATTGTTCTTAAACTTTCGTACCAACTGATTCAGTCGTCTAATAGCAATAAAACCTAGAATCCCCCAATTCAGATGGGTGTTTTGCAAAGGGCAGAGCCACAGAATACTGGCCTCCAGAAAGTCGGGACACTGACTGAATGAAGGAAAGTTCAGCTTTGGTCTCTAGATCAGTAAGGGCATGTGATTCATCCAAGTCCTCAATATCCATCATTTCTTGCAATAATGAATTGTCTGTTCCAATAATGACTTCGTCGAAATGGCATGAGAAACAGAGCTAGCAACTGTGGGTCGACCGGACACTTTCGGACAGAGATGAACTCGGTAGGGAACAATTTCAAATGTTTCTTTCTCTCCAACTGAATGACGGTAATTGCTAAATAAAGGATCTCCAGGGGAATCGTTGTTTTACTGACCTAACAGTAGCAATACATGCCAATCGACGATGGCGAGAAAGTCTTTTGTGGCTTAGGAATTTCTCGTAATGAATTTAACCGAGCCTGAAAAACACTCATATCACCTTCTAGTTCTTGGGTATCAATTTGATCAGAGTCAAGAGTCTTTGACAAGACTTGATCAGGATCAGAACGCATTAAGTGGCTAGGGATATATACACTTACAAATTGAGAAATGTAACGACTGGTAACAACGTTTTCTGAATTACTACTAGAATCAGGATTGGTAACAATGGTTATCTGAATTAGTATTAGAATCAGGCAGAAAGTACTGTACTTTGGGTTCACTGCAGAATCGCACTGACACAATTACTTGATTGGAGACGGATATTTCCTAACGCCAGCCAACCAAAACAAGAATTTTGCAAGCAAGGAGAAGAGCCTACGGCATAAACAACCAGGAATCAACGTTCGTGCCACAATATCTGCACCAAAATTATATCAACAGGCTTACTAAGGTTAAAATCTGGTCAGCTAGTTGATAATTGGAGAGATGAGGCCAGTTATTTACAGAAAATGACAAACTGATTGTGATGGGAGGTTTCTAGCAACTTGATTCAGAACTCTCAGAGAAACAGGTATTGTTATGAACGATGGTAAATGAATTAGTGCAGTGGCCACTCCTAATATTTCAACTGATTGGCTTCCCCCTACTCCAATTACTTCACTTTTGACTGGTAGAATTTGTAACTGTGCTAAGCGGGCTGTTTCATCGGTTATGAAGGAAGCCTCAGAACCACTATCAAATAATGCTCGCACTTGTATTGGATGAGCTCCATGAGAGGATAAAACAGTTCTAACTGTAGGTATTAGTGCAACTGAGGGGGAAAAGTGCAATGACGATTTTAATTTTGATTTATTACTGAGTGGAGTATGAGAATGCCTGTAGTTGAATCGAAGGGGTAGTTTAGACTTCCCACGCTTACTACTACAATGTGTGTCCCTTGGATGAGAATTGGCAATGGGTGCTCAGTGACGTGTTAGAAAATGAATTGTTCTTATTACAAAAATTATTTACAGAACCTTTGTTTTTAACCGAAAGAGAATTATTCACAAATTAGTACCAATGAAAATTGGGGAATTACCATTTTTTACAGAACCATTAAAGTGTTCATACTGACTTGACTTGTTCTTTTTTAGTCAGGGCAACTGAGAGTGTAAAGAGGAAGTAGAATGGAAAGGCGTTTGGTATTGTTGATCCCCTCTACGTTCTTGGTGAAGAGATCTTCTCTGAGCCTCACGTTGACCAGCTTCCAGAGAATTGGCAGGTTCTGGGACATCACCGTACCCCTCTTCCACGGTGGCTTCGTGTAGAAAGGTGTGATGGCTTGGTTACACTTCCTGCATCGGCGCTGAGAAGGACAGTCTGTATTGGTGTGGCGGTGGGATAAACAGTTCCGGCATAATTGAACTGCGTTGACAAAGGTTAATTTGTCCATAGCTGAAAGACGGAGGAATTCTGGACAAAAGTATAATAAATGCGATGTTTGCATCTGTAGCAGCTGAATGATGCACTCTGTGATGGTACAGGTGAGCGATTTTTCGATCGCGAGTTATCATTGTTTTGCTGTTCTACAGTAGCGCTATGTGCGTGAAACGATTTTCTTTCGGTTTTCAGGCGATCTTTGTTTCACCTGGGCAGGACTGACAGGACGGCTTTGGATTTAGTGGCTCTGAAACTGGGTAGAAGACGCTGGGCATTCACTTCAGATCGTAGAAATGTAAATAAGTTGTCAAGCGTTGGAACTGCTTCATTATTTGTAATAAACTGCCTTACAAACTTCTCTTGTAAATAAGTACCTAGTTTTAGATACAATTGATGAAAGAGCAACAAATCTGTTAAGTTATCAACCGGAATTTGATGACAGAATCCGCCCAACCCTGAGCTGAGTAGAAAAAGTCCTCGAGTGAGCTAATGCCGACCTTCATTAAAATTTGGAAGGTTATTGACGTTGAGTAGGTTAGCTTGTGCAAATCGGAATCGAGACGAATATTCATTTACCAAAACTTGGTAAGCGGCATCATAGTCTTCATGAGCAACTAACCAGACTTAAAGGAACTCCTTTTAATTTGTTCTTTAAAGAAGTGAATTTTGTGTCCTTGGGCCCCCCCAATGGGTAAATTGTGAACAGCTGCATTAAATTGTTTTATAAAAACTGAAAACTGAATTATGTCTCCTGTGAAATCGGGAACAGATTGTATTAATTGCTGATGTAATGCAATGCTCTAAAACATCTCTCGAAAAGGAGTTTCAGGATATGAGATAAAACTTTTGGAACTGACCGTCTACTGTTGTAAGGATAAACCTTTTTTATTTTCCACTATTGCTGCATGAGCGGATTTTAAGGCTAAAATAATTTGCTCTTCTTTGTTTGTAGTTCATCTAAAACTACAAAAATCTAGGTAGACGACCCTGTGAGAGGTTCAAATTTCTCAGAGATGTCGTTAATTGCTTCATCAATACTGCTTAAAATTGCATCAGGGTGATAAGGTGAATTTGGAATTTCTGAAAGCGTTTTTTCGAATAAATTGAGAGGCCTTTTTAATTTAATATATGGGAGATGGTCGGCTGCATTTAATAATTTTTCTACTTCAGGTAGTACATCAATTATAGTTTGGTAATGGATACTTGGAAATGGTCCATATCTTTTTATTTTCATCATTGGCCATTATTTATTTATTGTTGAGACACAAAAATAAAAGAATTGTTGTACTTACGGTTCCAATAACAATCTAACCTCCCGGGTTTCGGCACCAATGAATAATCTCTTGACTATTCGCTACAGTTACTTTTCTGTTCTTTGTAAAATTTTAATATTTAACTGTTCACTAATCAAATCACACTCATCAATATATTTTCATAGTTTTATTAAACAAGAATCACAATAGAGCACAAATAAACATAAACAATAGCAATTTTTCTAGAACTAGAATAATAAAATAGAAGGTAATTATCAGTTTATAGAGCACTCAGTGTTGCCAGGTTCAGTAAACAAAATTTGTAACATTTTTTTTACAAATAATAATGACAAACACGAACATAATAATAAAAGAAATGACAAAACAGAAAATAATAATAAAAAGAAAAATAAACTAATAATATAATAATAAACCCAATTGAAAGCGGCGCGACAAAAAGGTTGAAGGGTATTGATAATTTGCTTAAGGATTGTTCCATGGAAATATTGTCTACGGAAAGTGGGATAAAGCCAATTTAGTTGGGAATAGAGATGGGATACATGGGAGCGCCTCGGACTACCGAAGACAAACCTGACGAAGCAGTTCATGATTCGCTTCATTCTGTCCTCCTGAGGACACCGTAAACCAGACAACCATAGCCAATGTAAGGGAATAATAAGGAAGAGACTAAAAGCTTACAAGTTGATTAGGGAAGAAAATGATTTCAGTGAAATAATTTGAGAAGGCCTATGAAACGGCGGGAAATTTGGGCAATCTGAGGTTTCCAGGAAAAGGTTTGGTCAAAAACATCCCAAGATTTTTTACAGAGGAGTAGAAAGAGATAGGATGATTATTTAAGGTTAAAGGAGGGAATTTTGAGTAGGAATTAAGGAGGGAGCTAGAGCCTATTATAATGACCTGAGTCTTTTTTTTCATTTTTCTTTTTTAAATCAATTTACTGAAATTTACAACTGTAAAAGTATACAATTAGTAAATGTGTTAAAAAAAAAAAAAAGTTTACAATAACATGCCAAAACTTGAGAAGAACTAATCATCAGTAGCACTTCAGTAAAAAATAAAAGAATCTACACAAGAAGATCTCTAGGCCATCTTCTTTTCAGACGCCTCGGAGGATTCGGATTGGTGGGAAGTCAAGTTGAGAACTACGGGGATTTGAGTGGTTATGGAGCTTACTATGAAAGATTGGTATCTGGTTTGGGCTAAATCAGCAACATATGAACCTAAGATCTTTATGGATAAGTTTTATTGGTGACAAAGTAAGGAGCATTGAGGATTTTTCGAAGGATTTGGATTGTAAGGATTGAATACGGGATGAATTGGATGGTTTATTAGATTCCCAAATCTTAAGTCCGTACGTCCATATTGGTCTAATCAGCAGTCAAGTAAATGAGTCAATTCATTGGGAGCTTTGAACGTTTGTCTATAAATGTTGAACGATAACGACGGCAGTTTCTTTGTAGTTTTTAGTCTTGTATGTGATTCCAAGTAAGCCGTTTTGTCCAGAATGGGATCCTAGGTAGCGGATCTGTTCAACAGGGATTAGTGGAATAATCATTAAGGAGCATTGTAGGACAGGATTTTTTTTTGTCATTAATTTGCAATTCATTTAAAGTCGCCTAGGCAACTGACTTCTGTCCAGTTCTTCCTGCAATACTAGTCGCATAGCGGCTAATTAATACTTCCAGGTGTATCTATGTTGCTTGGCAACAGTTTTTTTTTTTTTTTCACTTTATTAACTATATCCACGACCTGTCACACAATTCGTGACAATAAGCGGATGTTGATATAAAAAAATAATAAAAATTGGCATGTCAGGCATGAGGGAGTTCGAGCACCCAGCGGTGCCTGCTCCTAGTGGCCATTTTTTAAAAAGATTTATCTTAAGACAGATCTCTAACCAGCTCCTCTTCAGCCTTTTCGTCGTGTTGTCTCTGGCATATCCAAAGTCGCGCCATGTTTTGTATTAGTTTGTTGTAGTGTCCTGGAAGTTTGTCATAAAATCGTTTGTAGGAAGTGTGAATATGGTCCTGTACAGTGGGTATTTTCACGTGAGGGCCCCAGGTCATCCTTCTGTCGAAAGTAAGTCCTAGGTACTGAACTGTCTTTGTTTGTTGAATGGGTTCATTGTTTATATAGACTACGGGGCAGGGGTCATGTCTAAGAGTGAATGGTATATGCTGAGATTTGTCATTATTGAGTTTAAATTTTCCCTGTTTGAACCAGTCCTGTAATTGTTGTAGTAATGTTGCAGAGTCCTGTGAAAGCCTGAGTGTGTCTGAATGTCTTGTAAGATTGCTGATCATCTGCGTATGTTGGCTATTATTGTGTTAGGGATAGTTGGAATGTCATGTGTGTATATTATGTAGAGTAAAGGTGCTAGAATTGATCCTTTGGAACTCCGGCCTTGATCGGATGTATAAGAGACATCCTGACCCTGACGAAACTGAGAAGTATCTGTCGTAAAGAAATGAAAGAAGGATAGGTTAGTAAGTCGAAGGTAAAAAGGATTTAAGTTTGTAAAGTAGTCATTGTGCCAGACTCTGTCAAACGCTTGAGCTACCCATCCAGGAATACGCCAGTATCATATAGTCTGTCCTCTAGTGCGACTGAGATGTAATCTGTGACTCTGTGTAGTTTGGTGTATTGTTTGAGTGTTGTGAACGAAATCCAACTTGATGTTCTGGCAGTATTTGTTTGTTAGTTTAAGTACGTCCAGAATACGTTGGTAAATTAATCTTTCGAAAACATTTTGGAGCAAATTGGGATAAGCTAATGGGCCTATAGGAGGATGGGTGTTGTTGTCTTTGTTTGGTTTGGGAATCATAAGACTGTGAGAGTATTTTCCATTGTAAGGGAAATTTAGTTGTCCTGAGTATTGCGTTGAAGAAGTTGGTTAGGAAGACTATAGCTTTTCTTGGGTACAATGCTGGAGTAGCTCGGCGTGATCAAGTCATGTCCAGGAGCTTTCCTCTTAGTGTAGGTTTTTAATCTCTGTGAGAACTTCAGAAGGCTTAATGGCTGTAGGTTGGCCATTGTCAATTGGCAGAGGTGTATTTAGTGAATCTTGTATATAATTTTCATGATCAGAGTCTGAGTAGTCTGTATGTGGTGTGAAACTGATGATAGGTGAGTAGCAAAAAGTTCAGATTTTTCACAGTCCATCAACGGCCCAAGAGCCATCCTCTTTCCGGAGTGGCGCCGACACATCACGGATGCTTAAGTAAATCTTTTTGTATGTCTCCATAAACTCCGTCGTCAGTATTTAGGGCTCTCCAAAATATATTTTAATTAGTTTTTGTTTAAATTTTTTTATTTGCCGTTTAAGTTCGTTGTTTGTTTTGTTATATATATGTTTGTCCGATTTGGTAGTCTGTTAGTCTGGCCATACCTTACGAGCGCTCCTCTTGTCCCTGATTAGATCCCTTATATATTGTGGATAGTTTGGCTGTAAAGTTCTTTTGCGCCTTGGGACTTGGGCTGATGACCAAGCAGATTGCTGTATTTTTCTTTGTCAAACTTCAACTGCTTCTTCATTTCTTCCTCATCAGTTTTTAATGACATAGGAATCGACAGTGTTTGGTTTAATTGGTTTGAATAATCCCAATTTATTTTCCCACGGATGGAGTGAGGGGCGTTCTTCCTGTAGAGTTGGTTCTTCAAAAAGGACCAATTTACAAGGTAATGATCAGAAACATAGATCGGGAGCTAGATCTACCTGTGTAAGGTATGGCCTGAAGTCCTTTTGTAACGAAAAAGTCAGTAAGTCTGTCTCTTTGATCGTGAATTTGGCCAGTAAGTCGGTGAATTTGGTGAATAGTGTTTAAAGAAGTTTATGGAGCGCAGATAGTAGATTGTTTCCTCTTGACTGCATATTGCTGGAGCCCCATACCTTTGGTGCTTTGCATTATAATCACCTCCAGAAATAAAACACTCTTCCTAGTTTTTTTTTCAAAAAAAGTTCCAAACATGTCAGGGTGTTAGCGTATACCGTGGTGGACAATACACTGCTGCTAAGTGTTATTGTGTTTTGTGAAGTTTATACTGTTATGGCTGTGGCTTGGATGTGTGGTGTACATCGGCAAATGTATAGGGGTGGTGTTTAGTGATGTTTTGATGATGATGGCTGTTCCTCCGTGTGAAGGTTGTCTGAGGGTCAGTTCTGTAGGATAGTGTATCAGGGATATATATCTTTATGACGAGGGTTAGGTGTGTTTCAGTATTAACACCTTCACTGCGGCATCGGGGGGGGGGGGGGGGTCTCGGTGGACCGATACCAATTGAATATAAAAATCAGATTGTAGTCTGATTGAAAAATTGACAGGCAGAATAAATAGAATTAATGTATCGGTCGCCGAGGACCGATACCGCACCAGAGTAAGTACTACATCGGTCCCCGGACCGACAACGCGCTGTAAAAGAAACCACTTTTTTCATTGCCGCAGTGAAGGTGTTAAGGCAACGTCTGTTCGTTTTTAATGTAGGTACATGTCGAGTTCGGTTTTATGTTGTAGTATTCCGTTAGTATTCCACAGAAGGATGGACATATAACCCGCCAGTTAAACATTAATGATGGTCCATATGTGGGGCACAATGCTTGTGTTACCCGAGAAAATTTGTTGAATAGAGGCTGTAAAGGGCTGGATAAGACATTCAAGTCCATTTAAGCAAATTTATGTATCTGAGGATCATCAGCTTCGCTTGGTCAACAGTTCTTTTTTTTTTTTTTTTTTTTTTTTTTTTTTTTTTTTTTTTTTTTTTTTTTTTTTTTTTTTTAGTTAATTTTTTATCAGATGAAGGGATTCATCTTTGATTAGTCTATGTCGCCAAGCAACGGCAGTTCTCTTTTTTTTCAAAACCCCTTATTTATTTATTTTTTATTTTTTTCACTTTGTATTTAAAAATGTACATAATATATATAAACAGTAAATGTGCGGTAAAATTATTACAATAACAATTCCATAACTTGTAAAGAACTACCCATTAATAGATCTTCAATAAATGTTCTACATTAGATGATCTCTTAATAAGGAGCATTAAGCAGTGTATGAAGAATTTTGAATTGTAAGGATTGGATTCGAGATGAATAGGAAGGTTTAGAGGAGCCCCAAAGCTTAACTCAGAATAACTCTAGTGTCATGTAAATGTCTTTTATAATTGATTAAAAGCTTAGAACGTTTTTCTAGAAAATTTTTGAAGCAGTCAATAGAAATGAATTTTCTTGTCTTTTTAGTATTGTATTTGAATTCCAACTAAATCGTTCCAGGTGGAATGTATTTTAATCAAGAACTAATGATTTATTTTCCAATTCTGTAGTATTAAACTAAATACCACTTGTTTCGAAAACTAGTTCGAAATAGAATCCACTGTTTATTTGAATCAGTTTTAGTAATCATTATGGCCGAAAAAAAAAAAAAAAAAAAAAAATCATTTTGCTCACAAGTGTAATAGCTAGCGGAATCAGCGTTCAAAGACCGATCAATGTATCATTACAAGCAATAATACCTGTGACTCGTTTAAAACGTAAATTAATTTCATGTTTTTTTAATTGGACTTTTAATTAATTTTTTTAAGACTAAAGAGACAAGAAACTGCTCGTCGTTACAGACTACTTCAACATTTACTAGACAAACGATCAAACCTCCCAATTTATTACAAAAGACTTATTTACATGGCTAATATTAGAGCTATTGGGGCGTACGGAGTTGAGCTTTGGGGCTCAACTAAACCATCCAATTCATCTCGTATCCAATCCTTACAATCCAAAATCCTTCGAAAAATCCTAAGTGCCCCTTATTTTGTCACCAATAAGCTTATCCATAAAGACCTTAATGTTCCATATGTTGCTGAGTTAGCCCAAACAAGATACCTATCGTTTCATAGTAAGCTCCATAACCACTTAAATCCATTAGTTTCTAAACTTGCTTCCCACTCCATTCCCGATAATCCTCCGAGGCGTATGAAAAGAAGATGGCCTAGAGATCTTCTAGTGTAGAAGTGCTACTGATGAGTAGTTCTTTTCAAGTTGTTACATGTCATTGTGATCGTTATCTGCTCATTTACTTGATGTACATATTTGTATAGTTATAAATTTCAATAAATTGATGTATACAAAAAATAATTAATTTTTGATAGAGGATTGTAAAAAATTACTTGTTTCCTGGAATCGCTTCTTTGAATGTGCTTTGCAGCGAATGAAGTTCTGTTTATGGGTTCGATTTGAGGCATTATTTCCACTTAAACTTCAAATTTCTGACCACAAAAGGATAATTTTTTAGAGTTTTCTTTAAATGTATTCTTGCTGTTTTCACTTCCTTCGAGAAAAATACTAACCTGCATAAATAAATTAAATCAAAGAAATTACGGTTTTTATTTTCTTTGGATTTTGAATTCTAGTATTATCTTCTTTTTTTTTTATTTTTAATGTTTTTAAACAAATCTTTGTTTAATAATCTGTCACAATTTACTATTAAATATGTCGGAAATTGATAAAATCAAAAATTCTCATCATACATTACAATGTTTATATCCAAATAAATAATAATTTATGAATTGTTCATCTTTTCTGTTTGACTTTTATGATTTTTTTTTTTGGGCACTAACTGAATCATTAAAACAAAAAATTGAGGAGAAGTGGTCTGCTGTATAAGACCATAATAGGAGAGAACACCTGGATTTTTTCTGACTTTAACAAATGATGGAAAAATAGGATCAAGGAAAAGTCAGGTATAAAAGTTGGTTAAACACTGCAATCTTCCATTTTTGTGAAACACTAATAAAAGAATACATTCCAGCTCAACTTATTGTCATTGCATTTCATAAAAATATATTTTACGATATTACTGTTAAATTAATAAACAGTCGATTTAATATTGTAACGTAATAAGGAGAACTGCCCCCGTTGCTAAGGAGTATTTACTGGTTGCCATGGTGAGAATAATAACAACATGGTTATGTTTTTAGTGTTGTGTAATTAGTTGTTAAATTCCTGTTATTATTGTGGTAATGTTAAATAATATTGTTCTGTGTGTGTCTGTATTAATTATATTTGTTAATAAACTGTAAATTGAAAACCCCTGTGTTGTGTTTGTTACAATATCTAGCAAGACTAATAAAAATGTCGAATTAAATATTAATAATAACATAAAAATAAATAAATTTCACAGCAAAAGGCCTATAGCGTTTTAAACACCTAAGAATGGAAGGTATAGGTTACCTGATTAAGACACAGCTCTCGATAAATTATGGAGGCCGTTGCAGTCCTTAACTTTTTTATAAGCAGTACTCTTTGGATAATGGTTTATTTATAGTTTTCGGTCAACTTCCTATATTTTTTTACTGGATTTTATAGTTGGTTTCATCGGTTATTAATGACTTGGAGGATTTATCATCGCCATCATCCTCGGGATCTTAGCTTGGGGGAATATAAAAAAAAAAAATTCTTATTTACTATTATGAATACATTTACAACCTTATAAGATGTGAAGGGATAATGATATTCAGAGACCAATTAGCTTAGCAAACAAAAGACCTATCCCAACGATCACTATGCTTGATTCTTTTTCGATTAACTCCTATCAACAGGGATATTGTTCAAGGGGGGGGGAGGGGGGCGATAGAAGAAGGTTGTTTGTTAAAGTGTAAAACATCATGATCATTAACATTCGTTTGTTCTTTGCCATAAATGTACTAATCGAAATAAATTAAAGAATAATAAAAGTTGATATGTAGATCTTACTGGTCCGTACCTGACAGATCCCAATGCTGGAACAAAGAGCGAAGCCCACAGGGGACGTCTTCAAGATTAGGAGTTGCCTCAGTACCACCTGTAGGATGATTATTTTCACCATTAGGACACGAATATCAATCGGAGAATGTGAATAAGAACCATCTAATAGGGCGTATAAAAAAAAATGACCGTTTTATCAAATTCCAGAGTTCAAAAGTCTGTAAATATCTTAATGCTATTTATTATTTACCAATACTAAATAATCCCTTTAGAGCATTCTCTAAGCTTGTTTACTAACACTGGACTTCTTTAAAAAAAGCCTCAGTTCAGTTATTTATTTCAAAGAAGAAACATGACAGTATCCTACGAAATTCTCGTAATTTTAAGACATTAATGAAAAAAAACATGACATTATTAAATATGAAGGGAAAGGTGTCCTTGAAAAGTGTACGGCGCGGCGTTGGTTTGAAAAATTTACAAGTGGAGATACGACATTGGAAAGGAAGAAGGGCTCCGGGCGGACATGCGGGAAGGAAGCTGTTGAGTCAAATCCGTTCACAAGTACTCGCGAACTTGCCAAGGAGTGTGGTGTGTCGAAAGATACTTTTAGTCGCCATCTTCTCTCCATGGAGAAGGTGAAAAAGACCTGTAGACTGGTCCCTTACGAACTTACTCCTCAACAATCAGCAGAAAAGTTTACAGAACTTCATGGGTTTGAACTCCTGCCTCATCCACCATATAGTCCAGACTTCGCACCTTCGGATTACTACTTGTTTCGATCCATGATTTTCTTCAAGAGAAAAAATTTGATAATTTTGCGGAAGTTGAAAATGCTGTCCAAGATTTTTTTGACAGCCATCCCAAGGAATGGTATCAGCGTGGCATTGAGCAATTGGCTAGCAGATGGGCAATGACGGTAGATAACAATGGACTATACTTTATACAATGGAGTACTAATTGTATTTTATATCAAAGAAATAATAAAAGAAACATTTGTTTAAGAAACGGTCATTTTTTTTTTTTTTTTTTTTTTTTTTTTATACACCTCATTATTTGACTTGGATACAGTACAATTCATTTAATTTTTTATTGTTTTCCATTCCATAGTACCTGTAATGTAAGAGACATGAATTTGATAAAATAGTACGTCACCCTCCCATACATTTTGAGCAATACGTGAATTGCTAATTCCAACGCAATATAATAGCCTAATCCTCCCTTTTTTTTTTCTTTTTTTTTTTTTTTTTTTTTTTTTAACCTATGAAGAATTGCTGTAACGATCAAGAAATCCGGTTCTCAAGCCCAGAAAATCGTAGCCATCTGGTTTTTAACCACCACTCTATAAGATAGTCAAATATTTGATTTCCAACCAGGAGATTGGTCCTAGATTGGAGAGGAACACGACTTCTCATATAATTGAATCACTAATAATTATACCCTATAAGGAACTTTTTAATAAACTTTTCCCCAAAAACATGGCCTCCCACTAACATCCCTTAAGCCCGGGAGTAGTTTCTCCGAAAGAGCTGTAAATATGGAAATGAAGGTACGGTAGGTGGTCTTAGAGGTTAGACATATCCAGTGTTAATGACGGCGGTTACTGATTAGCATTGCCTCAGGTCAGCCACTCACGGGTGGTCTAGCCATCCTTACCCAATACTCTCAACTAGCCTAAGTACTACTTATATAATACTATATATACAAACTTCTATTTAAAAGACTAGTAAAATAAAATATTTTCCTGGGAATAAAAAATTAAATACTAAATAACAGGCCAACGATGAAAAAACTTTTTTACTTAAAACACCTTATTTTCTGTTTTTTAGGGTGCTAAATCCAAAAATGACACTTATTAAGCCGTATCACCTACAATTTTTTTCACATTTGCACATAAATATATTAATTTTTTTGATTTATTACAGAATTTAACAGCTTTTATATACTACGAATAAAATTGTAAAATAATTTGTGCTGGATGTAGAAGAGTTGGCAGTACTGCTGAAACAGATATAGATGAGGAAGATGATGAAGAGTTCCAATGTGCTACAGCAAATATATAGCCTAAACTGTTTACTCAGATTGAGCTTGACTTAGTTAGGGATCTTGGTTTAACAAAAGAAAAAGCTGAATTGCTTGGTTCTAGGCTAAAAGAAAAGAACTTGTTGGCAGTTGGAACTAGCATATATGTGTATAGGAAGAGAGAACAGCAGTTTTCGAAATTTTTTGAACAAGAAGGTGATTTAGTGTACTGGTCAGATATTCCAGGCCTGATCAAAGAGTTTGGTGTTGAATACAAAAAAGAAGACTGGAGGCTGTTTATTGATTCTTCCAAAACTAATTTAAAAGCTGTATTATTACACAATAGTAACACTTATGCATCTATACCTGTTGGCCATTCTGTACATATGAAAGAGAGCTATGAAAACCTAAAAATAGTGTCGAATATAATTGGCTATTCGGCTCATGGTTGGATGATAAGTAGTGACTTGAAAGTAACATGCATGCTTCCTGGTCAGCAAGACGGTTTTACCAAATTTCCATGTTTTTTGTGTGAATGTGGCAGTAGAGCAATGGATCAACATTGGTGCAGAAAGAACTGGCCTGTGAGGGAGTCTTTATATTTATATGAAACAGTTATATGTGCTTTTTTAAATTATATAAAAAAAGCAAATTTCTCAAAAACTATGGGTGATACAAAAAAAGTAAGACCAGATTTGGATTCAGCACATAAAAATCAATAAAAATCAGCTATTAAAGTAAAAAAAAGTTTTCAAAAACATTATTTTTGTTGGCCTGTGTAATCAATCTATACTATACAACAAAAGGACAAGCTATTTTTCGTTTGTGATTACTAACCGCAAAAACTACTGACCCAATCTCTAACAAATTTTAAGTGCGCCATCTTTATAGTTCCAGGAAGGTTTAGCAACAATAAAATTCACATATTTCCCCTTACATTGTTGTTAAAAAAGCGATAAATATGTAGTGCGCAGTGAAATTTGAAAATTAACCGATAGGTGGCGAGCGCCATTGAAGGTTGCGAAAATAAGGTGTCATTTAGAGCTAGAAATCTATACTATTGTATAAAATGACAAGTCATTTTTCGTTTGTGATTCCTAACCGCGAAAACTACTGAACCAATAAGTACCAATATGTTTTAAAAATTACAAAAATCCAATAATTGTTGGAGAAAAATAAAAACATATGTACATCTACTGAATGCTTTTTTTTATTTATTTTTTTATTATTAGTGCATAAAGCTTAGCTGCGCACTCAGAAGACATCTAAACCGATACGATCATCAACCGATCTGATTATTTGGCTATCAGCGAAACTTGGATGGAAAATGCCATCCCAGTGAATTTGTCTAGCTTTGATCTGAGATCATATTGTAATACCGCTAAGAACAGACAAACTGCAACTACATCATCGGTCATAGAACATATTTCCCACCACTACACCAAATTAAAATGGTTCCTACTTCCTTGGTTCGTTCCTTTACAAATCTCTTTCCTCTCAGTCACCTTCCTATATCCTGAAAGCTTTAACATTAAAATCATCAGTGAGTTCCCGCAAAACCAGAGCCCGTTCCTCAGACCTCTACCTAACTCCTTTCAACACAACATCCTTCAAACGTTCCTTTATATCCAGAGCTTCCAACTTCTAGAATACCCTCCCTTCCTTCATTCGCCATTCCTCCTCTCATAACAGCTTCAAATCCCGACTTTCCATTTACCTGCTAGATATTCAATCTAATAGTCATATAGAAGCAGAAAATATCTCTTAAAATGAGGTATGAACATTCAGAATATAATATTGATTTTGTACAATATTAGTCTAGTACTATTTCACTGAATTGGTTTTGGCATAATTTATATTATTTATCAGATAAGACACATTATCTTTCCAGATAAATTATATTTGCTTTGATTATTGTATTTGATTCCATTGAGTTTTTGTTTAATTTTCTCTATTTTTGTTTTCGTAACTTATCTTAGATTCTAACCTCAAGATATAATTTGTTTTTTGTGTGATATTTCAAAATATGTAACAATACTTTTATATTGTAATTTGAATTTCGTTTAAATTCCTAATTTAATTTTAATTATATTTTCCTTGCTTTCATCATATTTCTTAATTATATATACGGTATGCTATTGGGTTGTTTCACATGAAATGTCCGCTTTTATAATATTTGAAATACATAGAGGATTTTGTGAGTCTCTGTTGTTGAAAAAGCTCGATACATGGGTACCTCACGATCTCACTGAGCGACAGCAATTGAAACGTCTTGATACCTGCGTTTCGTTGCTTGCTAGGCAAAAAAAACCGACCCTTTCCTTGAAAGAATAATAACTTGCGACGAAAAAATGGTTTGCTTATGACAATCAGCGTCGGTCAGGGCAGTGGTTAGACATCGACGAAAGCCCAGGACAAATGCCAAAACCAAATTTGCACCCGAAAAAAATGATGGTTACAGTATGGTGGTCCATGGCTGGAATCATACATTATCCCTTTTTGCCTAGAGGTGAGACCATTACCTCTACTACCTAATGCAATGAAATTGGCCAAATGC
This sequence comes from Euschistus heros, assembly GCA_003667255.2. Classification (NCBI taxonomy): domain Eukaryota; kingdom Metazoa; phylum Arthropoda; class Insecta; order Hemiptera; family Pentatomidae; genus Euschistus; species Euschistus heros. Next base: position 1,014,303 of record RCWM02000347.1, on the reverse strand, counting down.
ACGAAAAATTATTGAAAAAACAACCTGGATTGGTAAATCGGAAGGGCCCTATACTCCTACACGACAACGCTAGACCCCACGTTTCAAAACTTACCATGCATAAATTGAAAGAGCTGGGGTACGAAGTCCTTCCGCACCCACCATATTCTCCCGACTTGTCTCCAACAGATTATCACCTTTTCAGGAATTTAGACAACTTCTGCAGAGGAAAAATTTTTGCAAATGATGCTGAGATCAAAAGTGCGTTTTCAGATTTTGTTTCACTTCAAAGCTCAGAGTTTTTCAAATCCGGGATAGAAAAGTTGTTGTCACGTTGGGAAAAATGTGTAGAAAAAGAAGGTAAATACTTCGAATAAAATTATATTGTTTTCATATTGTATTTTTACTAAAATCCCTATACCTTGAAAACGGACATTTCATGTGAAACAACCCAATAGAAAGCCATTAATTGTTCATTGTAATTATTCTTAAGGGGCAAAGGCCCCAGAATAAAATTTATTTTCTTTCATTCATCATCATGTCGCGAAGCCGAGTATAGTCGCCATATATCGCAACATCAATGATTGTAATATAAATTAAAATGATTGTAATATATTTAACATTGACATTTCGGAAATTTATTTGGAAATGAAAGATGCACTACTTGGTGATGTCTGTCGTAAAGGCCAATGGCATCTTCAAATTCGTACTCGGGTGTGTGTATTTCCACCCGGGCAAAGCGTTAGCAGAAATTAAACTCTTTATGTTACGATCGTTGTTAAAATATTCTAAAAACATCGCTAAAATTTTACCCGATTACGAGCCTGATCTTACAACACCAGTTATGATAGTTGGAGACTTTAATGCTGTTGTCTCACAAACACGCTCATTGGCCGACTTCATTCTCAGCAATTTCAATTTGCCTTTTATTGAAACATCTCCAACAACCTGTATTGATTTAACGTTTACTAGAAATCTCGATATATCTAGTGTGTGTGTCGTACTTTTCGTATCACAGACCTATAATTAATAAAGTTAAATTGTAACACTTATAATTATTTCTTATAATTTATATTATAGAATATAATAGAAAATAAACTTTATTCTGGGACATGTCCCCTAAGAATAATATAATGTACATAAATAGAAACAATGAGTCTAGCTTTCATAAGATGAAATAAAATAAATTAACAATCTGGTTAACTATTTACAATTTTACAAATAAAGAACAAAAATAGAAATAAAAATTACAAAAATCCAATAATTGTAGGAGAAAAAATAAAAACCTATTTACATCTACTGAATGCACTTCTTTTTTTTTTTAGTGAAGTTTTGCTAGTCAGTATCATTCTGGAGGGAAAGGAGGTATTGAAAGAGAAGGGATTTAAATGTGGACAGAGATGGAGCATTACGGATATTACAGGGTAGTGAATTCCACAAGGAAGTAGCACGGGAAATGAAGGAGTAGACAAATGATGTACTCTTATGGGAAGAAGTATACAGGTCAGAGGAGCGAGATCTTGTAGTGCGGGAGGAGACCGAGGATCGAGACTGGAAGATGTTCTGGATGTAGGAGGGATTCCGAGAATTAATGGTTTGATAGAGGAAGGAGGCTAGGAAGTAATTTCTGCGGGATGAAGGATAAAGCCATTTTAACTCTGTATGTAGATGTGATGTGTGGGAGGATTTTGGAACCCTGAAGATAAACCTAACGAAACAGTTCATTAGTCTTCTTAGCTTACTCTTGAGTTCCGCCGTTGAGTTACTTTTGACGCCACACAGCTATAGTCGAAATGGGGGAGGATAAGGGAAGAAACCAAGAGTTGACGAGCAGGTTTTGGAAAGGAGCCCTGGGAAGAATGGAATAGTTCAAGGATGGATATAGCCCGTCGAGAAATTTGGGAGATATGAGGTTTCCATGAAATGGTTTGGTCGAAGGTATAATACCAAGGTTTTTAACTGTGGAATGGAATTGAATAGGTTGGGAGTTCATAGACAGGATCGGGAGGTGTGATCTCAAATGGGTATTAGAACCTATGATAATAGCCAGCGTTTTTTCTACATTTAATTTTAATTTGTTATCAGAGGCCCACTTGCAAATGCTATTAAGGTCCTCTTGGATAAGAGGATAATATTATATATTATATTAATTGTATATTGTAACAAATATAATTATTAGTTTCCTTGTTTTTATCCTAAATACATAAATAAAAATATTTTATTTAAAAAATATAACACTTTACATGAACGTATTTACGTACTACACATGGCCGTGTCTATGACACAGCCACACCCCTTTTATTCTTCTTATTTTTTTGTGGGAGTAAGGAACCTTATCATAAATCTCATTTAATAAAAAAATATATTACTTTATAATTAAAAATTATAAAATCAATGGAACAGAACCTGTTTTAATTTTGAACAGGAGCTGATTTGCCCATGCTATATAGAACTTATTTGTCCTTCAAAGAAAGGTAGCAGAGAAGTAGGACATGGAAGACATGGAGGAAGATGGTTTTGGCACCCATAGCCCGAAGAGTGTTATTACTGTATAAAGGGTACGTGAGGAGGTAATGAGTGGGATCTGTGGGACCACCCAGCAAGTCCTAGCACGGGAGGTCTTCCTTTCATCTGACCGCACGTTCCGTTCTATAGTAGCCACCGTGATAGTTATATTTCATAGCAGTCACCATGTAACTATAATAGTTATATCTTATTACACTTCTCATATTACATTTATCTCTCTTCAAAGGAGCATTACCTATATTTCATTATAATTATATAATAATAATGTAAAGAAGTAATCGAAAAAAAATTCTGTACAAGTCAATTTTTAAGTCTCCATTTTGGGTCTCTAATACATAAGTTTATTTTTATCTTAAAATTAGGCAACGATATCGAAGCACGACTCGACCCCTGTCCTGAAAAAAATATTTTTGTCTATATTATTATTGGGTTGTTTCACATGAAATGTCCGATTTTATAATATTTGAAATACATAGAGGATTTTGCGGGTCTCTGTTGTTTACTTCCAAAGTTCACATATCATAATCAAGCAGTTACTAATCCTCTACTTTTCTTTTATAAACATTAGCTTCCCAATCAATTACACACTGTTTAGTATAGCTTCAAATATGAACATGGAAACACGCGATTTTCGTTTAATATTTTTTTATGAGTTTAAAACTAGGTCGTTCGGCAGCTGAGGCTGCTAGAAACATCTGTAAGGCGTTTGGGGAAGGGAGTGTAAATGAACGAACCATTCGCCGTTGGTTTGCTAAGTTTTCGACTGGGGATACCAACTTGGAAAACCAGCCCCGAGGAAGACCTCCAACTGTAATTAGAGAGGTGAGACCATTACCTCTACAACTGCAATGAAATTGGCCAAATGCACGAAAAATATTTGAAAAAACAACCTGGATTGGTAAATCGGAAGGGCCCTATACTCCTACACGACAACGCTAGACCCCACGTTTCAAAACTTACCATGCATAAATTGAAAGAGCTGGGGTACGAAGTTCTTCCGCACCCACCATATTCTCCCGACTTGTCTCCTTCAGATTATCACCTTTTCAGGAATTTAGACAACTTCTGCAGAGGAAAAATTTTTGCAAATGATGCTGAAATCAAAAGTGCGTTTTCAGATTTTGTTTCACTTCAAAGCTCAGAGTTTTTCAAATCCGGGATAAAAAAAGTTGTTGTCACGTTGGGAAAAATGTGTAGAAAAAGAAGGTAAATACTTCGAATAAAATTATATTGTTTTCATATTGTATTTTTACTAAAATCCCTTTACCTTGAAAACGGACATTTCATGTGAAACAACCCAATATCTTAGGGCAATAAAACTGGACAATATCAAAATTGCCTTTTACATGAAAATTTACTATATCTATAGTGTTTGATCCACTGAATCTAAATTTGGAACTTAAAATTGATAGTTAGCTCTTATTGTACATTTACATAAAATTTAATATAATGGGTGGTTGCTTCATAGATTTATCATATTTATGATGAGAGTTCAAAGTTTTAAGTTGCCCTTTAATGGGTAAAAGGGCATTCCGACATAGCGGTAATAGAATTGGCTGACAAGGCTGCAAAAGAGGCTTCAAAGGATACTTCCCTTCCAATATCATATAGTATGATATCCAAAGAACACTTAAAACACATGCTAAAAACACAAGCAGTAGACCAGTGGCAGACACGTTGGAACACAACACACAAGGGAAGACATCTACATAACTTCATTCCAGACTTACGGACCTACATTAAATCAAACTAATGGACTAACTTTTACATTACATAAGGAATCACAGGACATGCGACAGTAAATAGTTATTTCTATCGATTTAAAATAAGAGATTCGTTCCTATGTCATTGTGATTTCACTCAAGAACAAAATATACACCACCTCATATATGAATGCAGACTACTCACTGACTACAGAACTATTGTACAGACAAAAACAGTACAGAAACTAGGACATTGGCCGGTGGATGGTCAATGTTTGATGAACAATTCATTTGAAAAAATCCAAATATTTCTTGAAAATTCAATCATTAAAATAGAGGATATAAATATGAAATATCTCTAAACCTCTAAATATTCATAAACTTTTCTCTACATAACTTTGTTGCTGTTTTTATTGAATTTTAAATTATTTATGTTATATAACTTCTTGTTCTTTGTTTTATTTTATTTTATTTTTCTTGTTTATTTTTATATTTTTTATACCTTTCAACACATGTAAAATTATAATCAAATCAAAAATAATATTTACATGTACATTGTTTACTTTGTACAAGTATGGTGTGTACAGAAAAGAATAAAATCCCTTCCAACAGGGTTACTGCTGGAAGGAAAACACTAAAAAAAGTGAAAAAAAATTGTTGTTACTTATTTGTTTGTTGTACCTAATGGGGCTACATACTATCAACCTTGTAGTCAACAGTGTTGAGGTTGTTGCAACACACTAGAGTTTTAACCATCAACCAGAGCACAGTAGGGTTACTATCGATATATCGATAGGTCATACCTATCGATGGTCACTATCGATAGTGCTGACTATCGATAGATCTTTTTTACTAATTTCAACTTTTGGAACATTCGAAATAATGCTTATCTGTCTCTGTCCAGTGTCGAGTTCTTTTGAAGTTGAATTCGCAGCTTTTTCTTTTGTTACCCTAATATCCCTAACTAAGTCGTTAAGCTGAATCTGAGTAAACAGTTTAGACTATATATTTGCTGTAGCACATTGGAACTCTTCATCATCTTCCTCATCTATATCTATATCTGTTTCAGCAGTGCTGCCAACTCTTCTTCATCCAGCACAAATTAATTTACAATTTTATTTGTAGTATATAAAAGCCCTTAAATTCTGTAATAAATCAAAACAATTAACATATTGATATGCAAATGTGAAAAAATGGTAGGTGATACAGCTTAATAAGTGTCATATTTGGATTTAGCACCCTAAAAAACAGTATAATAAGGCTTTTTAAGTAAAAATGTTTTTTCATCGTTGGCCTGTGTTATTATTGTAACCATATAAATTGTAAAAACCTTCTTTAAAATTCAAATAAATTAGTTTTTTTCTCTCATCTTTATGATATAATCTTATAATTTATAATCCTGCAAATTTCAAATAGTAGGCAGATAACTGAATTTAATTAAATTAGTTGAAATTCTTTATTGAATAGTTTTGGAAAAAAAAAAGAAGAAACTATCGAAAAACTATCGATAGCAATCGATAGTTTTCAACCAATAGTATCGGCCTATCGATAGTGCTAACTATCGACTATAGCACAACCCTAGCCCACAGGCGCTCAACACCGTCTTCAACATTGCAAGTTGTCGACAAGTTATGGACAACCAGGTTGATAGAGTGTAGCCCCCAGTGTGTCAGTGCAGTCTGTGCTTTATTTTGCCAGTTATAAGTCGTGTTTTATAAGAATTTTCAACATTTTCGGAATATTTTTGGTAAAATTCTAAAATTTTCATTATGTTACGTAATTGTGTTTATAGCGCACACAACTTGTGGTACATATGTGGTAACGGGTATCTGGGCTACCAAAGATAGTCCAATAACTTTCTAATTTTTTTTTTAATGAGAATTAATAGCCAATACAAAGCAACATTTTAGTTTCAGTACTTGTTCAACTAATTTGATTAAGTGGCTAAACAAAAAGAAACGTTCAAAGAACTTTGTAAGGCTCTCAACAACGATGGACTAGCATTCAAATACCTGCGAGGTAAATTTCCTCGTCAAAGCAACACCAAATTAAAAGATGGTATCTTTATTGTCCCCCAAATTAGAGAGATCCAAAGGACCAAAATATTGATTAGGTTTTGAAGAACTTTAAAAAAGAGACGTGGGAGTCTTGCCGGGCATTTTTTTACGGATTTTTGGGATAGGAGAAATGAAAATTATGTTCAACTTGTGGACATTCTCCTACAAAAGTATCAGCAGCTGGGTTGCAATGTGTCCCTCAAAATTAATTTTCTTCATTCCCATCTTGAATTTTTGGCTACTAACAGTGGTGATGTAAGTGACAAACATGGATAACAATTCCACCAAGATATATCAAGAATGGAAAATAGATACCAGAGCCGATGGAATGCTTGAATGTTAGCGGAACGTGATTAGAGACATCCTTGAAACTTATTATAAATGACGAGTAACAAAGAAGAGAAACTCTTGATAAAACAGCTTTTAAAATTTAATTTATCTAAAGATTGTGTAAATATTTTAAATTATCAATTTCATATAAAAAGTAATATAAAAAATGAAATAGTTGTTTTGTACTTTTTAAATAAATTGATTTTATTCTCTGACATTTTTCCTAAAGTAAACTTTGTTTTTTTTTATACTAAGCATATTTTTGAAATAAGAGTTAAATTTAAATACATTTTTGAATTTTCGTATTCAGTGACCTCAAATTAGTGTAAACATATGGCATTTATTTAAAAGGCACACAAAAAGTCCAGTGTAAATAATGTAACGAAATTAGGAGAATGGTCCTCGTTACTAGGCGACCTAGACTCGCCGAGAATTATGAACTCGTTGCTAGGTGACGGTAGTAACGCGATGAATGGCGATAGTAGCGTGTTTTTTTTTTTTTTGTTTTTTCTATGTGTTTGTTGGTGCTTGTAAACAGTAATTTAATGTTTGTGATATCAGTTATTATCGTTAGTTAAATTTGTTCTGTATATGCGTTATTTTAATCTAGTTCTTAGTTAATAAATTTTTGGTTTAAAAAATCCCTGTTGTTATATTAATATGGATGACAAAATATCCATTCACAAAGTATGTAAAATGAAAATTTCCTACATTATGGAAGATTGAATAACAAAATATCAATATATAAAACACAAAATCTATGTCGAAAGTTACTTTACTTATATTCAGTGAAATTATTAAAACATATTTAAATATGTGGTGCAGTGTGTAGATTCAAGTTAAGTTTGAAAATCGACAGCAGTAAAAATTTAAATGTACTGTAAATGGCAGAAACTATGCCTGTCACACTGTTATATACTTTTATGGTTAGAAATTAAAATCCAACAAGATGAAATCAATAAAATTATTTCTGTCTAATTAATTTTATTACTGAATCAAAATGTCGATTCTTTGATTTTTGATTCTGTTTGTAATAATATGATCCGTGGGCCTTAAGTTGTAATCACTGATAATGCAGTCCATTATCAGCAAGAGTTTCTTAATAGTCTCTCACCGTCTGGATTACCAACTCATAGATAAAAATTAATAAATGGATATCTAATTATGCTTATTCGTAATCGTCAAACAAACACCTAATCAGTGCAATTTTAACCACGGTAAAAAAATTACTGCTATGCGAAAAATTTCATTGAAGAGATAATGCTCAATTGCATACTTGAATACAAGATTTTTTTCCATCAAGAAATAAAACTTCAGCTATCAGTTAAAATTATCTAAGTTCTTTAGTTGAGAGCGGGCGAAGCCGCGACGAGGGATGCTAGTTGAGTAATTAACGAAATCCAGAATCTTATCAAGTATCACGAAAAATATACATTCTTTGCCTAGGTATTCATTCAAGGCAATGATAGTGCCATGATAGATAATTTGATTGTCACGTTTAGAAGCACAAGGTCGAGCATTATAAGGCGATTAGGAGCATGATAAGGCAACTCGCCGATCCATTGTGCTCAGCCTTCCAAGGCTCGATTTCCTTGAAAGTCCCCTACAAAGTCGGTAGCAAAGGCTTCAGTCCTAATAAAGCGACTCGCTAAGTGATACTTCAGTAACAAAAGAAAAACGACTGGGATTCTAATGACGATATATATTGCACCTTGAGGTGTTTCTTTTATTTGTTTCTCTACTAAAACGGAAAGGCACGACTCAAGCATTTCCAGTTTTTTTTTCAAAAGTTTCATCTCCGCAGCAGTCCAAAAAAAAATGTAGGTTCTCCATAATGGGCATAACCCAACAATCTTGTAAATTAACGCAACATAAAAAAATAAAAAATAGGGAGAAATTGCAGTACAGTCCCGCAATGTCGGTACTCGATAATCCGGCAGTCCGGATTTCTCGGCGACTCCGTGAAAAAAATAAGTTCCTATAAACGGGAAAAATTGTCAGTTAAATTATAGATACATATATTCTCCCACCGAAGACTTCCAGATGGAGCTGCAAGGATCGATTTTGATGTAAGAAGAAAACGAGTATCCTAAACTTTATTAGTATTTTCCGGCTAAAAGTTTCATTTTTTTTTTTTAAGGTTTTAACTTCAGCATATACTATAAACATATAATATGAAAAGTATTAATATTAATTAAATACAATCAAGCAGTATTTGAAAAAAAAATTAATTTCTCCCTGATTGGGAAAAACAATAGATTATTGATATGTATAGATATAATCTACTGTTTTTCCCAATTTGCTTTTGTGATTTCGAAGAATCGAATTACTTAAATTAATAATTAAATTAAATCAACAATCGATGATTGTTCGAAATAAACAAAGTTGAGGAAAATAGGAGTATCAAACGAGATTTTTTTCATTCAAATCAGTATAGCTCCTAAATGGTATGCCCTAATGACAAAAAATATTTTCCATTTAATTTCTGACAAGGGAACTGTCGGCAAATTTTCGATCCAAGCAACACCAACAGAGTGTTACATTACATTTTTAGTGTGAAAAAAACATTTAAAAATATGAAATAAAATAGTTAGACCCCCTGGCCAATGCCTCTATGATTAACTAGCCATTTTCTGATCTAGTGAAGCTTCTTCAGGATTCCTTTGTTTTTCCCACTGCCTTCTTGATTACTACTATTTATTTGATTACTACGCTCCTTTCTATTGTCTGATTTATACTTATATATAAGAAATTACGATACTTTAACATTAATTTAATGATTTTATTAACTAAAAATAAACTTCAGTAACAATTTCTGATTATAATGATTTTTTTTTAATTTATTAGTGACGTTGAGTGTTTGTTATTTGACTAGTTAACAAGTTATTTGATTTTTTTTTTTAATATATATTAACTACAACACTGCCTGCTTTATTAAAGTTTGAATAATGAAAAATACTACTTACCAAATACAGTACCGACTTTCTGTTTTCTTAAGAAAAATTAAATATAATTTTAAAAAATAATATTTTGTATTAAATAAATTAAGTTATATTTATTAAATTTTAAGTTGTAAATAATAAAATATAATTTTATATGATTTTTTTTTTAAATCTGTGAGTGTAGTTGATAAGGGCGTTTAAGTGATAACATAATTTTTTTTTTTTAAAAGTAGTTTCCCCTCTAAAGTGGTAAATAAAGATAAGTAACCTTACCGTCCACCTATAAGGAACGAAGAAGAATCGAAACAAAAAAACATATTTTGGGCGGGCGCAGAGACAGAGTCGTTGTTCCATCTTAACCCTTTTAAAAGACCTCAAAAAGTCGATTTTATTTTTCATCCCTTTTCTTGAAAGTAAGAACTAATATTATCCAATAGAAGTACTTCTGTTTTTTATTTTTTTTTTTTAAAATAAATAAGTTGTTACAAAGACAATCAACAATTCAATTTGCTTCCTTAGAGATATTTTTTTCAGATATATACAACGTTATATCAACCTCAATAAGATTCTAAGGAACAAACAAAGTGAACCAAGGATGCGGAGATCCTATGAGCAAGAAGGGAAGGGAGCTGGAGAGAGAAGATTGTGTGGTGGGGGAAGTAGTCACGCGCAGGCACGCGCCATGCCACTTGTATCTCCAAGTGTGCAATATATATAATTGTGGCAAGCCATTAGCTAAAATTTGGTCACAGGTGTCCAACAAAAGACTGGTTATCTGAGATATCCAATAAACGAAATTACAATTCCCATTTCTCAAGGATATAATTATGAAAAATTATATGAATGTTAGAGGTACCAAAGAGGTATTCTTCTGTTACAAAGCTCCCAGGACACGTTTTATCGATTCTAATCTTCTTCCGATTTATTTCGATGCTTCAGTCGCTACTTTTCAAAAGGAAAGTTTATAATCTTTAATTTATGGAGAAACATTAAATCCATGTTCAAACTAATATAAACTGCTTTTTATCTTGTGATATTAAAATAAGAAATAAGAAAATAATGAAGTGGAAATATCAAAATATAAAACACTAAATTAATGTTGAATTAATATTATATTAAATCAGAATTAATATAATGCTAAATCACAAGTAATGCTAACATCTGGATAAACTTTCTGATGTTAGGGATGTGGAAATAACAAATTATAAATATATAAAACACAGAATCCTTGTTGAACGTTGTGATGTTAATTTCTGCTATATTTTCTCAAGTGAAGTGGAAATAAGAAAAAATGAAACTTCTGATATACTTTCTCACATTCATTTTTATATCGATGTGTTTTATTGAATTAAAAATGAAATATGTCTCCCTTTAGGGCAATAAGTAATCCTTTCACAAAATATGTATACTGAAAAATTTCTCACTTAAATTGATATAACAAATATAAATAAATAAAACATAAAATCCATGTAGAAATTAATCTTTTTAACTTCTAACTTGTGAGCGAAAGATGGGAAAATCAAACGGTAATCCCCGACAACTTTCATCAAATCAGAATTAAAATAGGTCTAATAGTTAGGCCTAATTAACAACTTCTATCCCAAAATGTGGATTGGTTTGTAACAAAATTAGGAATACTGTCCCCGTTGCTAGGCGACTTAGATTTGCCGTGAAGTATAACCTCGTTGCTAAGTGACAGTAGTTACTAGGGTTGGGCGATAGTCGATAGTCACTATCGATATATCTATAGTTCATGCCTGTCGATGGTCACTATCGATAGTGTCGACTATCGATAGATCTTTTTTACCATCAAGTTTTGAAACTTTCGGAATAATGCTGATCTGTCTCCAGTGTCGAGTTTTTTAAAATTCGGAATTCCTAGAGCTCAAGGGTTCTCTCGAAGATTAAGCCAAAGGAAAGCAGAAATGCTCTTGAAATTAACAATTTTGTTATTTTTCTTTTCTGAAGATTTGATTTGTTTATTATTATTGTAGTCATGTAAATTGTAAATACTTTTTTAAAATTCAAATAAATTAGTTGTTTTTTTCTCTCATCTTAATGATATAATCTTATAATATATAATCCTGCAAATTTCAAATAGTAAGTAGATAATTTAATTTAATTAAATTAGGTGAAATTCTTAATTGAATAGCTTTGGAAAAAAAGGAAGCAACTATCGGAATGGGAGTGGGAGCGTTATTGTGATGTTTGTTAGTGCAGTGAATGTGATTATCTGTTCACATTTTTTAGTTATGTATGTGCGAGTAATTTTTGTTCTTTGTTAAATAAAATCTTTGGTTAGAAACCCCCTTTGATGAAGTAAATATGTTAATTAATGACTGAGATGAAACTAGACATTTTGTTAGAAAGAGAAAAGGAACTGACCGAGAAGCAGCTGGCCGGCCAGCCGGTCACGAACTTTACCGTCCTTTTGTTTTGTTTGCTAACTTCTTCCCAGCCGGGCTCTTCATCGTTCCCTGCCTCCACACGCTATTTAATTTACTATTCTTTTGTCAATCCTTCTTTAGATTTTCATCTGTTCAACGTTCGCTGGGTTTTATTAATGGCAAAACTATACATATTTGAAGTCGAAACATTTCAACTGAAAAAACATCGTTATTGGGGATGCGTCGATTCTCGATTCAGTCGATTTTTGAGAAATGGGTCGGTATTAAGTATCGATTGCGGGGAATAGATCGATAATACTTGTAGCGATACTAAGGTGATACTTTATGGTAATTACTAGCATACCCCGCCACGGCTTCACCTGCTTTCGTAAATAAAATACTAAAATTATTTTAACTAATAATTGATTTTCACTTGTTTTTCGATAAAAATCATGTATTGAAGTATGGAATTCAGCATTATTTCTTCAATGATATTTTCACGAATGGCAGTAACTTTTAACCTGGTGAAAATAGCATTGATAAAGTGTTTGAAGAGTACGTAAAAGTGTAATTATACATTCTAATTCGCAGAAATAATTTTATCGATCCATCTGGTTGGATTTGAATTTCTAACCATAAAAGTATATGACAGTGTGGCAAACCTCGTTTCTGGCACTCAATAATATACATTTTGAATATTATTATAGTAAAATTTATTATTATAAACCTTCATAGAACTAGGAAGATGTTGTAGTTAAAATTTTTTATAGTTGGGTTTAATAGTTCTACGATTGCTTAGCAACGAGACTTAAACAACTAGACAAGTCTATGTCGCCTAGCAACCGCTATTTTACTCGCTGATTTCATTACAATATCGTCCACCTCTGATATCATCGCCATTTTTAATATTAACCATTTATGCATCTCATTTAAATTTATTTTAAGTGTTGATTTATTTATATTATCCAACAGCTTTGTTTAATTTAATTCCCATTTTAAATTTTCCACCAAGATCAAATCATGGGCATTTTTAAATACAGGCTAAATAACTGAAGTTCAGCATCTAAGAATTACTGTTCTGGCAACAAGTGCTAATTTTCATTAAAATAGAGAAACCATAGGCAATGTTTTAAATTTAATTTCATGGAATAAAAATTCGGCCTACATTAAATTTTTTCGAGCAGTGAACATTTAGGAATAATGATTGTAATAATGACTTTCTCTTCTGTATTATTGTGTTCTCCGGAAATGAATGCAGGTTTATATTTTTAAAATAGAATTATAAAATGAATTATTATAAAATATTTTTTATTAAACAAAATATGCTTCATACCTCTCAATACATTTTTTTTTTTTTTTTTTTTTTGAGCCCAAGACTTCCATTGAAGTCCTATACTGGCTGGGTGGGAAGGTCAAGATTCGTTTCGTGGGTCCGCCACGAAATAAATTTTAACCCGCCCAGGTGGGATTTGAACCCACGGACCTTCTGGTTACGAGCGCGCTGAGACCCTCGCCCCAACTCACTCGTCCATTGGGTCCCACGAATACATTTCGTACAGCCTCAGTAAAATTTTGAACCCTTATTAATGACCATTTCTGATTTTTATCGACTTCAATGAATTTTTTATTTTTAAAAAAAAATTAGAGTGGTCCCGGTTCTTATAAAAATGGTCGTTGGTAGGCTAGAGTTCTGGAAAGATGAGGGTGATTGAGGAAAAGACTCATGGACTGATCTCCAACAACTTCTTTCGATGATAGTTTTTTCGGCCGTTCTATGCTTGAGCTCTAAACAGCATAGTGTTCATATACATATGTCCAATTTGCTGTTATGCTCCCGATAAAATTTCGAAAATTTCTGAGATTTTAATCTACCAAAGAGCGACATCCATGGAAGAAGCCCTACCAAGAACCAGGTTGAACTCGTAAAACAAAATTACAAGAAAATCACGTGTGAACTTGTAAGTAAAGATTGAATTATTTCTAAGTTGTAAAGTGTTAATGTTTAGGAGAGGAATAGTAAATATTTACACCCATGCTAAAAATTAAACTATAAAAAAAAAAAACCAGTTTATTACTTAGGGGGCTAATTTAAAGCAAACAAGAAAACCAGCATTATTTTCCGGACAACATAATACGTAAAATACGATCTAGAAATAACCGACTATATTTTTGAAGAAGTTAACTAAACGTATTATTAATGTTTTGCAAAAGAAGTGAAGACATCAGTTACTATGCTCAGTAGCTCTCCTCCCGAAGGACGAGTCCAAGTGCTGAGCGATGTTCTCAGGACGGCTAGTAGGTTAGGTGTCGCCCGCCCCTGAGAACTATGGACTGCTCCTATACCACGTTTCAACTTTCGACTCAACTCATGATTAGGTTAAGTAAAATCGGTTTTATATTTTAACCTAATGATTTATAGAATCACTGTGGCATCAACATCAAAGGACAACATCAGTCTGCTAGACCCTTCGAAGTACATTAGGCAATCCAAGATTTCATCTTTGGTTTTAAAATGAAATTACCAACAGTATTGTTTTTGCGGGTTGAATCACGAAAAAATAAATTTCCTGGAAATTAGTATAAAATATTGTTTACCAATAGTGATAAAACATAAGAATATCCAGTATTTCGAAGGTTAACCTGTGGAGAGAAGGTTTATTTGACAATAGCATATTTTTAATACGCTTTTATTAACTTAACCTGTATGTAACAGAACCTTTCATCGTAATTTCCAGCAATCTGATTAACTTGAAAATTTGCATACGTTTCAAGGACCAATGAGAATACAATAATTTCACAACTTTGTCCTAATGTTCTCACTTAGTCTAGTTAAATTAACCCAAAAATGGGGATCTGCCTAGCAAAAGGTGAAGTAGTAGGTTTTATGTTTTTATATCGTCCAGGTGGGTCCTGAGAATAAAATATCAAAAAATAAACTAAATTAGATAAGGGGAACAATGTTTGATGGGCAAAAAACCCCAAACGTTTTGAACTTTTTTTCAGATTTTGGAAAAAAAAAATATAGAAAAATGCTTTCGATCGAAAAATGTTTTATTTACAAAATTAAAGTTTATTAAATTGTGAGTCTAAAGACATCCCTTAAGCTGAATTTGATTTAGGCGTCTAATCACAATCGATTGTCAAACATCGACTAATTTTGCGCACTTTCAAAAAAAGTTAGTTTTGGTCTCACGTTTAAGAGGCTATAACGCATAAATGGCTAATTCAATCAAAACATGTTATATACTAACACTTGTAGTTTATTACTTTTTGTGTAAGAAAGAATTTTTAAAGTATAATTTGCCCGCTCCTACTCTCAGATTGTTAAAAAAAAAAAAAAAGTTGTTAGATTTTGGATAAACAGTGTTAAAAATGCAAACAAATCCTAAATAGAACAGGGAAATTAGCTTCGAACCTTGAACTAAAAAAAATAAAAGCTCTGACTGCTGCAAATTGTTCACCACACTTAGCTTTTTAGTTAGGTTGGCTATAGAAGCGTGTTTTTCCAGTTTTTTTTTAAACAATAATTTTTATTTAAAATTACTTTTATAAAATTTTATGGTAATCATATCGAAGCACGATCCCACGGATATAGTCCCAACTACATAGACGCATAGCTCCTTCGAGTTTCACCTTCATCTATAGTTCTTTATTATAACCTAACCGTTGGTTATCGAATTATAATGAAGGTCGTTAAGTAATCAGGGCCCCGGGGCAACTATATTTGTTTCCCTAATTCTCTCCCCTCCCATCATCCAAAGAAAACATTCTTTATTTTACTAAAAAAAACTACTATGTTTTATTATTTCCTAATGTGAAAAATCGCCATAAAATTGTTTATATAAAGTAACACTTTATATGAAACTTAATCATACGAAGTCACGCACAGTTTCGACTGCCATTTTATTAAATTGGTTGGTTAGCAACGAGACTAAAACATCTGGGTGAGTTTAAGTCGCCTAGCAATGGGTATTCTCTCTATTTTTTAAACAATATATGTAATTTAAAAGATACTGAGAGTGAGGTAGCAAATATGCCGCTGTACAAAATTGGTCAGAATTAAAAACACAAATAATCACGCATTCTCGTAAATCATAAAAAAAAAAAATGTAAACTTGAGACAGAATATTAATGCCTTCTCAATGCGTTAGTTCGCAACTTCACCATAAAATTGAAACTGTTTCCAAGTATCAGCCAGTCACCATTTTAAGGATAAGATTAGAAAAACAATTTTATTAAAATTTTTAAAGCTTTAATTTATTTTTTTAAGTTTAAATTTAATTTAATTTTTTAAAGTTTAAATTTAATTAATGTGAGAGGTCACCTTAGCATGAGCCCCCCAAGAGTTCGGGCCCATGTGATTTTGCTCCCTCTGCCCCTCTCCCTCTCTCAGCGGCCCTAATTGTAAGTAATTGATGCCCACACATAGTACTTGATAGTATTAAAATTATTATACTAAAGTGTTTTTTTTTTTGTTTTTTTTTTTGTTTTTTTGTCTAATCCTCTTTTAATTTTAGTACTATATCACTAATCCGCTCCTAAATATTTTTTAATGAAGAGGAATAGGACAGAAAACTACATTCATTTCATGTAACTGTTTTCTACATTATTAACATTGCTTTTGTAGATTTCTTATATTTTTCTTTTTCACATTCTAGGTTAAGATAATGATAAGCTGGTTTATATAATTAATTCAAGAAAACAAAATTAATACATTTCTGATACTAGTTAATTATAAAGTAGGCACTGCAATTTTGACAACAGAAACACGATATTTCCGGTGGAATGAACATATGGATGAGGACTGAAAAATTAAGAAGGCATTGGTTAAGAGCTTCCAGACCTTAAGCCCCCCCCCCCCACCCATTCACGATTCTCCACTCCTGGGAAAAAAAACAACCCGACCACCCTGAATAGAGTTTTTTTTTCATTCCACCCACATCTTTATCCTCCCTAAATGTCAATGCCGAAACGGGTCAGAGATAGGATAAAAACCATAAGTAGTATTTCAAAACATCCCTAAGAGACCGTAAATAATCAAACAAATATATTTTACGAATTCCGTTTAACTATCGTCATTATTAACAAGTGGAAGTACAAATTTTCTGTTACACTACGGCATACTAGGGGTAATTATGTACTCAAAGTAAAAATGTTTTTAGTAAACTCTTCATTTCAATATAGTAAAAATCCAAATATTTAATGCGTATAAAATCTAATGAAGAATCAACAGAAGTCCACAAATCAACTGCAACATGAAAAACTGTTGTTTTACCAACTGTTGCTAAATGGCCACATTTATAACATTCAAACATTTAAACAAATCACAATTCAACCATCGATCTTATCTCGATACGTGATATGGCGAGAACGTACATCCGAAACAACACCCAGAGAACACTAAAAAGGATGAAGGATGAAGGATCTCCTGAGTTATGATAGACAAAATAATCTAGTTAGGACTTAATCTCGACAAACGAATTACTTGGAACCTAATACGAAGTTTTCGACTTCTTCAACGTTTTCTGGACAAACGTTCAAACCTCGCGATTAATTACAAGTGATTCATTTACATGACAGTAATTAGACCTATTTTGACATACGGAGTTGTGGTTTGGGGCTCCACTAAACCATTCAATTCGTCTCGTATCCAATCCTTAAAATCCAAAACTTTCTAAAAATTCTCAAAGCTCCATACATTGTCACAGAAAAAAATAATCCATAAAGATCTTGATGTACAATGTGTTGCTAATTTAGCTCAAACCCACCTATCCTTTCATTTTAAACTCCATAAACATTATTATCTCAACTTGCTTCCCATTCTATTCCAGATAACCTTCCGAAGCGTCTGAAAAGAAGATGGCCTTAGGACATTTTAACATAGAACTTTTATTATAGTGCTACCAATGGGTAGTTGCTTTCATTTCGTTGTACATAAGCTCACAGGTAGCTGCACTTAATCATAAGAAGTCACGGACAGTGCCGAATGCCATTTTATTTCAAATACATGTTGCTTAGCAACGTGACTAAAACATTTGGGCCAGTTTAGGTCGCCTAGCAACGGGTATTCTCGCTAATTCATTAACAATATGATATATCATTTCAAAGATAGAGTAAGGTCTCAAATATGTCACTTTACAATCCAATACAATAATTGGTCAAAATTAAAAACACCAATAACCACGCATTGTTTACACCATTAATGAAGAAATTAGAAAAAAAAAAAAAATGAAAACTCAACAGAACAGTAATGCCTTCTCAATGCTTTAGTTCATAACTTCACCATAGAATTGGGACAGTTTCCAAGTAGAAGCCTATCACCATTTTGAGGATGGAATTAGAAAAACAAATATTCCCGAATTTAAGTGCTAATGTATAAGTTAATTTAATTATTCTGTGGATCAAATACTGCTCAAAGTAAATAAAACAACAATAGCCATTGAATCCCATCCCAAAAAAAAAAAATTACTTTAAAACATAAACTCCCCGTCAAAAGATTTGCAACACCAATAATTCTCGAGATTTTCCTGGGTTTTACCTTAATCTATACTTGGTTTATATTCATCTTAATAATATTTATAAACATGAGACATTAAGGATTAGACACATCGATGTTTTCCCCTGTTAATAACAAACGATGGAATTTTAGATTATTTTTTTCAAAATTCCTTCAATCCACTTTTAAAAGTCGTTTCGTTATTTACAAGTATGCCACCAAGACTAGTGGAAGCAGTCATTCAAGCCAGAGGGGGCAATATGTCTTATTAAATATAAATAAAAAATTTTAAAGTTAAAATGGTAAAAATGAAAATTTTAGAAGTTTTCTAACTTTTTTGTTTATTGGGAGAAATGTTGTAATTTATTTTAATAAAAATTGTTTATGCCTAGTTTAGCAATGTTTATTATAGATATCAGAACCTTTCCTTATTCTGAAAAGAAATACGTTTTTATAAAATTCAAATATTTCAGTGTTGCGATACTTTTGACGGGGAGTTTATTTTATGATTAATACCTAGTTAAAATATAAATTGTTCAAGAAATAAGATTTTTTTTAAAATATTAATTTTCTTTGTAATTTTAGTGAGACATTGTGACTAATTGATGCATGACGCCACAGAAGGCAGAGAGATAGTTGACTCGTAAGTGAACGACGGGGTATAGAAGGCTGGGAAGATGCCGGAGCGTGGTGGACGCGTGGCCGAGCTCCCCGCCAGGGCATTCCTCGCTCGTCTCTTTGTTCCTCTCTTCCTCCCTTCCTCCTTCCCTAAGTAGCCAGTCACTCCTCCTTACTCCCCCAATACTAAATCCTGAACAAGAGGTAGAATTATCAAATAATATTGTAGCCAACTACCAGAAACAACAAAGCATTTATTGAATCTCGGTCAACTTTTTTTTAATTTTTATTTATTTACAACTGGACAATTTATAATATACACCTAGCAAATGTGTTCAATTTCAATAACATGTAAAAACTTTTTTTTAAAAACTACTCATCAGTAGCACTTCAACTAAAATTCTACACTTGAAGGTCTCTAAGCAATCTTCTTTTTAGAGGCCTCGGTGGATTATTGGGAATGGAGTGTGAAGCAAGTTGAGGAACTAGAGGATTAGTGAGGTTAAGGAGTTTACTATGAAAGGATAGGTATCTGGTTTGGGCTAAATCAGCAACATATGGGATATTAAGATCTTCATGGATAAGTTCATTTGTAACAAAGTAAGGAAGATTAAGGGTTTTGGATTGTAAAGATTGGATACGGGAAGAATTAGAAGGTTTAGTTGTGCCCCAAAGCTCAACTCCGTATGTCCAAATAGGTCTGATAACTGTCAAGTAAATGAGTCTTTTGTAGTAAATCGGAAGGTTTGAAACATTTTTCTAGTAAATGTGGAAGAAATCGAAAACGACGAGCAGTTTCTTGTCGTTTTAATCTTGTATGTGGATTCCAAGTTAAACGTTTGCCCAGTTGGAGTCCAAGGTAGCGGATCTGTTCAACTGTACTCTAGGACAGGAAGTCGTGCGTTTACGATGAAGGGTAAATGTTATTGTTTAGGGTAGAATCTCGATCATAAATGAAAAATCAAATTAAATTAAATTTTACTCCAATCAACTAGTCTCTCAACTTGCATTTTACTCATTTCCGAAAACCTTCCGAAGCGTCTGAAAAGAAGATGTTTTTGTTCCTATTATTTATTTCAACGTTTACTTTGACTACTCCTTTAAATCCTTGTGACTTGAGTTGGCTTTATGAGGTGATTTAAAACGATCGTGCAATGGCAAAAGAAAAAATATCTAAGCTCAAAGGCAGCCGCCGAAGAAATTCGTGCCATATATGGAGAATCATTTATCGATTTAACTACTGCTACACTATGGTTCCTATGGATTTGTTACGGAATAAAGTGATGATGGAACTTTGAAGAATGTGTTTTAAATTTTGAGTTTCTTCAAGATGGTCCGGTAGTGGACTCTTACGATGAACAGATTGCCAAAGTAATCTAACAAGAACCAAACCATTTTGCACATCGGTCTCATTACGGAAAAATAATCGGAACTGCAAGGAGCAAACGTTTATCCTGATCCAGTGCATAGTCCAGATATTGCAGTAGATTATGGTTTATTTATATTAGTGGCTCATGTCGGATTTTTTATTATTACGAGGAAGTGAAAATGTGACTTGAAGAGTTCTTTGCCTAATCAAATTAAGTACTGACAAAAAGAAGGGTGAAAGTAGTAGAAACGATGAACTTCACATTTATGAGTAGTATTCCATAATGTTCAATAGTGCCTCATTCAATCACTAAGATACTGCTTTTTTTAATTCCTTTGCATCTAATTATCCAATCAAAATATTCTAATTCATAAAATATCCTAGGAAATTTGTAATTCCTGAATCATCTTGGGCGTTGTTGTTCCCTCGTGTGGCCACAGCAGCATGTTAAATTTAATTTCCATTATTGTATCTTAACCAAACAACACAGAAATTAAGTTAAACTTCTTCAGATCCAAATTACTTTTCTGATAGCTAATACTAAATTATATAAAATGGGGGAAATGATAATTTATTTTTTAAAGTTAATTTCATTCAAATTTGAATGAAAAAAATACCTATTCGAACCCTAATAAAGTTTTATGATTAGCGATAACCAACAAAATCGTGAGCTTCTTTGAAATTATAAAGTTCAAGACTTTCTTCTTTGTAATACCAAAAATATTATTTAGATTAGTAAAATTGACGTGAAAATAATTCTATTATGGAATTAGTAAAGAATTTTCTGTCGAATTGTAGTCGGTACAAATGCTAGTTCTCTAAACAGAAAGGCACCTCATACTATTCAATAAAAAAGCACTTTCACAGCACCATGCCAAGGATGTTTCCTAGGATGCAGACAAGAGGATGTCCATTGAGAACTCCAGGTAGAGGAAGGTACAGACTTAAGGAAGTACTTTGCAATGCCTTTAGGCTCTACCGTCCCTAATTGCTTAAACAGATGAATGGTCTGGAGGAACCACATGCTCCCAAGAACCTGCCGACAGTCGTGTGCCGAGTTTAGTTCTAATAAAACCTCCTTAGAGTAAAATTCGAATGCCATTAATTATTTAGTCTTGCAAAGTTTAAAGATCACAAGGCATCCTAAAATTACTTCAGAAATAGTTAATACATAATTTAAATACATATAGATTTTTTTAGTATTGATACAGATAGTAGGGATCTATAATAGTGCAAAACTAGAGTTATAGCCGCCAATGAGCATTAGGAGCAGAGAAAAAATAAAATTTGAAAATCACGTTTCATTTTTTTTCTCAGCTCTCAGTCAAGATAGAGAAATGATTATTTCACATTTAATTGCAGTTATGTATGCTATTTGAAATTAAAATACTTTCGTTATGCGCAAGACACGACCCGGCTTTAGGGGGTAGGGTGCTCAAAAACTCAAAATCCGCTGTAAATCAGTGGAAACTTTTTTTCATGAACAACTAACCTCAAATCTCGATGTAACCCACAAAAACACCCTTATATGTGAAATTTTATCTAAATAAAAAAATATTTATTTTTTATCCCTTTCAAGGAGGTGAAAATTTTGAAGTTGAGATTTCTTCAACAATTTTTAACTGCTGTGTTCAACCGATTACAATAGTTGTAACATAACATCAGCATACAATCTGTTTTTATCCATGCGTATAACATTGTATAACATGATTAAGTAAAACAATAGCTATCTATTTAAAACATATGTTAATTACTATAAATTTTAATTTTTAGTAAATTCATGAAATAGTTTTATAAATATTTATAACACTTTTTCTCTTATTATTTCTATATAAGAGTGCATATATATAGGGAGACAGAGAAAGGATTGAGGGAGAGAATGCAACATATGTCACTTGTTCGGTCTTTTTTTTTTTTTTTTCTGCTCTAATTTTATCTAAGTATGGCCCAGTTAAAAAATAAAACATGCTGCACCCTAAATTTTAATACAAGACCCGAAATATACCCTTGAAAGAGGATAAAAAATTACATAAAATGAATGAGGGGAGTCTCTATTTACAAGGCTGCTCCAACAGCCCCCAAGTCAACAAAAACACCCTGTACAACCCCTAAATATTTGGAAGAATGGTAAAAACGCTTCCGGCCAGAATTCGAACTCCGAAGAAAATGCCACTCCACTACTGTCCAATAATCAAATAAAATTACATTTACTGAATGCTCATAAAACCTTGGAATATTTTACTAGGGTGTATTATGAGAGTAAAGAGCATAGATAATTATCACTTGTTATAGATGTATCATTAAGTTTAAATATATTTAACTGAACAGAGGAACTGTTATTAATACTATTTTTCTATTTTGTGGTATAGTTCCAGTAATAGCAGCGCGGTGGTTAAAATGGACCCTTTGTGTTCAATAAGACTTTTTATTCATTTAATTAATAGATTGATGAATATTTACACTACATTAATTTAGCCTATTAGGACATACGAAGTTTAACTTTGGAGATCACTAATAAACCATCCAATTCATCTCGTATCCACTCCTTAATATCTAAAATCCTTCAAAAAATTTTCAATTTTTCTAGCTTTGTCGCAAACAAACTTATCCATAAAGACCTTAACGTTCTATATGTATACAACCCAAACCAGGTACCCCATCCATTCTTAGTTAACTTCATAAACCCTCTAATTCCTTAGCCTCTCAACTTGCTTCCTATTATACCCATATTCCTGATAACCTACCGAGACATCTCAAAAGATCGCCTTGGGACCTTTTAATATAGAGCTTTTGTTAGAATGCAACCAGTTCAGCTATTCGTTGCTTTACAAAAAATTGTCATTTAATTATGAACATTAGTCATAATGGGGTGTATAAAAAAAAATGACCGTTTTTTAAACAAATATGGATGAGGCAGGAGTTCAAATGAAGTTCTGTAAACTTTTCTGCTGATTGTTGAGGAGTAAGTTCGTGAGGGACCAGTCTACAGGTCTTTTTCAACTTCCCCGTGGAGAGAAGATGGCGACTAACATCTTTCGACACACCACACTCCCTGGCAAGTTCGCGAGTACTTGTGGCCGGATTTGACTCAACAGCTTCCTTCAGAACCTCATCAATATCCATTAATGGCCGCCCGGAGCCCTTCTTCCTTTCCAACGCCGAATCTCCACTTCAAAATGTTTCAAACCAACGCCGCGTAGTGCGCTCTTCAAGGACACCTTTCCCTTTATATTTAATAATTTCACGAGTTGCTTCAGCGGCTGTGAAATTTTTTTCCCAGTAATATCTTAAATTATGAGGATTTCGTAGGACACTCTCATGTTTCTTCTTTGAAATAAATAACTGAACTGAGGCTTTTGAAGAAGTCCAGTGTTAGTAAACAAGCTTAGAGAATGCTCTAAAGGGATTATTAAGTATTGATATATAATAAATAGCATTAAGATATTTACAGAGATTTGAACTCTGGAATTTGATAAAACAGTCATTTTTTTATTTATAAGCCCTATTATTTTTTTTTTTTTTTTTACATTGTTGTAAATTTCAATAAATAGAAGAAAAAGGATAAATGTCTGTTAATTCAACCTTACACCAAAATCTTTCATAAATCGTCTTCATATATCTACATAGAAATTTAAGAATATATAAACTACCATTACAACTAGTAGTTTTTACTAAATGTTATCACAACTATTGATATTCAAGCTACAGCTGACTGACCTGCTATCTAGATATCACCCTCTCATAAATATACAGGTACTTCCGACCTTGTCATTTACATCCCTTTTGTTCGAGTGAGTTATGAGCATACTAATTTATTTTGTCAGGTTGAATGTGTACAGTTTATTAAATTGCAGGCTTAATGCAAAGGTATTTTAAGGATTTTTTCAATTGCAATTCAGGATTAAAAAAAAATAAAAAAGTGTTAAGAACTGGGAAATCAATGAAAGGTACAGCTGTAGAGAAGTATCAAAACAAATTGAAATGTTTCCATTAGGGACATTAGCCTCTAAAATGGACCCGGGCAGATGTTCTTTGCAATGCCTCCTTGAGGTCATATTTCTGCAAGATCTTGGTCAGAGATAGCGGCCAGCTGGCAACTTTATCTCGGCGAACCATCTTTGGTCAGGTAGCCCAAGAAGTCCTCCAGGCCTCCCTGTTCTTGTGTATCTTCACCATGATGGTCTCTTTCTTGTATATGTCAAGGAAATGACATATTGGTTCTGACTAATCCGTCTCTCTTTTGATGTATTTCAAATTTGACATTCTTTCAACCCTCGAATACAACCAGATAATCTGCACAGTACAGCTGTTAGCTAACAGATTTGTGTTACGATTAAAATAAGAAGTGTTTAAAATCTATAATATTAAACATATAATATATTTTCGAGGCCGAAGGACATCCTTGGCCACTCTCTCCATCCACAATTAGAATTAGCTTTTTCGTCCTTAAGGATTGCTGTTTTAACGGTTTTTTTTAAGTTATCCGAAGGATAACTTCCTCCATTGTTGTCCTCCAGGATACTGTTTTAAAATATTTAACGGTTTTAAGATAGCGGATTTAAAAAGGACATTTTTTTTTAAATATTCGACTATTTGACTGTTTTAAGGCGGCGGAAGGATATTAATTCGTTGTTAACCCATTCTACGGGAGGCTGGAGATAGTTTTTCAACGCTAACGACTCCTTCCCGTTTACTCTTTTTGCTAAAAAGGTACGATATAGAAGAGTGGCGGTGGGGGTTCGGGGCGGGATTAAGAGATGGCTTCTGTTTTTAAGGACACTGTTTTACAGATCTGCCAGGATCTAACGATTTTTCGAGGCCGAGGAAGGACATCCTTGGCCACTCTCTCCATCCACAATTAGAATTAGCTTTTTCGTCCTTAAGGATTTAATAGGCTTTTTAATAGGATTTAATGGCTAAATTAAAAATGGCTTGTCCTTATATAATATAAGGACAAGCCATTTTTCGTTGGTTATAACGGTACAATGTTATATAGAGCTAGAAATTGATAATAAAATTGGCTTAATTCAAATAAATTGTTATAAAAAAAGCTATAAATATTTAGTATGACGTGTGGATCCTAGGGATATTTAATGATCGAGCGATATATGGTTAGCGGCATTCTACACCAGAGTTTGCAATGGTAAAATTATTAAACCCCTCTGGGCAAGCAATTTTTCGTTTGTGATCACTAACCGCGAAAATTACTGAATCAATCTCTACCAAATTTTAACTACATAATCTTCATAGTTCAAGGAATGTTTAGCAATAATAACATTTTTATATTTTCGATTAAGTTGCCATAAAGAAGCGATAAGTGAAGTTTGATAACACTGGTCAACACAATTTTTGTTTCCTTCATTTTTTTTATTGTTACTGGTTTAAAGGCCCTGACTATGAAAAAATTCTGGGAGATTGCTAACAGCTTTATATTGTTTCTTTTACTGTTTTGATTAAAACATGTAAGGAAATTAATACATAATGTTAACAAAATTTTATTAAATTTATATAGGATTTAAATTTTATTAAATTTAGATCTTTTATAGGATTTCCTTGAATAAATGACTTTAGGTAGATCTTTTTGCATAAAATATTTGTGTATTCTTCTTTCAAAGTCGTCGAATGTACAATAGTACTTGTTACTGCTATGGAGCAAAACATACTTTAAACTTCTTTCGTCGCTTTCCATAAAAATACACCAATCCCTATGCTTGTAGTTTATTAAACCCATCTGTTGCAAAATACCACCAACATCGTTACAATAACTAAATCCTTCTCTTGAGAAAAATACGGTAACAGATTCTTTTCTCGGGTACGATAAAAAGTAATGTTGGTTTCGGGATTTAGAAAATTTGTTTCTTTTAAAGATATTCTGAAGATTCTTTAGGTTTGGATTTGTTTGGATTTATTTTGATTCTCCATTTTTGACAACATTCTTGAAGGTTTAGGGTATGGGATTGGAGTGTTTAAGAGGCAATGAAGGGATCATTGTTTACTGATAACGCACATGCGTCATCAGCGTAAGTAGTGAGGGCAGTGGTAGGATGAGTTGGGATGTCAGCTGTATACATTGTGTAGAGGATAGGACCTAGGATACTACCTTGAGGAACACCGGCAGATTGGGTAAAGAGAGAAGAATAGGAAAAGTTATGATTAACTTTGAAGGTTCTATCGCTAAGACAGGAACGTGGGATTGAAATAAAAAATTATGAATTTTTCGTAGATATCGGGAAATTAGGGCCACTTTGCGGCGGAACTTTAAGGCCTTTTACATTCAATGGATTCATCTGTCATAATATGTATTAAAAAAATAATTAACATTTCACTTTTCTTGATTTGCAAAGGAATCAATTAACATTTAAACAAATTAATTCAATTTGATAAAATTTTCTGCAGGCATCAAAAACAGAATCAAGAGAGCATAGGAAGACAACCTTGATATAGAATGTAAATCATTAAGGCAGTTGCGACCCCCTGCTCTCCAAAGAGGAAGAGACATCGAAAAGAGACAGCCTTGCCACGTGGGACAATACAATGGCCGTCCTCCTCACCTCATTATTACCTCTTTGTCTTCGGCTGCCGCCAGAGCACCTGAGATCACACAGCCGTTGCTATTATACCAAGATATATTCCTTGTGCTATTCAGTATTGGGCTAATACATTACAAACTGTTATAAAGGGTGTGTACCTCTTAGTATAAAAAATAAATGGGTGAAAACTAGATCAAAAACGAAGAATAATTGCGCAGACCTTACCTTTATATTCCAAACCGTTGCAGATATACGATAATTCAAAGACTTTTTTGAGGAAACCACGTTTTTTACCATAAAAGCTATAATATCTCAACTTTGTTTAAATATTTAAAAAGCAAAGAAATTCCTTCCTATGAATTCCTTCCTAGAAATTTCACATTCACCAATTTTATTTTTACACTTACACCCTGTAGTTATAGCTATAAAAATTTACTGTATCAGTAATTCAACATATATTTAGACTAATATCGATACCTATGTAAAAACAGACTCATCTGTCCATAAAAATCACCTCAAAAAGTGGTATTCTTCAACCTTACATTGAAAATATAATAAAATAAATCCTAAATAATAATGATAAATAAATAAATGTCATAACATAAAATCCTTTGTCCTAGTGTCGCTTTATAGACAGTTTTCCTTTATTTTATATTAAACTTTAAATTTTTTCCGTGCTTTTTATTCCAATGAAGAGTTTATGTTTAAAATAGATATTTTCATTAAGCGATTATCATAATGTCTCATTTAAACAAGTAACTGATTTGTATGCCAAATGAAAACACCATGTTTTTCCGGTTTTAAAATTAAATTCCTCCATGATATCAATACGAATCATTAATTTGATCATACCAAATGAAAGCTGGTTAAATTTGCATGTTTTTGTGCAAAGGTTACATGTACTTAGCCCTTATAGAAAAATTAATGCTTAATCCGAAAATGTGGTCAAATTTGAAAAATATTTAAACACAATGGAGATATTACAGCTTGTATGGTAAAAAACATGGTTTGCACAAAAAAGTCTTTGAATTATCGTATGCGACGGATTGGAATAGAAAGGTAAGGTCAGCGGCATTTTTCTTCATTTTTGATCTAGTTTCACCCAATTTTATTTTTACACTTACACCCTGTAGTTATAGCTATAAAAATTTACTGTATCAGTAATTCAACATATATTTAGACTAATATCGATACTTTTTTTTTGTATTGCTTTCAAAATACAGACTTCACATTCTATAAAGATCTAGTTTAATATAACTGACGCATAATTATATTTCTTTATGGTAAAACCTAAAATGTGTTGTATTTTATAGTAGAAAAAATTGATCAGTGACTAAAAAGCATTTGCTAATCTTTATTAATTTGTAATATAGTTTTAAATTTATTTGATTCATTTATCCCGTATATTTGATAAAACACTCACATTCACCGATTTTAAACAAATGCATTACACTTGTAATTAAATTTAAAAAAGATAAAAAAAATTCTTCAGACGATACCGTTTTGCAGTGCAATGAAATTAGTGAGAAGTACGGTTGCCAGGCGACATAAAAGTTGTCTAGATGTTATTAACTCGTTGCTAGGCGACCAGTGTCGCTAAGAATGGCGGCCAGCTGTGTGTGGTATTTGTTAATTCATTATAGCAGTGTGTGAAACTTGTTAATGCTAAGTTCAGATATAAGTATGCTCAGAAATTAGACATGCTCCTTCCTTAAACTCATATAAAACTCTCCTGTTCCAATATCTCCTTAAATCCCAGTTAGACGCCGCCAATATGTGTAATAATTAAAAATCCAGTCAGTCAATCTCAACTATATCCGATATCAATGAATTACTTCAATAATTATATCATTATAGGTAAATTTGCCAATTTTAGACATTTGCCTGTCTAAAAAATTACTTTTTATTTTTGTCTCATATAGCTATATAATATAAGAGGCAGTAAGTAGATGTGTAAATATATATTTTCAGGTATTTGTAAATATTTTGTCTTATTAACATTCAAATAGTTTTTTTTTTTTTTTCTCTATATATCTTTTCCTTTCTATTCACTATATTTGTTTTATTTCATTGATTTCTTTTTTATATTTTTTATCTTTCTGAATGCATTGTGATTATTATATTAGCATATTAGTAGTATTATTAGTATATTTCTCATGTATATATTAATAATATGGTTTTATTTTAAAATAGATACATATATCATCTTTTGTATGTATTTATATATATATATATATATATATATATATATATATATATGTTTGATTGTGTGTGTATGTGTGTGTATATATATGTGTATATATATGTATGTATGTATGTATGTGTGTGTATGTGTATATATATACGAGGGTATTTTAAGCTATAATTATTATTTCATATGTTTATTTTTTTAAAATTTAATTTAATCTTTTTTCTCTATAAAATGTGTATGCAGTAATTACTGATGCATTTAATTTGTAAATAACATACCAGACTATTGTACTTTTAACTGTGCATTATTTTTATTCTTAGGGGACAGTAAGTCCCAGAATAAAGTTTATTTTTTCATTTCATTTCATTTCATTTCAAAGTATGAGACATTGTTTAATGATACGAAATAATAGTATTGCGATGGATGTTCTTTTATTAGTGTCAATGTCAAAGATATAAATATTAATTTTATCATTATTTGTGTTTGTGTAATCTAATTTTTTTTTTTTTTTTTTTTTCAATACTGTTATTCTTATATTTTTGTTAATATCTCATCCGATAACCTTACAAAGTGGGTAGGTAGAAAGGTTAGAAAAAGAAAAAATTTCCATACTATTGTTATGCTAATTGCTTTATGCTATTGTTATCTTAATACCGTCTATCCTCCCTCCTTCCCTCACCATATACTCCCCAAGATGACAATGATCATATAACGATCAAATAATGTATAATGAAGTTAGTTTAAATTATCTAACACACCCAATCAATAATAATAAAAAAAAAAAAAAAAAATGATTTAGGGACAATAAAATAAAAATTAAATTTCTTAAAATATTTTTTATTCATATTTTTCTAAAAGAAGCACGACTCCGCCCTAGTTCCCCCAAGAAATACCTTTTATCGATTGATCTCTCGATTTATTTCGATGTTTTTATCGCTTCTTTTTTAGGGGTAAGGCTACTTCTTTTATTCCCCTTTTGTCAAATTTCGTCATGACGTAGCCACTTCTATTAACTACATTCATGGTTTTTAATAAAATCAAGGAGATAATGATGCTGAGTCTTATCATTTCGTAATCATATCGAAACATGAATTAACCAACAAACTATTAGCACAATATTTATTAGAAGAAGTGTTGTTTGTTTGTTTGTTTCGTTTAACGTCACTTTGTGCTGCTATGGCTAATCGGACGATGCTACGGTGGGAGTCCTAAATTTTGCCTATCCAGGTGTAATTAGGATAGGGATCTTTAACGAGTACCTGACATCGCACAGGCTCGGGACCCCCATTTTACGTCCCTTCCGAAGGACGGCATTGCTAAGGATTTTTTACTCCCTTTAAAAAATCCTAAGGTCATCTGCCGGGCTGCGAACCCGCGATCTTGGGTTTAGTAGGTTGCTATGCTAACCACTACACCACAGGTGACCCCGTAGAAGTGTAAATATGGGCACCCACTTTTGTTTTTGATTAAAAAGTTACTTTTAACTTGAAATATTCTATATTTTTGTCTTTTATTGACAACTATAACAAGTTCCTTAAATGCGAGAAGGTAAAACAATAATTAAAATCAAATATATCATTTCAAAAATGACGATTTACAAAAAGTTTTCAAAATAGCATCAGAAAAATTGGGGTGTAAATACGGGCCCTCTTCAAAAAAAAGACATCAACAATAGTTTAAAACAGGCTAAAACAATAAGAAACAGTAAAGAGATTATTTATTACAGGAAAAAAAATATTTACAGAAATCGCAATCATAACTGGCTCTTTCAGCCCCGGCAAGTTCTTGGGAACATTTTTCCGGCACCTCTCCCCGGGTGTCTTCAGAGAACTTTCCATCGCACAAAATGGAAGTCGTGATCTCTGACAAGAAGTAAGTCAAAGTTTCCGGGGAAACTTTGATTTGAAAAATGGGAGTCCATATAAACACCAAGAAACAGTGCCCATATTTACTGCCCATATCAACTCCATCTAAGAAAGATGGCCACTATCATAGGTAACCTAACAGCGTGTGTGACTAAAGGTGTGCTTCAAAAAGTAGCTTAAGATGCAAAATTATTTTGAAATGAACATAAGAACATAAAACGAAAACGATCACATGTTTCTCAACAGTTTACAGTCCAAAATGAACACCAATTTGCACAATAACTCAAGCTGCATCCACACTAGTGGAAAGAATGGTTCCACAGACAGTCCTCGCCGCCAGTCTTCAATATCTCCCAGTAGGGAGGGGTGCCCATATTTACACCAGTGCCCGTTTTTGCACCTTTTCCTCTATACTAATGTCTTATTATTTTATTATATATTTTGCTATATTACATATACAAAATTAGTATATTACTACTAATATTATCAGACAGCCTAAGTGCCTTACAATTATTAAACAACTTCAAAAACATAAATAGTAACATGTTAATAGATATTCTAAAAGTACATAGTTCATGCATACAAAATAACAAAGAGGTCGCATTCCTATGGGTTAAGGCTCATATTGGGATTATAGGAAATGAAGAGGTCGATAAATTAGCCAAAGTTGCTACGATTAGCGGCGAACAGGTAAACATTTTGCTCCTATTTACAAATTTTTATTTAGCAATAAAAGAAGATTGTCATAACACATGGCAGGATCAATATTCACTGTCTCCTACAGGGCAGTATTACAAATCCGTATTTCCTAGTGTCTCACGCAGGCCATGGTTTTCAAATACAGTAGACCCTCGTTATAACGCGGGTTAGGGGGAAATGAAACCTCCCGCGTTATAGACGTACCCGCGGTATAACGAAGGCAGAAGTATGAATTATTGGGGGTCAAAAAATAATGAAAATGCACTCTGATATAAACTTGGGTAATAACTAAAGGAATAATAGACAGTTTTTAAAAAGGAAGTGAAGGGGATTCTTTTAACCAAGAAGGCAGGAATAGAGACAACGTACGTCATCTAGGTAGGTTACCGGAAAGATATTCAATCGACATCGTCTAAGCAACACATTTCGGCTTATTTCCAGGACGACACAAGCGATGTACCCACTCTTTCCTAAAGTTTTTTTTTTAAATTCTAATAAAAATCAAACTTTAAAAAGTTCTAATATTGAAACAAAAACAATGAAACTTGGTTAGACAATCGTAATTCATTCTAAACGTCCTATTTAGTTTTACTTCCTACTTTAACAACCAGTTATCATTTTTTTCTTTACAAATGTTCAGTAAAATTAGGAATGTGTTAAAAAAAAAAAATTAACAAATGTAACTTAATTTTCCAAGTTCCCTTTTCCCCAGAACTTATTAAACTTTGGAACCTTTTCGCTTTTTTCTCTAGTTTTCATGACTCAATTTTCTAATGAATTGTTTTTAAGTTTTCAATTTTAGGCTTTAAAACCATAATACGATGTAATTTTTTTTTTTTATTAATTTTAATTGAA
This sequence comes from Euschistus heros, assembly GCA_003667255.2. Taxonomy (NCBI): domain Eukaryota; kingdom Metazoa; phylum Arthropoda; class Insecta; order Hemiptera; family Pentatomidae; genus Euschistus; species Euschistus heros. The sequence continues at coordinate 981,756 of RCWM02000347.1, read as the reverse complement.
TCAAGATCGGGACCGGAGCTTGACCCGCGTTATATCCGAATCCGCGGTATAACGAGCAGCGTTATATCGAGGGTCTACTGTATCACTTTAAATAAACAGTAAATAAAAACTTATTTTAGATTACGGTCGAATCACGGTTTGTGTAACAGTTATTTGCACCGTATCGGAATTTCGAAATCGGCCGCTTGCCAAAACTGCAATAGCCGAGAAACTTTCCACCATATATATACACCTCATAGGAAAAAACTTTTTGAAGACCTTAAGAATAACAACATTACATACAAAGAAATTATATCACTAAGCGGAAGAGATGAAATAAGCTACATATTTAACTATTTTAAATCAATAAAAGAATTCATTTAAATTTTTTTTTCCCTTCAATGTTTACTAATTAATTAAAAGATTATATATGGCTGTATGGAACTATCCAATGCCAATAAATTAAAATAAATAAAAAATAATACTATCAAGTATTATGTTTGGGTAAACTCAGCAATTACTTTAATTGCACTCATAACAATTCGTTTTTTCCAACGGTTAGTTTATAAGATAGACCTATGAATGTGAAACTCGGTGTGAAGTGTCGAACTCGATTTCGAAATGACTGTACTGCAAGAGTTTGACGATTTCGGTGGGGGTCGTTCGTTGTTCAGATATTTTTAGTTTAAAAATTTGTATTTAAAGAAGAATTGTAGGTAACGACATCGAACCACTGCCACCAGAAAACTCTTCAGATAAACGTTTCTCACATTATGGAAGCGAAAATAACAAAATACCAAACACTTAACCTTGTCGAAACTGATGTTAACTGTTACACCTTCTTACATTTTAGAAGACGAAAAAAGAAAATATAAGAAAGAGGTATTTATAAATCTGAAATTCGAAATCTAGCATCGGAATCGATCTGCGTGTTATACGAGTTTTTTTTTTTTTTTGTTCATTTAGATTTTATTTTCCAAACCTTAGACAGGAAAGGACGTTAAATATTCCCCAGACGGCTCCATTAAAAAAAAGAGAGAGAGAAAGAAAAAAAAATACAGAAGGGGCACAAACCCTTTTTGTCCCTTTCATTTTTTTTCTCTCTAAAAGGGATCTGTACCGTCATTTGTCCTCATGAGGACTGACTCGGCGGAGCTGAATGCACGCTTTGACAATGCCTCCTTTACACCTGTATCGCCTCCTCCTATCTGAATAATCTGCCTTTTATCCAATGATCCTTCACTAACTATCCATTCAATAAAAGTATTCCATTATATAAAATATAATTATAATTAAAGATATGGTCTAATGTATAAAAACAAGTATATAACTATAAAACGAATAAGAAAAAAACCCACTAACGGATAGTAATGGGCATAATCGAATGACATTATTCGATTATAGTAATCATTCAAATAATCGATTACGGTACATAAGAGCGATCATTCGAACTGAAGACAGCGATATTCTCTCTTCTGTAGGACGATAAACAAACAATAGTTTACAAAAAACGTTAAAAAAACTAATAATAGTTATTTTAGTCAGATAATTCGATTATGTGTCCGAATGATCATTCATGTTTCGATATAAAGCTTCTAAGCAATAATATTCCAGTAAATAGGTGATCTAACGAGGGAAAAAGGTATTAGGGTTTTAAAAAATGTTTTTCCTCAATTTATTCTTATATTTTTCAGATAACTTAATCTGATTATTAATTTCGCCTTCCCGAAAAAGTGAAGGATTTAATGTTAATTATATACGAGCGCTAGCTGAAAGTACCAGTACCAGTGCTCCGCTATGTGACATTTAAAACAAGTCTTTTAATAAAAACAATTCCAACAGAAGTGACAAATAATTCACCATTCTTAATTTTATTGATTCTTCTATACCATCATGCGTGTTTCAAGTCAAAATAGGTAGAGATTGTCATCTAGTGTGGAAGAAGCCTAAAAGCTGATAGATAATTAAACCAACAATGGTCAAATCAAAACTATTAAATCCTAACAAACGAAATTATACTTTTTAGAACTAACGATAAACAAAATTAGAGGAATAAAAATAATAAAAACCGTTCAACTAACAAGAAAAATATATTTTTTAAAAATATTGTTGAAATTGCAATAAATCTACTGATTTATCCTCAAATCAATAATAGTTAATTTTATTAAGTTAAACAAACACAGATTTTCTATGTCCAATTATAACACTATTAAACACAATATACCTTTATATTTTAATCAAACAAATTAAAGAAACTTATAAACATCAAAATAAAAGTCAATTAACATAACCAAACAAAAAGGCGAACAGTATGAAAACACCGCCATTACAAAAAAACAAAAACATCTGTCTTAAAATCACATGGCCATCTTGATTTCTAACAAATATTATAATTACCATTATACTTATCACTAATATGATTTGTGTTTTATTTCTATGTTGTTGGCATTGAAGATGGCCTACAAACATTGTTTGAAGTATTTTTTTTTTTTTTTTTTTTTTAAGTATTAATCTTATTCCCAAATAAACATTATTTCGATATCTGAGACAGATCGAACCTGGAAAAGTATGCAAGTCATTGAGGCATCTGAAAGCCCCTCATGGTTATTCATAAATCACATCTGCATTCTTCACCCCTTCCTAGTGTAGGTAATATGCTAGCTCAGCTGTAACACCGATACTGAACAGATATTGATCACTTGATGATTTTCAAAAGATCACATCAAGGTTATTCATGGTTAAAGTTCAGTATTAGGGGGCTTTGCATAAATAAATATAATAGAATAAAATTTCCTTAAAGTTGATTAGTATAGGTTTAATTTTGAAACTAACTATTTCAGCACCAGTGCATAATAACGTACGTAACACAGGAAATCAGATGTTGCATTTGATGAACAATGTTCCTGTTTCTTGATTATATTAGCTTTGGCAAAAAGCTTATAAGAAATAACTGGTTGAAATTTTAATCTTATTTTTAGAACTTTGTCCAATATTTTAAACTAAGAGCGCACTCATACTTATGAAAGCAAAATCTAAAAATTTGTACAATTTTTTCATTGGATTTTTCTCCACTAGACTTCTAAATTACTCCACTATTACTTCAACGTGCTCTAGTAACTAAATTGTAGATTAAACAAAAACAAAAGAAATAATTTGTAATAAAAATAAAGTTTTTTTTTAAATATATAAAATACAACTTTTTTACTTTTTTTTATCATGTATTTATAGGAACTTACAATTTTATTTTTAAAAAAGTACATCTAGTAAATGTGATTACAACACTCATAATAACATGTCCATAGTTTGTGAAGCAAATGGCCACCAGTGGCCGTATTTCAATGAAAGTTCTATTTAGAAGAGACGATCATCTTTCAGACGCCTCGGAGGGTTGTCGGTTATATAGAATGTGAAGCAAGTTGAGATACTAGTGGAATTGAATAATTATGAGTTTACTATGAAGGGATAAGGCTAAATCAGCAACATTTGGAACATTAAGGAGATATTCATAATTGGAACATTTGCCCTCCCACTTCCTGTTCCCAGGCCCAAAAACTATCCTGAACATGTTTCCGAAGAAAAACCTTAGATTACAGAAAACGCACTCTGTAATCCTTTATTGCCTGGACTATTAAACGTTTCTCCAATTGGAGTCCTAGGTAGCAGATGTGTTCAACATGAATCAGTGGAATAATTTTTACTTTTAAAAGCGAAAAATTAAGATGTTTTGTAGACCATGTTACCTCTAAATAGTTTTTAGGCCCTGTTGGGAAATAACGTTTGTTTTTTTTAATGAACTTTTGTAAAATTATAGAGTCCGGTCGTAATAATAAATTACGACTAACGTAAAGCAATCATTATTATCATTAGCATTATGAACGCTTTTAAAAAAGTTGCAAACGCAATATACAGGTGTGGATGTTACAGTTGATTTAGCAGATATTATCAATAGGAAGGGGTGAAGTATGCAGATGTGGTATATGAATAACCACGAGGGAGCTTCCAGATGCCTCAATGACTGGCAGAATCACAAATATGATATTTCTCTTGTCTAGTGACTAATAGCTGATAGCTTACTGTCCAAGGTGAGCAGCCATTCATTGATGTTCCCTGAAGAGTGTGCACAGAGCCATTGCATCCGGTCTCATCTACCAATAACCGACTTTTTCTAATACAATTACTTTAATCAAAAATGTATAGCATGAACCTCATAATGCTAAAGAAATTAAATCTCGACTAAGAATATTATATTCGAAATTACACCGACGTTCTTTATTACCACTATAGCCCAGTCAATAAATACATTGTGGAGTGCATGAAATATGCGACAATTTTTGACTTTATAGCTTCTTCAGGAGTAATTAAAAGTAAACATACTAAAAGTCCCCGCCACTGGGGGGGGGGGGAGCTAACGGTGGGGGGAGGGTAGAATGTCCCATTTTTAGATTTTTCGATTATATATAGAAAGCGGTGGACTCTAGAAAAATATATTTCAAATCAAAATTAGAGCTAAAAAGTTCGTATAAAATTGATTCTATATAAATTTGTCAAAATCCTAACGGTTTTCGAGATATACGTTACTGAAAATCGGTGATTTTCGGGAAAAACAATTTTTACCTCACGTTTTGTCAAACTTTTTTGCTTCTAGTACCTTCCACGATTGTTTCTAACAAATAATGTCAAAATCAAAATTATAGAACATTAAATTTACTTTAATTTAATATATAGGTTTCTGGCATTTGAAGCAATTGTTTAACAAAAAGTGAGGTAAATATTTTTTTTAATTCTAAAATTATCGATTTTTAACAACGTATACTTCGAAAACCGCTAAGTATCGAATGATTTCGATAGTTCCTGGCTATAATTCCGAAACTAATTGTCTTCTTCATCTAACATTTATACCTCACGGTGTCGGGGCAGCCAGCAACCAGGTTCTAAACACCTCTCTATCTGCAGTCAACCTCCTAATCTCTCCCATAGTGAGTCACCTCCCCCTCGCCAAATCCGATATGAGGTCCTCCCATTTACTTCTCGGTCGTCCTCTGGGTCGTTTTCCTAATGCTTTTGCTTCCCATACTTTTTTTGGCAACCTATTGATTGGCATTTTTAGTACATGGCCAAACCAGTTTAATTCTCTTCACTGGATATAGTCTATCAGCGGTTCCTGCTCCGTATTCACTGTTATTCTTTGGTTTCGGATTCGGTCCAACCTTGTCTTACCAAGAGCCTTCCTCAGGAATTTCATTTGTGTGGCTTGTTTTCGGCTTTTAAACTTCTTGATGCCAGGCCAGCTTTCAGCTGCATTCGTTAGGGTAGGGATGAATACTTGCTTATATACTACCATTTTGGTCTTCATCTCTACTTCCCTTTTTCCAATTATAACATAGCGGAGCTGGTAATAGATGTTGGTCGCTTTCCTTATGCGCTGATTTATTTCAGAATCAAGCCTGCCATCATTACTAATTTTAACTCCTAGGTATTGATAGACTTTAACCTGTTCCAAGCCCAAACCTCCACAAGCCACAGTTCCTTGTTCCAAGCAACCACTTTTAGACACGACCATATACTTTGATTTGTTGGGGTTAATCGTCATCCCTTTTCGGCTCAGTGCTTCTTCCCACACTTCCAGCGCTTCCTGCAAGGCCACTCTGCTCTCTGCAATCAAAAGAATGGCATCGGCAAATACCAAATTCTGGATGTATATGGGATGCATTCTCTAGTTTCCTACTTAGAATTTGGGGCTCCTTTGTTTAGCTTTCCATATTACCCTGTCCATGTATATTATGAAAAGCAATGGGCTTAAGCTATCCCCTTGCTTTACCCCTCTTACCATTTGGAATCTGTCCGATTTATTTCCATTGAGCCTGACCGTCCCATATGTTTTCTGGTATAGGCTAAGGATTGCCTGTATTAAGGTACTAGGCACTCCCTTGTCCGCAAGCGCCCGTTTGAGTTCCACTCGTGGTACATTATCAAATGCCCCAGAGAGATCTAAGAAGGCTAGGTGAATCCTTTAGTCCCTTTCAATAAACTTCTCGATTATACTTCGAATTATGAAAATATTATCTTGGGTTTGTCGACCAGGTCTGAAGGCTGCTTGTTCTTCCTGAAGTTCATTTTCTACAATTCTTCTGAGCCTCCTCTCTAGTATTCTGGAATACAACTTAAGGGATACAGATGACAAACATATGGGCCGATAGTTTTCACAATCTGTCGTGGAGCCTTTCTTGTGGATGGGAATTATGACATTATTTTCCCAGTCCGTGGGAATTTCCTTCTTTTGGAATGCTTTATTGAAAATATTTAATAACCACATTTGTACTTAGCAACCACCATATTTCAACATTTCAGTCGCTATTCCATAATCACCTGCTGCCTTGTTGTTTCTGGCTTCAGCCATGGCCAGTTCCACCTCCCAATCTTCGATAAGATCCTCTTCGACAGGCGTTCCTACCAGATTCTCTTTATCCCCTACTTCTCCTCCATTTACAAAACTCTTACTGAAAAAGTATGCCCATTCTTTCAATACCTTAACCTCTTCAGTAACCAGCTGCCCATTACTATCCTTGATACTTCTTACTGGCCTTCCGTATTTTCCACATAATCCCTTCATTGTGCTCCAAAACTTCCTTTTATCCTCAGCATAACTAGTTTGGAGTTCTTCTCCAAATTCAATCCAGCTTTTTTCCTTAGCTAATTTCACAATTCGCTTTGCCTCTCAGGTCTTTTCTTTGTAATTGTTCATATCAATAGGGTTATTTGTCTGTATATATTTCTTCCAGGCTTGTTTTTTTCTTTGACCTTGGCCTGCACTTCTTCATTCCACCACCTAGTTCTTTTAAAAGCAGTGTTAACCTTTTTCATTCTAAGCACTTTTCCTGCAACATCTAAGACAATCCCCTTAAATTTTTCCCATGTTTCATTAACTGACCAAGGATCAAGTAGATTCTCCCCTGTATCCTCTTCCCTCAGAACTCGCTCCAACTCCTATTCATATTCCTCTCTTTTTTTCTTGTCTTCTCAGTTGTTCTATGGCAAACGTCTCATACTTTTTAATCTTCCTGGCTCTTGGAATCTTAATTCTGGAGTCTAAGACTAGTAGGCGGTGGTCAGACCTCTGCTCCACGTATAACCTTCATATCCATGACCTCACTAAAGAAAGGCTTGCTGTATGTGAAGTAGTCTATGGTGCTTTCCTGGTTTCTTTCTTCGGCCCTAAAAGTAATCTGGTGTATTCTTTTATTTGGAAAAAAGGAATTTCCAATGTAAAGCCCATTGTCAACACAGAAGTTAACCATTCTCTCCCCACTTTCATTGAGCACTGGGTCACTTGATCGTAACTAATTGTTCGATTCAAAATTTCTTTTTTCCATCTGAAAGCTTGTTAAATTTTCTATAAGAACCTATATATTCAGTTTTGGTCAAGTTCCCTAAAATACCCATTTCAGTATGCTAAAAACCGCTTACGTTTTTGTTTTTTGGCACATTTTTCAACAGCTTATATCTTTGAAACCGTTTGAATTTCGATAAATTTATAAAGTACCAATTTTATAGGAAATTTAATTTTGATTTGAGGCATATTTTTTCTGAGTCCACATTTTTGAGATGTAAACGAAAAACCAAAAAAATTGAACTCCCCTCCCCCACCGTTAGCTCACCCCCAAGGGGCGGGGACTTTTAGTATGTTTACCTTCTAACTACTCTTAATGCAGCTATGAAGACAAAAATTATCGCATATTTCATGCACTCTACACCCCTCATTTCAGCAATCATTGAATAGACTACAATACGACAAAAACGCAACATATGCACTTATTTACTTAAACACATATAGACTTATGCATGCCAAATTTACAGACCCCCCCCCCCCAAAAAAAAACAAATGATACATATTCGGAAATTCCAAACATTTCAACAAAATTGTTAAGACTAATAACGAACTCCCCTCCCTGCGTTCCTAACGAAGTATTTCCATAAAGACTTACGTATCCAGTCACGGATCACTTTCGGAAGAACTAGAAACAATTTTATGACATATTAAATAGACAAGTAAACAAGCTAGTACAAAGTATGTCAACAACAAAAATCCCTAATGTAGCACGGCGTCAGCTAAGAGGAGCTGGGTGAGAGATCTCCTAGAGGTAAGACTTTAAATTAGCTGGAGGTCAGGATTATATGAGTCATTCCATCATTTTGTCCGAATTTCGACATTGTGATTCCATTAGAAAAAAGTTATGTAAAAAAAAAAAAGTTTTTCTACATAATGGTTTACTAACGGTACTAGCGAAAAATTCCTGCGTAGAATGTAGTCTACCAGGTATGCAAGTTTAAAATGTCGTTTTAATTCCAATAGAATGCGCTCTTAGCCTATTGAAGGATTTGCTTATCTCTAAACGCTATTTTGTTTGTTAGTCATTTGTTTACAAAAGTCAGTTGTTTTTAAGTCGTTTACGTGGACGTATCATACCTTTCTTTGGTGTTAAAAATGTCTAATTTTAAGCCAAATAAAGAGCATTTGCGGCATGTCATGATTTTCTTATTTAATCAAAAGAAAAAGGCATCTGAATGTCATCGAATTCTTGTTGAGACTTATGGCGATGTTGCTCCAACCGTCAGGACATGTGAACGTTGGTTTCAAAGTTTCAAACGTGGTGATTTTGATGTTACTGATCAAAAACGAGAAAATCGACCAAAAAAGTTTGAGGACTTCGAATTGCAATCTTTATTAGACGAAGACAATACCCAAACCCAACAAATGATGGCAGAACAGTAGAATGGCACTAGGCAAGCCATTTCCGATCGCCTGAGAGCTATGGGAAAGATTCAAAAGGTTGGAAAATGGGTTCCACATGAATTGGACGAACGACAGATGGAAAAACGAAAAACTGTGTGCGAAATGCTGCTTTTACGCCACGAAAGAAAGGGTTTTTTTTGCATCGAGTTGTAACTGGCGATGAAAAATGGATTTATTTTCAGAATCCCAAACGAAAAAAATCATGGGTAACGCCAGGACAACCATCCACATCGAGTTCAAGACCGGATCGTTTTGGGAAGAAGACAATGCTGTGTGTGTGGTGGGATCAGAAGGGAGTAGTCTACTACGAGCTTCTCAAACCCGGCGAAACAGTCAATACCGAGCGCTACCGACAACAATGATCAATTTGAGTCACGCATTAATCGAAAAACACCCAGAATGGGCTCACAGGCACGCCAAAGTCATTCTTCAGCATGATAACGCTCCTGCACATTCAGCCAGATTGACTAAGGAAACGATTTCTCGTTTCTTCGCTTGGTTGGGAACTTCTACCCCACCCGCCGTATTCACCTGACCTGGCGCCTTCTGATTATCACCTCCTCTTCTCATCGATGGGACACTCATTGGCGGAGCAACACTTCAACAATTTCGAAAACGTACGAAAATGGCTCGATGAATGGATTTCAAATAAAGATGAAGCATTCTTTTGGAATGGTATCCATATATTGCCCGAGAGATGGACAAAATGTGTAGAAAGCGAGGGTCAGTACTTTGAATAAAATATATTATACTTTTTTTTTAATTACTGTGCATATATTTTAAGAAATAAACGACATTTTAAACTTGCATACCTGGTATATGCACATTTATGATCAAGATAAAAATCATAAATGTAAGGTAAACTGGGAGGGTGTGAGGGAAATGGGAAACATTCACAATTCAAATAATAAAATTTTTATAGTACAAAAGACTTGTTAATGAGTATGATATCAACTAGTCGATTAAAATATGTTAGTTAACATTAACTAAACATTTAAACATAAAACTTAAAAGAAAAAAATTAAAATGGTAAGACATGATAATATACATTTAAACTTAAATCGAACATTAGATTAATATAATGAATATTATATTAAATTAATATAAATAGTGAAAATATAAATAACTTTTTTTAATCTTATTTTACTAACAGTTTTTCCTATTGTAATCTATTTCCCTCATTCAGGTGTGAGGAAAATATAATTTGAGTTTTAATTAAAATTAATAACATAACACGCATATCAAAACAAAAAAAAATGAAACTCTGAACTACACGGGAAACATATACTTCAATGCAAAGAAAACAAGAATCAAACTTACCTTCTTTGAAAAATCACCATTTGAGGGAAATAGCAATATGAATGACACAATTCGAACACTTGATTCGACACAAACCCGGGACAACTAACAAAGGAATTTTGTTGTAAGATAGGTTACTCTAAGTTTGGCGGGAAGCTTCTACAGTGTTGCCATCATGAAATACATATAATGTAATGAATCTTGGTTATGCTTTGGTGCGCTTTGTAAAAAAATTTGAGGGAATTAGATTGCGTGCTTATGGGACGCAGGTATTACAAGTCATTCTTCTTTTTTTTTAGCAATTAGCCTCAGTTTAAATTATAAAATTCAATATAAAAATTTTCAATGTAATTTTCAACTTACCTGAAGTGCTAGAAAAAAAAGTATGTTAATAATTGCAGAACTGGAGAACTTATTCGCATTTTACGTTATCAACTCATGTTATGGAACTAATGAGGGAAATAGATTTTGGCGTTTTGAATTCAAATTTAACCATGAAAACAAATCAACAACAATGGGAAAACTACTTTAAGTTTCCAGATATAAGTACCTACTTCTTACAGTTGGGTTACAAGAAATTTAACGTAGGAACCACAATCGCTTCAGGAAAAAATTCGTTTGTAATGGTGGAATGACCCATATACCACTGGGTACTGTCTTCCTCGTGTCATTCTCTAAAAAATTGCCGCTTTCGTCAAAAAAGTTGTCATTCGTACTTAACTTAGTGACAAGTGGTCATGTTATCTTGCCTTTGATATTTTTATTACTCTACTACAAATATTGTAATTTTTAAAGGAAATTTCTTCTACAAAGTATATTTCTGAAGTAGAACAATGGAAAAATGTTTTGAAAACTACAAAAAATGTCAGGAGTGTTACTGTCACCAGCTCAATATGACAACAAAATTAAGCATTTTTGTTCACAAAAAACAATATTTTATTTTTGTTATTGATATAAATTAAACGTTCACATGCTAAAGAACAATATCCGCGTATTTTTTTTTTCAATAAAAATAGAATATACAGATAGCCAAAAAAAAATTATAATGCAGTCCCCATGTTCTTATAAAATATTGATCAGAAGTGTTACTGTTCTTTCTGACCTTGAGATACAAGAAACAGACTCCAAACGGGTAGGGGAACTTCCTCCAAAATTATTGCTAATGCTAATGCTAATACAATTCACTTCTGGTTCCTTGAGGAGAAAGGTTAATTAGCTTCGAAAATAATGGTAAGTATTTTTATTCAGTGTCAGGAGTGTTGCCTCTAATAAATGTCTTTGACTCAATTTTTAATATATCTACTAATAATGATGATTGTATTGTTGACTGTGAGTTTTTACTAAGGAGATAAAATGGTCAGGGGTGCAGTCAAGATGAATAAACACGGCCAGTTTTTAAATGAAAAACTTATATTTTGGCATGCCAACGTTTTAACCTGCCTTGCAGGTCTTCATCAGGGCTAAAATAACAAAAATTGGACGTGACCAAGATGATACAAACATTAAAAAAATAAATAAATAAATAATAAAAATAATTTAAAAATGAAAAAGAAACAAGAAAAAATATCCGTAGTTAATTAGATAATTGAATACAAAATAGTAGCAAAGCCTAGTCAAAGATACAGTTGTAATAAAATAATTAAATAATTTAAATTGAATAATACAAATTTTTAATTTTATAAACTAATACAATGTAACAATTTTATTAACAGATATTTTTAATAGGAATTTAAAAAAAAAATGTATAAGGGATCTATATGAAAAGGAAAATGTTAAGATAGAAAGGTAAGCAAAATAATAAAGTTGGCATAACAAAAAACGAAGGAAGAGGTTGGGGAAATATGAGAAATTAAAATAAATGGACTTACTGATTGTAGTCTAGAGAAGGCTTGACTAACAATGACTGTTAAAAAATAAAATCAGGGAAAAGGGGGTATAATGACTAGCAGAAAGTAATTAAGGGTGGCAGTAGCTAATATAACATATGAAAGGGGGTGCATGGTGGATGAAAACCGAACCATTTTTTTATTTTTATTTAAAAGGTGTGGAAGATGTTAAATATGAATTTAAACAGCACTTAAACATTTTTTAGCAAAATGTTTAAATTCATAGAGTTGGTAACATTCCTGACTAAAAGTTACTTATATTTTACCGACCTTAGAAATAATTTAATTACTAACCCAATAACCAATGTTAAGCAAAGTTAGGTGTCCATGATATAATTTTATTGCAGTTCAGAGAAAATTTAAACAAAATTATAGTCTTTAAGAAATGATTTAATGTAAGTAGCAACCCTGACATAAAAATCACTTCTGTTGATATAAAAAAAAAAAAAATATATATATATATATATATATATATATATATATATATATATATATATATATATATATATATATATATATATTGCAAAGTATTTTTCAAAAATTTAACATACTTAAGAAATGATACAAATATACTCGTTCAAGAAAAATGAAGTTCATTTTTCAACTTTTATACCCTGTCTCTAAACCCAAAACGACAATTTTTTTGAGAATGACCCCTATGGTATTTGTATATTATATTACATTTGCTGACCGTAATAATGTATTACAGTTGCAAATAAAAGTTTGGAAGTAAAAAGAATAAAATAATAATTATAATGATGAAATATTATCTAAATAGATGGCAGGAAATTCCTTTCATCAATTTTGAAACCTATAAATTTGAATTTATGCATTCATATTTCATCGAAATCAGTGATCTTGACCCTAGACACTTTCAACAATGTGGTTAGCTTGTAAGTTACATTATAAGATATGCCTTTATCATTGGAAGTAAATACTTTTCACAATGAGAAATGTTTAATCTCTAATCATTTTCAATAGAAAGTGTCTAAAATTCAAATAAAGTATGTTACTGATGAAACAAACCCAGAACAAATGAAAAATTCTCCACCAATCCAAAGAAGCTTCATGAAACCAAAAAAACAACGATAAGCCTTGCCTTAGGACACAACAGTTTGATTTGTTAAATTTGAACTACATATCCACTTTCAGAATCCATTACATTCCATAAGATAAACAAATGAATAAAACTATTGTTAATAGTAATAGTGATTATATGTTTCTTTGCCAATAGTGACATTATAATTATAATACATTATAATAAATAAAAATGTTTCAACAGGACTAATGCAATACACCAGTTAACGATAACCATGTTGAATTTAATTAGCCTAGGATTAAAAGTACTAATATGATCATGCAAGATAACAAATAAAAACAATATAATTGTAATTAGTTATATTGCAACTAATCATTATAAATATAATATAATTCATCTTGTATATCTTTTTTGCAGCCCTCATTATGATCATCTTTGTTATGACTGATTTGTCAGCATAAAAATAATTGATTGTTAAACTAACAATTATTTTTATTCTGACTGATCTCTCTTAAATCCAACATATCAAAATAATATGTAATTTTTGGACAGTCGTAACTTAAAAACCTAAAATTTATCTAAATACCGATTATTGAACAATCAGTTGACTGTTCTGGAACTTAGGTGCCATCATGAGTGTAATAATCACTTCTAGGCAGAAGTGTAGAACATCTTCACAACAAATAGAACTTAGCACATAAAAGATCCTCTATTCCAACCAAGTTGACATTATCATAATTAAACATATAAACGACCCAGAAATAAATTTTTGTTTATCCATAAAAGACACTTTGTTATAAACTATGATATGATTTTAATGTGATTATAAAATTCTTTAAAGTAGTGAAAGTAAAATTAAATTTGCTGAATGAAAAGTCAGAAATTTGCACAAAAATATTTAAAATCCATTCTTTGTATATACAAGAAAGCACATTAAATTACAGTAAATGGAAAACAACATAATGAGAATATAAGGTTGTGATAAAACAAAAAAAAAAAAAAAAAAAATGCTTAAATTAATTACATATAAGTTATTTGTAAAATTTGGTATTTTAGGAATGAAACAGGAGTAAATGACAACAAAAACGATTACATGAGAACATTTGTTAAAGGGAAGCCATTCGCATCAAATTGATAAAAACCTGAGACTTGTTTATCTAAGACTCCACTCAAGACTATATTCTGTTTAAAAAGAATGATCTTTAAAAGACTATTTGTGGTTAGTGACAGTCAAATTCATATACCATGGTGTATAATGTTTTTGTTTTCTCAACTCCAAACTTTATCTATCATTTTTAGGGGGGGAAAACAAAAACAGAACCACACTTGAAAAAAACTTATTTTATGTCAAATGACAATAAATTTAAAATTAGTAAAATTAGGTATTTTAGGCATGAAAAAGAAGTAACCAAGAGACAATACTTTTGTATTTTGATATCCAACACACCCATGTTATATAATTTTAGGACACTCGCAGCTCGAAAACCTAATATGATTTTTATAGAAATATAATATAACATAATTATATAGAAATATAGTGTATTATAGTTGAAACAATAATTAAATAATATTTGTTTTTTTTTTTTTTTTTCAATTTATAAAACTTTCATTTTCATACAGTTCTATAATTCATTATTTCACGTGTAAAAATAAAATCTAATGTTTTTTTGAGTATCCTCTCTTTCTAATGACCTCTTGAGGCCACTTTGGCATTGATTCCACAAAATGTCTTTTGTTTGTTTCTAGAGTTGTCAAAATTTATATTTGCAGAGAATTGTTTTGGAAAATTATTTAAATTATTATTAAAAAAATGCAATAACTAACAAAAGAAAGAAATAGTAAATATTGATAGGATTATTTTGGCCAAAAGTATTAGGCACCAACAATTTTCTCACCAAAAGTTTCTGTATGAGTATTAACTTTTTTTTTTTTTTATAGAACTTTTATTGAGTTATTATTACAATCTGCCACAAATGTGGGCAATAAGTAATATAGATGGCATATGATTACATTCACACATTATGTTCAAAGAAAAAAAAAAAAGGAAAAGAAAAAAAAAAGAGCATTAACTAGCGAGGATTGAGGAATAACCTATTAAAAGGAACTATTATAAATATATATATATAAACTACAACACAACATATTGATGGGGTATTAGTTGACTGAGAAGTATTTTAAGATGTAGATTGTTTGGGTATGCAGTCATAGATACACAGCAATTAAAAATACATTTTTATTTATTATGATGACGTTTCGACTTGCATCGCAAGACTTTATCAGGCTTTCAGGAAGAGTAATGGTCTGAGACTGCTGGAGATGACTATATGCATACATTCAATTCCTTCGATACCAACATATCCATTACTGTTAAACCCCCCAAAAAAGTCACAGTTTATTCACAAATTTCAAAACCTTTGGTGACTGGTGAAAATTCGGTTAAAAACCTTTCTTCCATCAATATATCTCCCCCTGATATCAACATCTTAAGTTAAGGTCCTAACTTTTCTACTCTTCCAACAAAAATTCACCATTTCCCCCAATTAATCACTGACCCAGTCTCAAACCATCACTCTTCCTGAAACCCTGATGAAGGCTTGCAATGCAAGTCGAAATGTCAGCATAATAAATTAAAATTTATTTTTTGAATTACTGTGTATCTATGACTGCATACCCCAACTACCTACATCTTAAACTACAACATATTCAAAGTTCTGGTAAAATATATAGTATATTATTATATGGTAAATTTTGTATTCGGATATGGTAAAACTGTTGTAAAAGTGTATTAACAGGGAATTTAAAAACATAATAATAAACAAACAAAAACATTGCAGTACTTGCTTCATTGAACTTATCAGCCCATTATAAATTATTTATGGATCAATCCATTTCAAATCACCCAATACAAATATAATTTGTTGCTCAACATTTTTAATTTTCCTGATTATTTTATCATGGATTCCCTATGGGTAGACATTAACAAAACTCCAATTGAAAAAAATTTACAAGCCATATTTTTTATTTGACAGCCATTTTAAAATGATGATTTAATGAATTTTATGAAAAAACGGGGTTTGCGGAAAATTTAATTGCGAAGTCATTTTTAAAGATATCAGAATAATTTAAAAACTAGTGTGTTCAGCAGGAAATGACCTCCAAAAGGATGTTATTTTAATTTTCTTACTATGTAAGAAAGTTATTCAAACTCCTTCTCAAAACACAGGAAAAAATTTAAAAATCGTTAATTTTTAAGGCCATAAATTTTTAGGAAAGAGAAGAGACTCACAAGTAATATTTTATTTCTGTGTTGAGCACTTGTAATACTACCAGCAGCATAAGTTTTAGTCTTGAGAATGTACTCCTTTTTTCTCTACGGCTTTTCAAAAATGGCTGAAAGCAGGTTTTTGCCAATTTTCATGGGTCAATTTCTGAAAAGGGACTGAATGAAAAAAAGTGAAAACTTTATCGAATGTTCTTTATACTAAGGCGAATGCACCACAAAAAAATTGTGACTGAGACTCAACTATGTTTTGAATTATAGAGCTGTGAATTTCAATAAAAACGCTACCTTTTTAATACACTCGTACAATGCTATATTAGCAACTATTGACTTAAAATTATCTTAATTGACAAGTTTAAATTATGGTTAATATATAAATTATTATTTAGGGTTTTAAAATAATGAACTAAGCTGAAATATTTCACTTAAAAATGTCCATTAATTAAAAAAAATATGTAAGTATATGATACAAGTATATTTGTAAGTTAAAACCCATTGTAAAATGTCAACTGACACATCAGTTCTCATGAAGCAACAAGTTAATGTGGGTTTTACATGTTTAGATTTGAACTCTTCCATGTCCAACAGTTCATGAGAACTGATGTGTCAGTTGATTTTATATACTGAAGTATTTGATAGTAGAGAAACTCAAAGAAACCAAAAAAAGAATCTTCTAAAAGTAAAAAAACATTAATATGACTTTAAATATTTTTAAATGTAATATTACTGGGCCTAACCCTTTTTTTCAAATTACAAATTATATTTAATATTTCAGAAGCTGGCATAAGAATAAATTTATTTTTAATTAAAATGTTTTATTGTAATATTTATTATAGTTCAAAATAAAAAGAAACAGAAATAATTGAGGATTTTAGGTAATAATGTTTGTATCTGTGAAATGCTGAATATTTAAGATTAAAAGACCATAAGAATGAACCATTGCACTTTTGCGATACATTTTTTTTTTAAATTGACGCTCTATACTTATCAAGTTCCTAAACAAAACTTTGAATATATAAACCTTAAATTTTTATCCAATTAATGTTACATTGAGTTGTACTTTACAAATTGGATATTAAAAAGACAAACAAAATTAAATATCTAAAATATATAATATTTTAGAAATGTTAGCCCTTTCCCCTCCCAAAAATAGACTTTCAGTAATCATGATGAGTTCCCAACCGCTAATGATTTATGACTTTCAAGAAAAGTTTTTCAACTTTAGGTTTCCCCCATAGTTCTGTAACTCTATTGTTACCTGTTCTCTGTTGGAATTATTTTTAAGCATGAAAAATAAAGTATACAATTTTAATGATGAAATAAACCCAACATCATCTGTCCCACCAGAGCTATAAACCATCAGAGGTTTCATTAATGGTGTGGGTCAAGAAAAACTATCCAGTTTGTTTTCTTGGACTTTGTGGCCCACTATTTGGCTTTCATTATTTTTCAAATTTAATGAAAGGGTTTATCACTAGAATTAATTATTAATTCTTTCAATTATCATTATTACAATGTATTCACTACTCCAAACTGATCACTTACAGAATATGTAATATCACTTATGTAATATGTAATTATTAGATAATGAATCAATAAGATAAAGCCTGACAACAGGCTTTTCATTTCATGAACCATAAAATTTATGAATGTTGTGTATAAAACAATATTACTATGGAATGAATGAAAATTCATTTTATAAATCACCACAATTCAGTAAAATGACACAATATATATTATACGGAAGAAAAAAATAAAATGAAAATGATAATAGAATAACTTTTTCACAATATCAAAACAAATAAATCGAAATTTTTTTGATAATGTATTCTTCAAAGAAAAACTCATGCCCCCCTTAAGTTTCTTCACTTAAAATTTGAAAATGTTGTTTGAACGAATCCGTATTATAATTATAAATTACTTTACACTAAATTTGAAGTTTCTTCGAATCTTTTATACTTATAAATGAATTCAAATGACAATTATTATAAACCATTAACTATAAATTGTTTTTGAGAAACATTGTTGGCAACACTGGTAACAACAACGTGGGTTTCTTTGAGGTTCTGTACGGATCGTCGGTGCGTCGGATTTACTTTTTCATCCGAATTCATCGCAAGGTATTGTGAATTTAAATAAGTAAATACATGATAATAATATAATTGGTTTATTAACTGACTTGTTTTGCGTCTTTTCAATTCCATTTTTCCATCTTTACATTTAGATAGTTTAACCTTACTTAAGACAGGCATTTGAAAATTAGTTTCTTTATTCTTGCAGTTGTATTAGTTTACTATACTTTTTAGGAAATTATTTTTCAATCCTGCTGTCAGACTTTTTCTAGCTGAATTTATATTATTTATTTACATTCAGGTTTATTACTTTGTCAACTTTTTTTAGAATCCAAAATGGGGAAGATTATGAAAGCTGGCAAGGTTGTGTTGGTGCTGAGTGGGAGATATGCTGGTAGAAAAGCTATTGTGCTTAAAACTTGTGATGAAGGAACACAAGAGAAGGCATATGGTCATGCGATAATTGCTGGCATTGATCGTTATCCCCGCAAAGTTCATAAGAGGATGAGCAAAACAAAGATCCATAAAAGGTCTAAGATTAAGCCCTTCTTGAAGGTAACTATTTACTAATTCATATACAATACTACAATAAAAGTGTGATGATTGTTTTGTTGTTGGTAGTAGCATGCTGTCAGTCTGTACATTCCTCATTTTGTGGGTTAAGGGAGCCGAATTAGGCGTTAATGTTTTCCTAACTTATTTCTATTTTCAAATGTTTATCCTGTATTCAGGATTGCTTAACTTAAGTAATTCCTAATTATTTAACTATTTTATGAGAGTAGGGTTCATTTGTATTTGGTAGGGATGTTTAATATTTAGACAAAAAGAAGAAATGTCGATTATGCTTAAAAACTATTTCTCATATTTTATTGGATAATGTTATGAGTATGATCTAGTGGTTGACATTTCAATGTTTTGTATTGCCTAACACAGTATGTTCATGCCAGAATTTAACATGTTCTTACAATTTTTTTTATTAGTTGATTTTGAAATGCTGTATGTGCTTGATATTCTTATAATGCATGGATAGTACCAATTATATCCATAATTGTCATTTGTTTTAAAAACAAGTTTTTGCTATTATTATTATTTTTTTGTTAAGTATTAATTAAATTTAAATAAGTATATATTTTCTTCCTGGTGATTGACATCTATCTCTTTTCGTCTATTAAATATCTAGCTTGTTTGTTATATCATAAAACCTCACCTTAGCTAGAGGTAATTAATATTGGATTCAACAGAGTCCTTATTTTAATGCAAACAAATGCCCGTACTAATCATTTTATATAAAGTAGTTTCACCCCTTTTCTCTTGACTGTTGTTTAGTTTATTTTTCAAGGTTTGTCTTGTTAGTAATTGCCGTTGCCCCTATGCTGGTTTGTCTATTTTTATGGTTTTAATCTCTCTGAAGAAGTATATTCCAATATACAATTTCAGTGACAGCTAAAATTTAAATCTTAATATATATAAATTACGTGTCGCCGCCTAGGGGCCGGCTAACACCTAAACTACTGAACCGATTTTAATCAAATTTACACACCGTGTGCAGTTTGATCCAACAAAAAAGATAGGATACCTTATATCTTAATTTATAGTCGCAATATTATTTGTATATTATCTGCAAGTCACAATTATCTGTTAGCTCTATACGATTCTAACATATGGCGGTATAAGGTTATGCTATTATATAAAAGGACAAGCAATGTTTTGTTTGTGTTCACTAACCGCCAAAAACTACTGAACCAATCTCTACCAAATTTTGACTACATCATCTTTATAGGATGGTTTAGCAATAGTAAAATCTAATGATTTTCAACTAATTCTTTATTGAAAAATGAATAATAAGTGGATAACAGTGAAGTTCAAAAATGGCGGCAATTGCAATCTACATGAAAGGTTAAAATGTACAGTGTTACATAGAGGTGAACATTGATAATAAAATTTACTTATTTTCAATTAAATTGTTATAAAAAACAGGTATATGGAGTGAAATATACCAAAGTTTAACTACATCATGTTCATAATTCTAGGTTTAGCAACAATAAAAATTTAAATGTACAATGTTGAGTGTTAGAAACGGGTTTTGCCACACTATGACTTACTTTTATGGTTAGAAATTAAAATCCAACCAGATCAAATCAATAAAATTATTTCTGTCGAACGAAAATTATTAAAAATCAAAATGCCGATCCTCAGCTGTTAAATATTGTGTGTAAAAATATGAACTTTGAACCTTTAGTTGTGAGCACTGATAATGCAGTTTCTTATACCGCAGTTTCTTAATAGTCTCTGTCCATCTGGATTATCAACTCATATATTAAAATTGAAAATTGGATGTCTAATTATGCTTTATGTTATCTTCAAACACCTAATCAATCTAAATTTAACCCAGTTAATAATGGCTGCTATGCGTGAAAATATCATCAAAAATAAAATTTTCAATTCTTCACTTTAATACAAGATTTTTATCGATAAATATTTTAAAAAAATTAATTATTAGTTAAAATTATCCAAGATCTTCACTTATGAGAGCGGGCGAAGCCTCGACGGGGGATAATGAAGTTATATATAAAAGGACAAGCCATTTTCGTTCGTTATCACTAACCGCGAAAACTATAGAACTATTCTTTACCAAATATATCTATATCATCTTCATAGTTCAAGGAAGGTTTAGCAATAATAAAATTTATATATTTTCTATTAAATAACTGTTTAAAAAGCGATAAATATGTGGAGTGCAGTAAAGCGAGCGCCATTTAAGAGAGGTTACAATGATCCGGTGTTAAATATAGCTAGAAATTGATAATAAAGTTACTTAATTCAATTAAATTGTTATCCAAAAAGCTATAATATGTGGCAAGCGACAATAGCGTTTTAGTAAAACTAATGAACCTATCTGAACCAAATTTTAACTACATCATCTTCATAGTTCTTGAAAGATTTAAAATTAGAAAGTTTACCATAATAATAACTTATACTATTATATAAAAGGACAAGCCATTTTACGTTTGTGATCACTAACCACGAATACTACTGAACCAATCTGTGCTAAATATTAACTACATCATCTTCATAGTTCCAAGAAGGTTTAGCAATATTAAAATCTACTGATTTTTCATTTATTTTTTATTAAAAAAAGAAAATATGTGGACAACAGTGAAGTTTGAAAATTGACCGATAGGTGGAGAGGTTCTACGCGAGAGGTTACAAAAGAGCTCGAAATCGATGATAAAATTTACTTATTAAATTATAAAGAAAATTATTAAAAAAGATTTAAATATGGTGTGCGATATGTGGATCCCAGTGAAGCTTGAAAATCGAACGATTGTGTATAGCACCATCCCACAATAGAGTTAACAATGGTAAACTGAACCTATCTGTACCGACATCTAAATAAATAATTTTTATAATTCTAGGAAGGTTTTGCAATGGTAAAATTTACAATAACTAAAATTTAAATGTACAATGTTGAGAGACAGGACTGAGGTTTGCCACACTGTCATATACTTTTATAGTTCGAAATCAACATCCAACCAGATGAAATCAATAAATTTATTTCTGCCGAATACAAATTATCACTAAATTAAAATGTCGATCCTTTACTTTTTTATATTGTGTGTAAAAATATGATCCATGGGCCTTCTGTCGTAAGCACTGATAATGCAGTTTATTTTCCGCAAACGTTTCTTAGTCTTTATCCAACTTGATTACCAATTCATACATTAAAATTAAAATTTTTATGTCTAATGGTGCTTTTACGCAATCTCCAACTGCCTAATCAGTGCGATTATAACTAGATTAATAATTACTGCTATGCGTGAAAAAATCATTGAAGAAATAAAGCTGAACCACATGCTAAAATACAAGAATCTTATCGATAAAGAAATAAAACTTAATTAATTTTTAGTTGAAATTAGCTTTACTTATGGAGGGCGGGCGAAGCCGCGACAGGGATGCTAGTTTATTATATAAATAGGATAAAGTGGATTCAATCCATTCTTATTTATTAGCTCTTCACTGGGTAACATAAGTTTTATTGCATCTTATCAAGTTTAACATTTATCAATAGCTCTTCCCTCTATAAATTTCAAATTCTTAAGTTTCAATTTGGATTGTATTTTTCAGTTTGTAAAATTAATATTTTCTTATTTCTTTTTCTCTTGTCCACCTGTCTTCATCGACAATCAACCAATACCACATACAAACGAAATTCATTACTTAGGACTTAAATTTGATAGAAGAATGACCTGGGGCCCATACGTAAAACAAAAACGTCTCAGTCTAACCAAGAGATTAAAACTTCTGTATCCAATGCTTCATAAGCGGTCGACATTAAAACTCCGAAAACGACTGAATACATACACTTATTTACTTAAACCCATGGACATACGACACACAAATATACGGGACTGCAAAAAATACACACCTTAAAAAATACAAATATTCCTATCAAAATTACTCAGACTTATCACGAAATCACCTTGGTACGTTTCAAACCACACACTTCACACTGATTTAGAAATACCCACAGTAAAGGAACATATACATGACCTTTATAGACGATTTCATGACAGACTTCATGGACATAAGAACATACTCATTAATGACATGGCCACGACTGACATACCTGGAAATACTCTCAGAAGGCTTAAAAGAAGCTGGATGAGAGATTTGCTCAAATAAATCTCTTTAATCCATGCCAGGAGGAGGTACTATTGAGTGCTAGTCTCCCACACACATACAAGGCCTGTAGTATTCAATTTCATCACATTCACTGATTGTTATCCTAATAACAGGTGTGAATTAATATCTGAAAGAGAAAAAAAAAAATTCTCAAACATAAGTTGAAAAAGGAGTCAACATTTGTTTCTACTTGGATCTAGTGTTTGTGAGAAATTAAAGGAGAATACCTTTCCCCTCAAAAAGTAGTGACAAAAACATCAAAATAAATTAAATGAAAGTCACAATCGATTACAAGGTATTTTGTATGGTAGTGGTGGTTTGAATAGTGGTTTAATGTTGTTAGTGATCATTCAAGTGTAGATTCCTTCCAAGTCCATGATAGGAAAAATATCATATTATTGTTAAAAACATAGTTAGATACATTGTTGCTTAACTAATTCTGTTGATTTTTTCTAGCTCAGCAAAACTAGAAACTCACTTCTTGATATAACAAAATGATGATTGAAGTCTTCGTATACAGCCTTTCAATGGCTAACTTTATTTCGCTGTTTTCACTAAATACATACAAATGAACCTGAATACGTTATATATTTCTTTCTATTTTTCTGAAAAGTTCTAGAAGGACTCATGACAAAATAGAGTCATCTTTTTTTACTGTCTTTGATGTAACCTTTTAAGTCAACTATAATTATTTATGTAGTCATCTGCCATGTACTTCTTTCTAATGTTCCTATTTGTTGTTTTGTTTTATTTACACTTTGTTTAATGGATTAAATTGGACGTTATGTAGTCATATAATTTTTTAATTAAAAAAGACTAAGATATGACAGTGGTAGGAAAACATTTGTGGCTGTTCAAAACCCGGTATAGCTAATGAGTATTATGAATGACTGTGTCAATTACAGAACAGTACTATATCTTCTTATATTTAAGTAAAATTTGGAGGATGCAGTATCTGCTTTCTCTAGGTCTTTAATGTGCCGTTTATTATTTACCGAAGGTGGACATAAAGGGTCATGGGAAAGTGCAATTGTAGTCCAGTATTTCCCAAGAAAGATCTTAGTTTTGAACAGAGATTAAAACTGAAAGAATGGCTGTATGATGATATTTGTGATTAAAAAAACAAAAAAACAATTTAGTTGGTACCTATGTTCTTAAGGGGTAAATATACAGGATATCAGCCAAGGACAATCACATACTGAGCACTGCATCTAAAATACTGATATTTTAGAATTAATGTTATTGACTTTCTCACAATCCTTCCAATAAAACACATTGAGAGAACAGTTCAGGGATGGGGCAGTTCTGATATCACCTTCTCTCCGCTTAAGATTTTAATACAAGAAATGCATAGCATTTACTGATCTTTCTATTTTGTCATGTGTATCTCAAATAATTTTCTGATCCAAGGTTGATTTTTGAGCATAAATAAGTTAGATTTAAGTTGAAGTTTTGATTTTTATCTAATTGGAAATTCCATTATGTTAGGTTCATTAAATTTGTTTAGATAATTAGATCTGCAGAAAAATAGTTAATTACTAACTTAACACATGTACAATGAAATTGTTATTAAAAAGTTTGAAATAATTTAAACTTAGTATTATAAATTTATGGTTGGCAAATAATTGATCATTCTTGTAATGATCATAATTAAGTTTTTGTATTTATTATTTTATTGAATTGTTTGTTTTTTATTAATTAATTAATTTAATTTTAGGTAATGAACTACAACCACCTTATGCCCACTCGTTACACTGTATCAGAAGTTTCTCCTGACCAGAAGGTGGTTTCAAAAGATTTGAAAGACCCAATGAAGAAAAAGAAGATTCGCTTCCAAGTCAGAGTGAAATTTGAAGAAAGGTATACTTTTTTTTTTTTTATATATATATATATATATTTAAATAGAAAGATCAAAAACGGGTGTAGTTCCGCGGACGCCCCCATTTTCAAATGCCTATTTCTTCCATGGTACTCCACCAAAACATAAATAACAATTAGTGCTATTTAATCTACATTTAACCAATTTTCTTCTAATATTTAATTATTTAAAGTGTATACAATTATTATGTTGAAAATATTAATTTAAAAAAGTTGGGGGTGTCTGCCGAACTATTTACCAAGGGAAAAAGTTCCGTAGACGCCCCCAGCCCTTTATTACGTAAAATGATGTTAAAATATTGTCGCAGGTTACGATTACAATTCAAATACATTTTTGTTTGTTGTTTATTGCTTCACTGACGTAATGTCTAATCTCAAACCTGCTATATCAACAAATAATCCTTTTAGTGAGAATAATCATTGTAACTCCTAATATTGTAACGTTATAAGGTGAATTACCCCCGTTAATAAGAAGTTTTTAATGGTTGTTAGGTGATAATATAATAACAATATAAAGTTTTTTTTTTTTTGTTTATAGTGCAGTAAATAGTTATCTTGTTAATTTTTATTTGTAAATCAACGTAGCTAAAAATCCCTGTTGTGTTACAATAACACAGTGGCATTATGTATTTAAAAGAACTATTTAAATTATTAGAAGGTGAGGAATCCACTCTTGTCTAGCTACAAAATAAAGGACTTACTATGAATTTTCCGCACTGTCCCGAATGCAATTAAGAATCAGAACGGGATGTCGGGAATATAGATGCCGCAAAAGAGGTCAGTTCCCTCATGATAAATCTATCACTGTCTTTAAAAATACGTTTTTTCGGACAACACAAGTGGCCTTACTACAAGGTTTTAATAATGGCCTATTTGTTTTCTCATAATATAACTAATTATTATTTCATTCAGCATGAGACCTCTTTTGACGGATATTCCACTTCAAGAGGAACCATTTCTGACGAGAACTGTGTATTGTGTGGACCGAACAACAAATTGACATGATAGTTGGGCCTGGAATTATAGTCGAAATAGATGAAACTAAAATAGGTAAAAGAAAATATAATCGAGGAAGAATTGTGGACGGGAGTTGGATTATGAGGATGATTGAACGGGATGGGAAAAAGAAGTTCCAGATAGAAATTAGCCCCCACAATAAGTGTGATGCTGCAACTCTACTACCTCTGATTATAAAAAATGTCAAACTGGGAAGCACTATAATTACAGATAAATGGAGAAGCTACACAGAGCTTGCAAATTTGACACACCCTACAGACAGTGAACCATAGCTTAAATTTCATAGATCCTCATACATTATCCCACACTCAAAATATTAAATCAGCATGGAGAACAGTCAAGCAAGGAATACATGCGGCCGGAAATCATTCCCAAAATTTATATTCACACTTGTGTGAATATCTTTGGAGACGAACTATTAGAGATCCCAATAAAGATGTATTCGATAAATTATTAGATTTAATTTTATATGTATATAATCCAAACTTGTAAATAATAATGATTTTTTTTTTTAAGGTACGCATTTTTTTTACCACCCAAACTTGAAAATAATATTTTTTTCCTGGGGGCGTCTACAGAACTTTTTCCCTTCGTAAATAGTTCCGCAGACGCCCCCAACTATTTTAAAACAATGTTTTTTTACACGATAATTAAAAAAATTTCAAAGAGTTTAATATTGAATGAAAATTGGTTAAATGTAGATTAAATAGCACTAATTGTATTTATATTTTGGTGGAGTAACATGGAAGAAATAGGCATTTGAAATGGGGGCATCTACGGAACTTTTTCCCTAGGTAAATAGTTCCGCAGACACCTCCAACATTTTTAACACAATGTTTTCTACATGATAATTTAAAAAACTTCAAAGAGTTTAATATTAAATGAAAATTGGTTAAATGTAGATTAAATAGCACTAATTGTATTTATATTTTGGTGGAGTGACATAGAAGAAATAGGCATTTGAAAATGGTGGTGTCTACGGAACTACACCCTCAAAAATTATTAATTAAATTGAAGTTAGTGTTAACAGAAATCTGATAGATATCGAAATACAGTGAAAATCACTTATGTTCTGAAATAACCTCTTGTGACTGTTATAATTAATAATAAAGCTGGTAGGAGGGAAATCAGCTAATGGAAAGAAAATTATATATCAGTAAAATTAATTATTTTACTGTTGTGAAATACATAATTAATGTTCAGGCATTCTTATGTTCTTTTATAAATGCTAGGTTTCATTTCATCCATGACTTCAGTCATAGAATTGATTTAAATGAATATGTTTAGAATCAAAATAAAGGATAAATAAAACTCTGTTTACTGTGCTTAGCTTTTACTGATAAACGGTCTAGTTCTTATTTTTCTATAACTGTACAACCCTAAAATCTTTTACTCAAAAAAATGAAAAAAAATTAAGATACTGTAAACAAATAATAATTTGTTTTTCAAAACAGCATTGAAATAGATATTTTTGTCTAGCTTAGAATGGGATTGAAAACAACCTTCATGTAAGTGGTTTACTACAGGATATCGTACATGTATTTCAGAAGTAACACAACTCAAAAATCTGCTTTAAAAAATGAAAAATTACACAATCTTGTATGAAATATAAAAGTATACCTGAATTATCTTTTAACCTTTTGAGTTGTCAATTTTAAAGCACATGTGCAGTTTAGTCTAATCAATGTCTGAATAAGTGATTTTCATTATTGATGAAAATGAAAAAAAAAAAACATTTTCCTCTGTATGATCTTTTAGTGTTTATTAGAGTATTGATTTTGTCTTTTACTATTCTACTAAAAAGTTATGCATCTTCAAACAGTTTTGCATTTATTATATTATAAATACAACTGAAATATTTTTAGTTTGTGACGAGATGTTTTTATGTCCATGAACACTCTGCATCATAGTTCAAAGACAAATTATACCTTACTTTTTTTCAATGTATAATTTGTAACAAAGTGATGCTATATAAATCTGTTTGAAGTATTTTAATTGCTTTTCTGATCCTCAGATTAATTTTATATTTCAAACAAACATTCACTCTTTCATGATTTCTTGTTTATTTATTTATTGAGATGTTTTTTTTCATCTTGTTATTAAAAGAATAAAACTAAAATATGCATTTAAAACTATTAACCTTATTCTGATGTAAATTCCATAATTGAAAGCTTATTATATGGGCTTGAATATAAGAATCCGTTTAACCTGATAATTGTAGAATATGTTCAAATGCCTCTCTGGTTTGTCTGATATTAATATGCAGGGTGTCTACTAGTCGGGAAATTCGGGAATATGTCGGGAATTTCGTGTGGTCGGGAAAAATTCGGGAATAAGTCGGGAATTTACAGAAAATTTGCGTAAGTCGGGAAAAAGTCGTCGTTAGTGCTAAAATTTTCAGACTTTTTTCAGTTTTTGCTGTATATTTCAGTTAAGGAAGCGTCTGATTGGTATATTTACTCCACATACTTTTAAAGTTAACTAAATTTACTACAATTTGAGATCAGGGTGAGCTGAGAGCAATGAGCAATTGGTTCCCAAGATACAGGGATATTATCTTCGAAAAGAGGTCATTTTTTCCCCAAAAACAGATGTTTTTTCGATATGGTCACTTATTTTGTAAAATATCTCCTGAAATACACATCATTTGAGACCAGAATGGTACCTGTGGGCCCAGCGGTTCTCTCAAATACGGCAAATTACTAAAAACAGTCAAAAGTGGATTCTAGGGAAAATACTGTTGTCTTTTAATGGTTTATTTATCAATCAAAATTTATTTATTTTTGTTATTGTTAAATAATTGATTGATGAAAAAGAAAAATATAGCATAATCGGGAATTACGTCATGATCGAACATTGTTTTATATACCTACATACTAAAATGCTTATGCAAACATTCACAGCCGTTTGATCAAATAACTCGGAATCCGTTATTTCTAGTACATTTGGAAAAAAAAATTGGTTCTATGAATTTTTTTTCCCCCCAAATCAATAGTTTTAAAGCTGTAGGGGACAACGCAATACTCCGCGAAAACACGTTTTTCTGTACTTTTTAAAATCTAACTCCGAAACTATTTGTCCGATTAAAAATTTACTCTTATGGATATGTTAAGTAGCAAAGTATGCATAGATTGATTTGTTTAGATTATTATTGAAACACCATTAAAATGTCGTTTGGCTAGAATTTCTAAAAAAAAAATTTTTGAAAAAGTCGGGAATTTCTAGAAAAATTCTTGAAATAGTCGGGAATTTTGATAGCTGAAATTGGTAGACACCATGATATGGCTTTGGAAAATCCTTTGTGCTGGAATAAAGTTTGAGATAGTCTTATAGATCATCTATGACTAAATATCAAAATGAACCTAAAAGTATCCTTCCTTCATCATATTTGATGTTGGTTAGGTGTTAGTTGAATAATGTCATAACTGAAGTGTATAAACGTATTATGGAACTTTTCATAGATAGCCTGAAGAACAAGTAGCAGGTCTATATTGAATACAAAGCTAATAGACATCAAAGATGTTATTTTACATAGCTCTGTCCACAGTTCTTCATGTTTTACATAAATTTTACTGGAAAATTTTACATATATAGATTGATAGTTTGATATTTCAAGAGTTTGTCAAGCTGAACTAATTAACATGACTTGTAGCTAAATAAGGGGAAGAATTTGGGAGGAAAAGTTCATTACTGTAGTCACCATTTTCTTAATCCCTTGCCATAGGATTCAGATGTTAGGAGGTGAAAAATTATTAATCTACTGCTCCTTCACTTCTACTAAAATTAAAAGTTATTTTGATATGTTCAGAAAATTTGTATTTTAATAGTAAATTACTTCTTTGTCACTTATATGTGACTATTTAAAGGCATAGTTACATTAACATTAATTAAGTAAAAGTAGACAAACATCTTTGTTTTGTTAAAATAAATTCTACTGACTATTAAATGTAATTTTGATGTGTTCAGAGGATTTATTCTTTCAAAAAATTATTAATCTACTACTCCTTCACTTCGACTAAAATTAAAAGTTATTTTGAAGTGTTCAGAAAATTTAAATAATAAGATTTGATTCGGTATGTGTATGAATAGAAAGATAAATAAGGTAATGTGTAAATAGAATCAATGTGGTCTTAATTTAGTTAATATCAGTTTTAGCATTGTCTTGAAGTTGTTATAATGATGTATCTTTAACCCTAGAACGCCAACCTTCTCTCTTCACCCCATTTTACCAACTATTTGTCAGATTGAAGAATATATTTCTATTTTAAAATAATTATTGAAAAAAGCTATGAATGAGATTTTCTTTCATCAGAATTATTATTCCTGTAATAATAAAAAAGAAAATTCTATCTAGTTTTATGGGGGGAGGGGAATGTATTAAATAAATAAATTTTTATTTTTAAAATACTGTATTAAAAACATGAACATAAAAAGGTATAAAATATATAAACATAAAATGGACTGTATGTGTTACAGCAAAAATAGGAATACAATTATTTTTAATACATATTAAGCACAATGAAAAATTAATTGCGTTATTTAGAAAAGCAATCTGTACAAACTTTGATTTGATGTTCCCCTCATATTGGAGTGTGACATCGGCAACAATAAACCGTTGTCATCTTTCTGAGCTTATAATTACATAAGCTATATATTTACCTGGGACCCTTTTGCTCTGTGGCTGAACTAGATACCTTAGTAATTTCAGAATTCCCTAATTCTTCACTTATTATTGATTTTAGTTCTCTAGGGAGCGTTCGGATAGCGATCCTCATTTTCAACCACACTTTTCGAAGTAAATCACTCAATGACAGAATAAAATCACTTCTACTGAGTGATTTAGTTGAAAAAAAAATAAATAAAAAGATTTAGTTGAAGCCTTTGACAAAAGTACGAGTACATTCATATTCCTTAGTTGCCAACCATTCGTAATTTTGACATACCTGTTTTGACATAATTTGAAGTTTCACCGAACCAGCTAAATGAATAAACGTGCTTCCTTCGGTGACTTGCAATGGAATGTCAGTAGAAGGCTTAGCTATGGTGTCATGTAGGTAGGATCACTGGGAAGGAAGTGTCAAATGTAATTCACAGAGGTGTTCGTCTTATTGACGAATGTTGGCCTTTTAGGGTTAAAAAAATTTTTTAAATTTATTTATAAGATTTAGGTAGTTAGGGTATGATGCAGTCATAAATACATAGCAATTAAAAATAAATTTTAATTTATTATACCGATGTTTCGACTTTCATTGCAAACCTTCATCAGGGTTTTAGGAAGAGTGATTGACAGAAACTTTGTATCGGTGACTGCATACCCCAACTACCTACATCTTAAAATAGTTCTCTGTCAACTAATACCCCATCAATAATATATTTAACAGTTTTTTTTTTTTTGTTTTTTTTTTTTTATATTACCATAAAGTATTAAACATAATGGATATACTAATTTTTATTTATTTTATTTTTCAGGTACAAGCAAGGAAAAAACAAATGGTTTTTCGAAAAATTAAGGTTTTAATCCTTGTTTTTTATTTCTTAATAATATATTCATTTTAAAAATGTATTTTTTATTCTCCCGATCCCTGTAGAATAGAACTGCTTTGTTTATTATATCATTAATTATTTCATAAATTAACCCTTTAACGGGCAGGGCGGGAATTTTTGAATCCATTTCTTCTTTTTTTTTTTTTTTTTGCCTTTGAATGGCTATAGCCACGCTAACCCCCACACATTTATCATGAAATTCAAGGCTGAATAAAGGATATAAAACGATAATAAGTAGGATAATGCATTGGACAGTATGCCATTTAAATATGTGTATCCTCCAGGATTACATCACCTGTTAAAGGGTTAATCAAATCAGAGAAAGCAGTCTACATAGCTCATGTAGAGGATATGCGAGATAGTGTTCCTTATTATGAGTTTCCATGGTAGTATTTAGACTTTAGGTATAAATAAGGAATGACAATCCAGCTCATATCAGAAGCGCCTGTGATCTTTAAACTACTAACTACATCAGATTATAGAACTTTGAATGGAAATGTACAAAGAAACACAATGGTTTGGTTTGGTAAGGATTAGACTTACAGTACAGTGTTTCTCATTTTTTGGTTCCTAAATTGAATGATTCACCTGACAATTTAAAATAATGTAAATAGATAAAACAAGAGTAACTTTAGAAATCAATGAAAAATTCTTAATTAAAATCAACTTAATTCTCTCTAGTTACATTAAATTCATTAAAAAGAAAAGTATATAACTAAAATTAGGAAAGGTACTGCATAACAACCATTAAAGTGAAACATAATTTGATTAATTTCTAAATTAGCATTTTGATTTAAGTTTAAAAAAAGATAGAAAAGCCAGCTTAGATGTCCCACCATCGTCAATGGTGGGGTAGGCTGAGAAAAGGGAAGTTCTTAGGTTATAAAGGATTTTATCAAATGCAGTTTAGCACATTTTTGGTCTACAAAATTTAATAATAAGTTATGCCTGACTCATTAAAATGATGAAAATAATGTACAAAAACTATTTATTTTTTTAATTTAAAAAAAATAAATAGAAAATTCTGACCAAGAAATAACATATTTAATGTCTAGGCTATGTCAGAATAGGAGATTTCCTGTTGGTGACCACAGTATACTTATTCCAATAGAGTACTTCATAGAAGAAGTAGGGTTTGAAAAACTATTCTACTTTTTTAAAGTTTTCTCACTATTGTGGCTTAAAAGATTTTTGTATTTCTCATATAGATACGAAGTTTTTCTGTTAACCGGTCTGTGACTGATTCAAAGCTTATTCTGTATATTCAAACTAGTTTAGTATGTAATAAGTTGTAGGCCTTTATATTTTACAATCATTTTGTAAATATGCTATTTTTGTATTTAGAAACCATAAGTTTACAATATTTAAATTCATGGATTCAAAGCTAGGAGGGTCTCTTATATTATCGAAAACCCAGTTAAGTAAATAATTACTGATGAAGTATAGACATCATTTACTGTAAATTCATTCACTTATTTTTAATTTATTTAATAACATTTGAATTATAGTTAAAATTATATCCCTCATAACTCAAGTCCAGTCTTTCCTACCTCTTTGTTTTTTTGTGTAGCAATCTTGTTTCTATGTGAACTTGATTTGTTAATGTTTCTCACTGTGTCTTAATAGTTTTTAGAAAATCGACTTCATCAATTACCCTGCAATGTAGGAGGCATTGTTGTCGTATTAAATAAATGACTCTTAATTTAAATACATACTGTTATCACTAGATAATCATTTAAATAAACTCCACTTAGCATTTTTATACCATTAAAAAATGTTTCATTTGATGACCACAAGAATGTTCAACACTGTGCTCCTCTTAGAAGATTAAAGCCTAATAAACCAACTTAAAGTCTACTTCTCCCATTCTCTGTACTGCTATTATGCATTCATTCTACTCCTGGATTCAAGAGTATTTCCGCCATTTCCTGCAAAATCGCACAGATAAGAAAATAGGAGGTTTCAAATAGGTTAAAACAATTAAGAGTATTACTTAAAAGACCTCTATTTTAAAGATTAATAATTCTTGAAGATTAGCCAGCGTAGTATTTCAGCTAATCTTACATTACATGAATTGATTCTTGGGGAAGAGATTCCATGTAGATACTCCACTGATAAAATCTCAACAAGCCGAGACTGTGATGGAAACATTCCGTTAGAAGAAAACTTTTCTCCTTTTACGATAAAAGTATCACTTTTTAAGAGAGGTCAGTTTTCATTAATCAAATAAAATTAAGTAGATATTTGCTTCAATTATAACCAGACACATTAGAAAGCCTCTTAAGATTTCTTATCTCATCAGTTTTAGAAAATTCAATTTGTTTTATGAAAAATGACATGAAACGATAATTCTTTCTCAAACAAAACTAACCGTATTTCAGTAAAAGTACGCCGTACACAATAAAATATAAGTTTAGGCTAAAAAATATTTTCATAGCCAAATCATACCTTCTTTTTTTTCGAAATATTTTCTCTTTTTAAAATGGTATTGGCCTCTTGCGGCATTCTTTCTATAACTTTTTAAATGGCTTATTTTCAAAAAGTTAATTTTAGAAGCTCAAAACATTTTTTTTTTTTTTTTTTTTTTTTTTTTGACGTGAATTTAGTCTTTATATTTGCTACCATACGCGGGCAATCCAAAAAACCTAATGATAACAAAATCGAGAGATACAGTTTGGTGTTGTAGTTTCGAATCTATCCTCTATATCAAGAATAAATTATACCACTGAATAGAAAAAGAATCAAAGAATTCATTAAGATAAGAGAGAACAGTGACGCATCACGCGCGGTGGAGGGGGACGCGCCGCAATTTTGAGGTTATTTTGCTGCGTATCGAGATTTGCAATTTGTGTAACTTTTGACTGTGAGGAGCTACGATCTTCGTTTATTAAGCTGTCGTCAAAATCTATCATAAAACATTAGTTTAAAGTAGTGACAGTAAACCATATACAGAGATCGTATACGATTGGAAAGGGATTCTCAAGAACAATCGAATGGTAATAATAAAACACCATATGACCGAGCCAAGCTGTGTTGGGAACGTAAAAGTTCCTGATCAGCATTGTTTCATACTTCATTATTGTTTCAACGCCGTTACTGCACAAAGCTGCCACCGAATGTGCATAGTGTATCTAAGATCATATTGTAATGCAGCTCAGCCCAGACAAATTGCAACTACATCATCGGTAGCGGTATCATCATCAAGTCGCAGAGCCGATGGGGTCACCATATATCGCAACAACAATAGCTTCACTGATTGTTATAGAGTTAACACTGACTTTTCGAAAATTGATTTGGCAATGAAAGATGCAAAACCTAGTAAAATCTGTCTAGTAAACGTAAAGGCTTATAGCATCTTCAAATTCGTACTCGGGTGTGTGTATATCCACCCGGACAAAGCGTTAGTAGAAATTAAACTCTTTATGTTACGATCGTTGTTAAAATATTTCAAAAACATCGCTAAAATTAAACCCGATTACGAGCCTGATCTTACTTCTAACTAGTTATGATAGTTGGAGACTTTAATGTTGATATCTCACAAAACCGCTCATTGTTTGTTTATCAGACGAGCATAAATCAACATATCGAAACGACATTACCTTCAAGTTATACCTTCTATCGCTTAAGCAAACTTATGCATTTTCCTTAGCAATGAAAACTTTAAACCCACTTATCTCAAAAAATGATATTTTGAGTTGTGCCACTATTGCAGCCCATGAGCGATATGTGGTCTACCTAAATCAGTAATTATTGCACTGCATATGATAAATAGGCCCCACATTGCATAATACAGATCAATTGCAGTGATATTACGAGTAAACTAAATTTGGATTATATCAAATGTGGGCGTAGCCTATCTGATCACTATCCTGTATTTAATATTAAACTTATTCTGTTGGAAGAGTTTATTATTTAAACCAATCTTAATCATTTAAAAGATAAACTAATAATAAATACCAGTTTTTTTTTTATATCACTGTTATTGTTTAGCATGATTTTAATTTAGTCAGAATGGATAAAAAATTATGAATTGTGATAATGATTAAAAAAAAAAAAATAATAATAAATATATATATATATATATATATATATATATATATATATATATATATATATAAAGTACAAGTATTTCTAAACTGACACATTTCAAAACTTTTATTAGATATCACAAAGATAAAATACATAAATAGAAGGTACATACATGATGACTATTCAAAAATGAAGATTTTTCAGTTTTGTCGTTATACTTTTAAAAATTAGAAGAATATCTGGCTCAAGGCAAATAAAAACAATATACATATTTGATTTTTAGCATCACTATGAAGTATGAAAATAGATTTTACCAGGTTTATTATTGGATCATGGCACCTTATGTTTAGATTTCAAGACTCACAAAAATTTTCTTATATTATTGTGACTTTGTTTTTACATTAGCGCTGTTTTTTTCAAAGCCAATGTTTTATCAATTCGTGTTATGAAATAATGTTTTAAATCTTAGTTTGGAATATTTTTCAAAAGTCCAGAATATTCAATATTAAGTATTTTTTACAAATAGTTAGTTACCTTCTTGTTTCAGTAAAACAACTTCATTAAACTAAATTCCGTAGTTTGTTTATCGCACTCAAATTTGTCTTAAAGCTTAAATTTTGATTGGTAATAATTTCGTTTCTAAATAGATGAATTGTGTTTTGGCTTAATCTTTCATTTATTTTCTAACGTTCATTTAAGAGCGCTCAAAAAGTTATCGATAAATTATTATAATCGATCATATCATTAAAATAATTCATTTACACTAAATTTTAGACAAATTCACTAACCCCTAGAATCAAGTTATTTTGGAAACATAACTATTCACAAACGCTCTTGGTTGATTTTTCTAGGTGAATATTAGTGATGAGTTTCTTCATTCTTTGATGAAGGCTGTGAATGAAGTGAGGTCGTGCCAATGCCATCTGAGAAGTTCCGAGTTCATTAGTCCTAATAATTTGTGCCCAGGGGAAGAAAAGAGTAGTGTGTATGTGGTGCAATGTAACTCGACTCAAACCTTATAGAGTGTTACAACCTAAATTAATTTATTATTACAATGAAAATTTACACAATAATTCACGAATTCAAACCTTAATACTTAATTCACCTATAAATATAAACATCAAAATGCTCCCGTCATTCAGTACTCAACAGTCGTCATTCGACCCTATCAATATTTTATAACCTTGTGCTGAAAATGCAGAAGTGGGTTTGCAATTGGACGATAGTTAGATTTTATTATTTTTTAATGCATTTTTATTTTTGACCTTCCGAAAGTAAGATCAGAAGAAATCAACAGCAAGGATGGAAACATCACCAGGATATGTGTTAATGAAGAAAGGTAAAAGAGGAGCTGCTGCGTTCATTCATGCAGATTGTTCTAATTCTGCTCCAAGAAAAAGTCTTGATGATTTACTAGATATATTGTTGAATCCATCTAAAGCAATTGATGAATGGGATACAATTGACTGGTGCAAGTGGCTTATGGCTGGTGGAAGAACACCTGATGAATTTTCTAGTATAGGTATAATGTTTATTATATACTTAATGGCCATTAAGGTTTTCAGTGTTATATTAAATTCTTCACTTGTCTTTAAGTCTAAACTTTCTTGTCTCCTGGGCAAGAGAGTGTTATAACATGGATTGATAGTTTATCATTGTTTCTCTTTTTTTCTGTTCTTTTTGTTTTTTAAACATGTAAAATATGGAGTTATAATTGTACCTGTTTTCTACCACCTTAATCACAGTTTGAACCAATGTGAAAGTAGGTGCCTATCAATAACAATCTAGTTTTAATCTAGCATTGTTTTGACAGATTAAAGTTTTATCTATTGTTCTTACAACAGTTATTTCTACTGTTAAATTTATTATTTCAATTTTAAATCATAATATCCTTCTATTACTTATCTCCCTAAGCACTAATGCTTTGCAAGAATTAATTTCATTCCTGATATATTACAATATATTTAATTTTTTTTTGGTTTATAGGAGCTTTCACCTTTATGCATCGTCTAATTATTTATAATTCGATATTGAAAATTCTTAACCTATATCCTACTTTTCTGTATGACATGTGAGGTTTTTAATAATTTCATCAACAAATACCATTTAATATCCTGAAATCCCATGGGGACATTAGATTATTAATAAAAGAAGGATTATTTAATTTGGTAAAACCCAAAGGGCAATGACCTTAAGACATGTCCATAAGTGATGTGGGCTCTTTTACATTTGCCAATTTAATTTAATATTGTTTTGATAAAATAAATTTACTCCCTTTTTTAAATGCTATTTGCCCCAAATAGGAAAATTTTCAGTTATCATGTCTTTTTAAAATTCTTTTAGCATTTTTTTTTTTTTTAAACCAATAATAAAACATTCTATATTATGTTTTACAGTGCTCTCTTTACTGTAATATAGTGTTTAATAAATGAAACCCAAGTTTAAAAAGTGGTAATTGACATTTGGGTCAGGGAATCAAGAGGAACAGTGGCAAGGTTATTACTGATACTTGATGTTTTTGATTTGGTGCAAATATTTGAACAGTTTGAATATCATTCATGC
Source organism: Euschistus heros (assembly GCA_003667255.2). NCBI lineage: Eukaryota > Metazoa > Arthropoda > Insecta > Hemiptera > Pentatomidae > Euschistus > Euschistus heros. The sequence continues at coordinate 943,697 of RCWM02000347.1, read as the reverse complement.
TTTTGAATATCTACTTGATCATCTCATTCAATTTGAAATTGTTTTGATATTTGTATTTATTTTAGTATTATTTTGATCTGAATGCTGAATACTGGAGTTAAAAGTATTCGGTTTCATTATATTATTTTTTATTTTATGCAAGTTTCCCTCGAGATCTTTATACATTTAGGATGCCCTAAACAACTTGATAAGAGATAAGCGCTTTGAGACACTGCTGAGCTCATGGGTTTATTTTGTTGTTGCATTGCTCTATGAAGGTTGCATTGCTTATTTTTATTTAGGATGATGGATTTTCGGACTTTTGGATTATCCAAGTATGCTTAAACCAGCATATTTTTAATCATTGTTTCAATAAAAATTGTTTACTGTTTAAAAATCAATTATGATATACATTTAATACGGAAAACTTACATTGCTTTTATGCGATTAATGATATAAATTTTAAATTTGTTTATTTTAACTTATTTGCAAATTTTCCTATTAATTAAAATACCATTTTGAAAACAAATAATACCTTAAGCCAGTAGCTCTGAGGCAGTAATCGTTCTTTTGATTGATAAACAAAATTTGAATACATTACTTCTTATAACAGTTATGGTTATTTTACTGTAGAATTAATGATTATTTTTTTATTGGGAGGGGGGGTTTGAATCTGTTATAATAAAAGATATGCATTGTTTAGGGATTATAATAATTTAGATCAATACATAAATTGTACTAAACAAAGTAATGTTATATTTTCTACTATCTCATTAAATTTGTGAGACCCTAATCCAAAAAGTTTTTTAATATACCATTTATTCAGCCAGACCTAGTAATGAAATGAAATGAAAATATAAACTTTATTCTGGGACTTACTGTCCTCTAAGTATAATAATAATGGACAATTACAGGTACTATTGTTTATCTGTATTATTTACAAATTAAATGCTTCTGTGATTACAGCATATATTTTCAACAGGAAAAAAAAAAATAATTCTAAATTAAATTAAAAAATATACATATAAAATACAATTGTGTGTATATATACAAAGAAATTCTAAATATTTACTTAATTATATACATATTTGTGGAAGATCAATCGTCTAAAAGGTGTAAAAAAAATATATATTTTTAAAGGAAGTAATGGAAGCTCAGGAATAAATGTGGGTTGGGAATTCCAGAAGTAGGTAGCACGAATGGTGAAGGATTTTTCAAAGGAGGTAGCTTCATGTGAGGGGATATACAGGTTAAAGGGTTGGTATGTAGCGTTTATGAGGTGGGTAGAAGAACTCAAAGTTAAGAGGTCAAAAATATAGGAAGGGTTTTTGGTTTTTAGAGATTGGAGTAGGAAAGTACTCTAAAAGTATTGCCGTCAGAATTTAGGAAAAAGCCACCTAAGCTAAGAATATCATCAAGTAGCATGTGAATGCCTGGGGATCCCTAAGATAAATCTGATGAATCAGTAATTGGTTTTACTGTCTGTTCTAACTTAAGTTTACATAATACAAACATTTTGGTATTAGTATTTACTTTTTATCATATAAAATATTAATTTTAATTTTCTTATACCATGGATTATTTTAAGTGATAAATTGTATGTGATTGGTATGAATAAATTAAATGATGTGTTTAATATTATTCATTTCAGTCCGTCGGTATGATAATGCTACAACTTGTGGTTTGGTGTGGACTGCCAATTTTGTAGCTTATCGCTGTCGTACGTGTGGAATTTCGCCATGCATGTCTCTCTGTGCTGAATGTTTTCAACGAGGTGACCATGATGGTCACGATTTTAATATGTTTCGCTCTCAAGCTGGTGGTGCTTGTGATTGTGGTGATACGTCAGTTATGAAGGAAACTGGGTAAATACTAATTTAACTTATATTTTCTAATCATCATTATATTGTTTTGAATATTTTGTTATTGTACGTAATTTATATTAATTATATATTTATATTAATAATAATCTCTTTTTTTTCTTTAATTTAAAAAGAATTTTAAAAGAAAGTAATACGTTCATTAAGTGAACGTATTTGGCTCTTGTCTTATTTTTCATAAGTTTACAAGATTTATATTTTTATTGCTCGAAAGAGTTATTACATTTATTAAAATTTCACATTAAGTTGTTTAATTTTGTTTTTTCATACATTAAGTAATAAACTATCTTGGGTACAGCTAACATTTTAATCTAAGTATTATTTAAAATTGGCTTTATTGAAATTATTAATTAAATTATTAAAAGGAATACAAATATCAACATCCCTTACTTGTTTTTCTGAGCATCGGATGATGTTTCACTGTTAGAATTTTTAAGTGATATTAATAGACAACGGAATTCCCAATTACTCAATTGTATGCAGTAGTCAGATTTAGCAGTAATGGATCTGACTAATTGGAAATATGAATGAGAGAAAAGCCAGAACAGCCAAGAATCATTAAATTTAAAATGAATGCACATTAAAAAAAATTCAATGCAGTTTCAAAGAACATACCTAAACCTTTTAAATCCTTCTGAATTTGAATATAAAAAAATTGAAATTCTCTACTTGATTTATGTATTTACCTATTTTGCTTTTATTTGCCCATGAAAAAATACCTTTAACTTTTGGTGGGAAAAGTGGTTTTTAAAAAAAAATCAAAATGTATTGATTCATTTTATTTAGATTGTTATCAAAATAGTCCTTCCCCCCCCCCCCCCCCTATATTATCTTTGTAACAGTTTATTATTGAGAAAATGTATAGATTAAGATGATATTTGAAAAATATAACTTTAAAAAATAAAGAAACAGTATTAAGCTGAGGAATGCAATCTGACCAAAAGTAAACATGAATTTGGAGCAGTTCAGCACTTATCAATATCTAGACGTGAACTAGGCAATGCTCTTAATTATAATAACACAACAGGGGTTTTCAATGCACGGTTTATTAACAAGTAACAATATATTTAACACAGACACACTTATAGAACAGTATTGATTATTGAGCACAATAATAATGTCATTTCATTACTATTTATTACACAATAATCACAACACAAAACAACATAACCAACTAATTACATTCCATCTTGTTATTACCCTGTCTCCTAGCAACTAGTAAATACTCCTTAGTGGGTCTAGGTCACTTAGTAACAGGGGCAGTTCTCCTTATTTCGTTACAATATTAAAACAAACATTTTTGTATTGTAAATTGTTAAATTTACCTATGCTGTTAAAAGGTGGTCCAGCATTAGAATTTTTTAATAAATCACCTATTCATCAATGTATAATATTAAAAAAAAAAAAAAAAAAAAAAAAATTGAAATCCTGGAATTGAGGGAAATAAAATATGTATTTTGTAGTCCTGCTATTTGAAGGTACGAGAGATCTGTGAAGAGACATTATTCGCCATTAATCTTTTATTACCTTAATATTTCATTTGGAATTATAATCTGTTTATATTTTTTTAATTATTGATATTGTAATAGTATTATTATTATAGTACTAACTTATTTATTTTTTTTTAGGTTCTGTGATCGCCATGGGCCTATGTCTATATTTTTTTAATTATTGATATTGTAATAGTATTATTATTATAGTACTAACTTATTTATTTTTTTTTAGGTTCTGTGATCGCCATGGGCCTATGTCACAAGTTAATAAACCGTCCGCACCTCACGACCTCATGTGTGTAACTGAGGCGGTGATGCCTCGAATTATCCTACGTTTAATACAACACCTACGAGAGAGCAGGTAAGAAATGGAAGAGATGTAATTAGAATTTTAGAATTGACAGTTTTGGTGGATGAAGGGGTTATATCACATTTAAAAAACATATGTATAAATCCATTGTATGAAGGATTTATGTGCAAAAGTGTTTAGTAGAAAAGTCTGAATGTTTCAAAACAACTAGAAAAAGATGTATGAAGAATAGGAAGGGGATATGTAACATTTTTCTGTTCTTGTAAAAGAACTGTAAACATAAATTCAATAAATAATCCTTCAATTTGATGTATCCAATTTCCATAGTGGTAAATGATTGTGTTTTAAACCTAATCCTGTTTACTCTGTTTTGTAATAAACCAGCCAGGTTTGCTAAGGTTTTATAGTACTGATATGATTTTTTTATTATTTATGATGCACTTAATTTGTTTTATTTGTATTCATATCGATAATGCTAGTATTAATTTATTATAATCTATTTTTTTCCTTATTAGCATCTCTGTTCATTTTTATTTGCAGTAAATCAGGTGTGATTGATGCTCACTTGATGGCTATGCAAGATGCCGATCCTTTCCTTACGATGTTACATGACCTTAGTGCTATGGGCGCAGCAATGCGAAGGGTCATGACAGGAGCACTTACCAATCCTCAGGTTTGAACTAATTACATATATACACACATTTTATCAGTGTTACAAAATCCAAATTTTGACAATATTTATCCACCAATGAGTTTGAATTTTTTATTACAACTCAAGAATCGCTTGAGTTATGCATGGGGTTATAGAAGGAACAATACAATTAGAAATGATGAATTAATTGCCTTTTATTGGAAGTTTTTTTATTCAGAAGACTAATTTCGAATGTTTAGCATTTATCATCTAAAAACATGCCAAAAATTGTATAACTTCAGCACTTTGCTTTACCACATAGAGGATCCCTTTAAGGTAATTTGAAAAGTAATTTATCAATCCTATCTTTATAGCTGAAGAAGTTTTAGCTATAATTTAAGTTCATTTAATTGTTGTCTCATATCGATTGACCTACAATATATTTATATGTAACTGTGAAATTGACTTGGTGGTTAACACCAGAAGAATGGATAGTCTGAAGATGGGATGGAAGATCCCGAAACATGTCACATAATGATAATTGAATGGCTCCGCCGAAAAACGTTCTAAGCGACAAATAAAATGTTGAGTAATCAGTGAAAGAAAATCATAATCTAAAGTTATTGTCAGTTTTGTAAGTTTGATTTTTTTTTTTCACCTTGTAATTTGTTAAATTTACTTGTATTTATTATACATTTAAAAACCTTTAAAATCGCCACTTCAGAAATTTTTTCGCTTAGAACGTTTTTCGGCGGACCCATTCAATTGTTTAAAGAGGAGTAAATACTGTAAAAAAGTGATTTAAAAAGTATATTTATGTTTTAAATTGGTATAAAATTTATTGTAAATTCGTTACTTTAATACGCTTCATTATTAGTTTATTGGGGATCAGATTATTTGACTTTAATTAGTTCTTAACCCTAATGATTGTTGAACATTTTTTTTTTTTCTTATGTTGGTGTGTTTCATTCACAGGTTTACAAACAGTTAACTGATAGTTCCATGTTCCCTGAAGGATCTGAAATAGCAAAATATATGGAGGAAAGTCATAGGGTTTACGAAGATGCTGTTAAATCTCTACCCAATCCTTCACCAATGGAAGACTTAAAAGGTAAGTAAATATGCGATTAATAAATTCATGTTTTATATATCCTTCGTGAAATTATTTGACTCATTGGAAAATAATTAATAATACAGCTTAACAAACCTGAAGATTTGCTTTTGATATTGCCAATAACAATTCTTTGCTTTTATACTTCCCCTTGTCAAACTTCATCAAAACCTTAAGGATCAATTACATTAAGCGAGTTTACTCTCTAGTAGCTGGTGAGTTCAATATATGATATTAACCCTTTGGCTGCAACATAGTCTAGGCACCTGCAGTGCCCCGTGTGCAGCATACTTTTTACGCTTAGCAGTTTTGTTAACTTTATTTATTCTACATTTTCTATTTATGTTTCCCATCCTCCTTTTCTCTTATATTTGATATTCAACTAGTTCCCGCCATTTCTCCAATTGATACTTTACAGGATTGATCAAAAAAATCCTCGTCATGATATAAAGAAGATTATCTTTCACTTTCACTTGCACCCACCAGAAGTTCTAATAAAGTTTTTTAGATATAACGCACTTAACTATTCACTACAAAAGCAGAAAATATACAGAAGGATAAGCAGGAAAAATTTCAGGTAAAGAGAAACGGTACATGGCAGTAAATAAGGGTCGAAGCAGGTACACAGAAACTTCATGAAATTGAAGTGATATGCCGAAAGTGAAGTTGTATGCCATCTATTGGCTTAAAGAGGCACTGAAGCTTCTATAAACAGTCCATATATAGCGATGGAAATAGAACTACGGTAAGAGTTAGTAGCAGTTTGGCGTAAAACCAGCCGAGTCTGTAGCAGTCAAAGGGTTAAACATGACCAGTGTATTTGTGTTCACTAACCAGCTATCAAATTTTATATTATATATGCAAAAAGTAAAATCTACTTTACTCGCTACTCAATGGCTTCTTGACTTCTTAGCCAGTAAACTAGCCATGTGTCATCATGGTTGCTAGTGTACTAGCTGCGAGTATCTCGTTATTTAGTTTTACTTGTCTACGAAATGTCAACAGATACAGTTCGCATGGAAGTATTTATGTTAGCTCATGATATCAAAACGGGATTAAAAAGAAAGGGAAAACAGCAATTGAGGCATAGAAAAGTGTGGGTTAAATCTTGGATAGTTGGTAATTGTTGTCTTTATCTTTTAAAGTCCAATATAGAGGGTACTGCTCGTAGACCTGAAGAAATTCCACAATATTATTCAGGTTCCTCTCTATTTTTTAATTCTAGAACAACCATACAAGTTTGTCAATAAGAAAAACAACAGATGTTTTCAACTCACCAGCTAGTTGGCTGTTGAGTGAGTGGAAGCTTTGTGTGTTATCATCTCAATCTCACTATCTGACTCTCTAGCTAGCAGTTAGTAAACTCGCTCAATGTAATCGACCCTTTCATATACATAAAATCTGAAACCCTGCGATACAGTCCTCACCTCGAATCTCAGCATACCCTTCAGATATCTCATTGTCTTAGCATTCATTTCCTTTATCTTTTCATCAATTTGTTCTTCATCTAGCTCTCTATGACTTGATTGCTCTTTTTAATTCCTTTGATTTTTATTATTTCAATTATATTCACAAAATCCTTTTTGAGAAATTATTTCACATTGTGAGCCTATCTAAACCTTTTTTATCATCCGTTCAAATATTTTATGCATTCCTTTATTTTCAAAAAGGTTGAAGCACCACTATACCTCTGTCAACTCATCTGTGAGTTAATTTTTTTTGTATACCCCCAAAATCATTGCAGTCATATACGGCTAACCTTATATCTTATTTGTTAAAAAATAATTAGATTTTCTGTAGTGTCTATTTTTTTTTTCTTTTTGTTGGACAACATGAAACATGCCTAACTAAGAATCTAGGTTTCCACATATATGATTTTGAAGAAACTTGAGATTTTTTGTAGAAGTATTTCATGGAAATGTTCCTAAGAAGTAATTTTCAAATCTTTTTAGCAAAAAATAATGTCATTCTTCGATTAGATATAAATACATTAAAAAGTCTTATAATTTTTATGCTTACTGTTAAATATATCGTTTTCTACTGGTTTTTCCATTTTCACTACTAGATGTATCTTATTAAAGTGTTAACGTCCCTATATATTTTAGGGGTTAAACGTATTAGGAATGTTAAGTAAAAAAAAACACTGCAGAATTTCAAAATATTACTTACTTACTCCTCGGTGCTACAGGTCTGGGTGACCCTTGGCCTCCTGGATTTTTCTTCTCCATCTATCTCTCTGTCCGCTTCCATTTTCCAATATCTTATTCTTAATCAATATCATAATGTCTTGCATTAAATGGGGGTATAGTTCCTATCTTATTTTAAATAGATTCTTGAAAGATACGCCACGCCCCATCTAATGCAAAACTAATATATCGTATCAATTTAAAATTTTATTAGTTTAATTTTTTTTTAAATACTGCTTTCTTTTATTTAATTAATATAAATATTTATACATTTCATGTGCTCTGGTTAAATTAAATGGAGATGTAAACACCTAAAAAAGAATGAGACTTTTTGCTGAAAAAATTAAAAAAATCAATCGGTTGGGTATTTTTCCTATCAGTATATTAAGTATCTCGTGAATTGAAAATCTAGTTTCTTCTAATGTCAGTTCACTCTACATTATTGTCTCTGGTTCTTTTTCCTTTGCTGTTAAGCTTCACAATATTATTAGCTTGTCCATAAGTACTTATCTCTCTCTATCGTCGAGGTACTAGTTCGTGCTTGCTGGAACAGTTCTCGTAAAACTTTTATCATGACTTTTGCACGATTCCTATTTTATTGTCTTTCTTCACTATTAGTGTCGTTGACTACCACTAGTTGTGTACACATTTTTCAAACTTTTATTGCTTTAAAACTTTTCATAAGGATTTCTAATCCTTCAACCTCAAAAATTGCCTGGAAGGGACATCGTTTTTCACCTAATATTTTGTCTAATCGGCAGGCATTGAAAAAACAATAAAATGTCGGAACTCAATAAAATTATAGTATGTTTTATATTTATTGTAAGTTTTGATTATCCCAATTTTTTCTGTAATCGCTACCGATTGAGTTGATTGGTTCAAGTCTAAGAAACTTATAGATTTCTATTAAAATATTTACCATATCAATGTTTTTATGTATCCGATTATTATTCCACAATATATTAAGATTCATCTAGGCTGTTATAGTAAAATATTGCCTTCAGTTGATTAATACAAGTACAAACATCGCTGAGCATTAGTTGTTGGGAAAAATTATCTATTTTAGAAACATTCACTTTTAAGGCTAGTGTACATTAGTGCAGATCAGATCAGATTTTCCGACAGTTATTACGTTGGTTAGATTGAGACAATGTACACTATGACATATCATAGCGGAGCACATTTTCCTGTCTTACCAACATCGGAAAATCTGCTCCGCCCCCATCCGCACTAGTTTACACTAGCCTTTATTCCCTTGTAAATTCAATTACTTCATAAAACATCAATAATATTCTTTATTAATTTAAATTATTTAGTAGCCATGGGCGTTGCCAGTAAATTAATTCATTGTTTCCTAATCATTATTTTTTTTTTGCATTTATTGCGGATCTGGTGATGCCCTTGCTTCAGATTTTTCATTCTGAAATTTATGTTTTGTTTTTATTTTTAAGTTTTGTAATTTTTACCTTATTTTTTTTAATTCTTGCAGCATGTTCAAAAACGAAGATGTTTATAGATTTGAAAGAACTTATTATGAGAACTATAAAAGGTAAGTGTTCTAGGACGAGGAAGTTTAAAAAATTTAATTTTTCCAACATGAAAAAATAATTTTTTTTTTTTTTTTTTACTTTATAAAGATTTTAATGTTAAGAAGTACAGTACAACCCCTCTTAACCAGTTTGTTCGTGGACAAGAACCTTGCTGGTTAATCCAAGGTATCTTTCAAAATTTTATTCTTTTTTCTTTTTTTTCATTCAAAAATAGCTTAGTTATTATAAGATATTATAAATAAACTAGAAAAACAAATAAAATAAATCATTATTAAAGCATCCTCAAACAGCATTCGGTTCCCCACATGTCCCATTATTTCACATCTGAAAAATTATGATTTTTTATTTCTTAAATCTCTTAATCAATCCTCTTAACCAGATTTCATATATAATACCAACTTTTTTTCTCATTGTTAGCGACTGTCGAGTATTTTTAGCATTTTTGACAGTGTCACAAATGAAGATATCACCTGTTTCCGTTTTCTAAACTCTGTCATTTTTATTAATTAGATCATAAGCTGATAAAGGAAAGAAAAAAACTCAATTCCATTCCCAATTTTCAAGTAATTTGCTCCCTTAAAATTGAAATTAAACCTCAGTTATTCTGAGTTGCCTTGCTCCATTTTTTTTGTTTAATCCATCTTGGCATACTCTGAAATAAAAAAAAAAAAAATTAAATTCAATTGGATAGACCTGTGAATCAGAGGATAAGAGATCGGTTAAGAGGGTATCTACTGTAAATCTTAACAGCTGCAATAAATTTCTCTGTTATATTTTTAATATTTACCTTGTTTCCACTTTGTAATATTTTTTTTTTTTTTTTCAACAAAATAATTAGAAACATTAAAAACGCATTGATACATTCATTATAGGTGAAATTATCTTATTGAAAATAATGTAATTGAAAAACGCTTAGATAGACTGTTCTATCTTCATAATCTTCATAATAATCAAAATTTAGGGCCAAATAAATTTCATATTATCGATTATTCTGGACTAACAAGGGTCCCATTTAAATAATGCAAAATAAAGCTAAGTTATTTCTTATTGATTTATATTTTATATTCATTTAATAAAGGTAGTATTAACCGTAATGTTCAACTTTTCTACTAGCATTGTTGTAAAAGTTACAAATTATCTCAGTTTAGATCAAGCATCAAAGCAAGAAAACATGGTACATTTTTTTCAGATAGGTATATATTATTTACATTCGGGTAGGATCAGTATGTACAATCATTTTTCGGTTATAGATAATTTAGGTTTATGATTAGTAAAGTTGGAAATGTAGTTCTTACTGGTGATTGGTTTTTTCCATTCCTACTAAAATCAAATTTAAAATGGGACTATTGGAAATATTTATCTGGTTGTTTAAATAAAAGTCAGTATTGGTTCTGTATTTTATTATTTTTATTAATTCATAAATATTTAATATTAGACAATTTTCCACATGGTGTATTGGTTTTACTCCCGAGTCTTTGTTAAATTTAAATGTACAGTAGACGCCGCATAATGTGATTACGGTTAATGTTATTAACTGCTTTGTGTGATCATAATGGCTTGGAATGGGCCCATATATTATCATTTTTCCGTTTATTGTTATCAAAAGTCCGTTTATTGTAATCATTCTCGGAATTTTGGCTTTTTTGTTTTTTTGTCGGAAGCAGGACAGCTGGAGCTAGTATGATTCCTCCCAAGAACATCCTGCTTTCTAAGAATGTACAATATGATCACTCCTTCTCTCTACTTCTATGAAAATAACTTTACTAGCTCAACTCAGTGTGATTTCATTCTCTGAAGTGTTCGGACCATCTGTTTAGTGTTTTGAGTAATTTATTTTTAAATAGTTTTTTTGTTTTGTTTTTATGAAATGAGTGCGGTAACATCAAAACGACGGGACCTGAGTTTATTTAAAAACATAAAGATTTTAAAATCGTACGATCACCTGTCCAACAGAATCAGTCAGCATAAAGCCGCTATAACTTTAAATATTTCTCAGCCATTGCTAAATAAACTATTGAAACAGCAGAAGAATATCGAGAGCTTATTTCTGCAAAATGAGAATCTAAATCGGCAAGAGATAGAGTAGGAAAAGAAACAGATATGGAACGAGCCTTAAAAGAATGGTTCCTGAAAATGAGGGAAAAAGAGGGTCATGTTATTGGCCCTTTACTTCGGCAAAAAGCAGAAGAATTAACCAAAAAACTGGAAAAGTGATTTCATTGCTACAGAAGGGTGGTTTCATCAGTGAAAGAAACAGGATAACATCTATTTCACAAAACTTCATAGAGAACAAGCCAAGGCAGATCCCTGTTAGTGTCTTTTGCTTAATGTTATCAGTCGGTTAGTGTGATCACCTTGTGCAAGTCCCACAGTGATCATATTAAGTGGTGTCTACTGTATTCTGAAATTGGAATTCTGCATGTTATGCATACAATGTATGTCCTTAAATGTTTCTTTAATCTTTGATTTAGTGATCATCCAGTTTTTCCCATGTATTTAGTTTATTTTGAATACTCAGCTTTTTTGGAAAGGCTCTATTTTGTCTTTAGGTGAAGGGAAATAGGTTGATAGTGGTTTTGATTTAATCCTAATTTTTGTAATTTCTTTCCGATTTTAGTGGTAATCGACCCATAATATGGGTTTGAAATGTATTTCTTTGGGGTGGATTGTCTTATGGGTTTGTTAGATACATATTATTACTAGTTTTTTGCGAATTATTATTTTTTTTAATGTCATCATTCATGACTTTTAATGTACCTTTAATTTATATAGTGTTAATGGTTTGTATTTGTTTATTATATTTTTTTTTTTTTTTTTTTTTTCGTTTAGCAGTATGTTTAAAAGGCTGCATGTTAGTGGTCTCATGGCATTATTGTGTATCACTACATCTGTGTATGTGGGTTTCTTTTATATTTCAAATTAATGTTGTTTATTTTTTATTTAAATTGTCTTAAGTTTAAAACGTTTTTGTTTATTTTTTTTTCTAAGTCTAAAACGTTTTTGTTTATTTTTTTTTCTAAGACTGGCATGAATATTTGTTTTAGAACTCATTAATATACTAAATGCTGAAAATATGTAAATCTAATCTAAAAAAAAGCATGTATGTTTTCATGTTTTTTAAATAACCACTTTTGTCACCATTCTCAGCAGATACCCTCTTGAAATGTACGAGTTTATTGGGTTTATGAATCTCAATCATGAAGATATTTCACTGTATTATCTTATTATTCCTGACTAGAGGTTTTTATTTTTTCATATTACTCTGCTATTCTTTAATATCTTTTTTTTTTTCTTCATGACAGTCTATAAATGCTGCTTTGCTAAAGCTTACCCAAGCCATTTTTTAAATTTCATTTTATTTTTTTATTGTTTCTTTGAACTTCCCATCACATTGAGTATTTGTAAAATCGTGAAAATATTTACTTTAAATCTGGTAATTTCAGTTCCTAATATACATTAGGTTTAGATTAAAACTAATTTATATTCTAGTTATTTAAAAATTAAATAAAAGTGATCTAGATTCAAACATAGTATTTCATACTTTTGGTCTCTGATCAATTGGTAGGATATGTTTCAGATAAATGTATTAATTTATTATTGACACTAAGTTCATTATTTAATTACAAATTTAAATTATTATACGTTAATGTGCATTTTTATATAGATTATTGAAATCAACCGATGATTTAGTCTTATCTTTTACTATTTGAATTGGTCATTCATCTTTAGTTTTTGAATCTATGTAATGTGCTTTAAGTTTTGGTATCTTACAGTTGGGTGGCTTTGCATAAATTACTGTCAGACTTGGTAAACTCAGCAATTATACCATACTTTAAAAAAAAAAAATTTTAATACAATAATTTATTTTTACTTATCGTATTCCTAGCTTTCTAGGAAATAACATACAAGTGAGACATACCCGACTTTTTAAATTTTTTTTTAAATACAATAATTTATGTGTACTTATCGTAGTCATAGCTTTCTAGGAAATAACATACAAGTTGGACATACTGATCTTATTTGACACTAATGTTAAATCTTTATAACTTACGGCTACTGTTGATTATTCACATAAACTTAAGTAGTCTTAGAAACATATCTTTGATATTTATATACCTGGATGCGATGTTGATTAACGTAACTGGCGGATGATGACTTCTGGCTACGATGTTCATCAGTCACGTTTGGACTTTCTTCTTGCAGACAACTCTTGTAGATCCCTTATGAAATGAAAGTCCTTTTTTTTCATTTTCCTGCATACTCCATTTCTCCCTCTTTCTTCTCAGAATCTGGCTTTTGATATAAAAAATATATAACGCTCATTCTTAAATATTTCTTAGACATTCAGGGATCCCTGATGCATGTGTTTTCACCTTGTCTTCCTAGTACTCAATTATTTCTTATTTATTTCATTTAAGGCCTATGTCTTTCCCAAAATCAAAAGAGCTTACTTTCCTACTCATAACTAATCCAAATGTAATAAAATGATTCTCGTCATCTTATAATTTGAGTTAAACATCATTATAATCAGAAATAGATGTATTATGAATGTATTTCTAGAATGTAAAATAATAAAATAAAATTACAAGAAGTTTTTTAGAAAACAGCATTAATCAACATTCTTTTTTTATTTTTTTTATTTTAGACATTGCTGCCCTCCAAGAAGTATTAGTACATAGAACGTTCCTAGAGGAGCTCGTATTTTGGACTGTTAAGTTCGAGTTTCCTCAAAAAGTAGTTTGTTTACTCTTGAACATGCTCCCAGATCCTGATTATAAGGTAAGTTCGATTAATGTTTCCTATTAAGTTTTCTGTTACACGCACCTATATTTCAGAAAAAAAAAAATCAATTTATATACTTATAATGTCTAAAATATGTTTTTCATTTCTTGGTAATGAATGAACCTCATAGCTTTTTATTTTTTAAGTTAATATTATTCTCTATTAAGCAAAAACTTAAAAATTCATAACTTATTGGCATAATATAAAAGTGCCTCAGTACAGAATGCGAGGCGGTGAGAGCAGTAGGCTACTACCATTTTATGAAAGTTGACCTGAAACACCATTCTAAACACATTTATGCAACGCTTTCTTTAACACCTCAACAAATTTTTAAAATTTCCTGAATTTTTTTCTCCTAATAAAGATTTAGTACAAAATGAGCAGTATACCCTCGTCATGTGCATTAATTGATTTAAATTAATTGAATTAATTAAAATTTTGACATGGATATGTCTTTTGGCTAGGTGTTTATAGTTTTCTTGTGTAATGTTTTTTTCACCCTCAAAAATTCAATATTTTGACACGCTCCCAACTCTAGCTACTTAGCTCTACTCTAGCTCTGTTGGTGTGTCTCAGATTAAATATTTCATGACAGTTTCCTTATCAGAAATTTAATGGAGAATATATTTTTTTTGTTATATAAAATTTGTCGCTAGAACCTACCTTTAGGAGCTGTATTGGTTTGAATGAAAAAAATCATGTTGCCTACATTTTTTAAGTGTTAAGAGCTCTGTTGGTGTTTCTCGAATCGAAGCTTTTCGAACAGTTGTTTTTCCCAGTTGGGGAGAAATTTAATTTTTTTTTTTTTATTACTTTTTTTGTATGCTATTTAATAGGAATAATATTCATGCATTTAATCTTAGTTTAAAAATAAGCGTTCAACGATACTTCCCTTTGACTTGGTTATTCCCCTTATGCTGGGTGGGACGAACAAATTGTGTGAGATTTTTGATAGCTAACATATTTTATTTTATTTTTTTTTAAAACCATCTGTGAGATAGTAGATCAAGAAAGTCTTACAAAATTCAATTCATGTTTAGTTCCAAGTTCATTATTATCAGCTGCTAACTTGAATTAATAATTAAATTAAATTAACAATCTATGATTATTTGAAGTAAACAAAGTTAAGAGAAAATAGGAATTTCAAACGTAACTTTTTTTATTCAAACCAATAGAGCTCCTAAATGGGTAGGTCCTAGTGGCAAATGTTATATTATAACTAATATTCTCCTTTAAATTTCTGATCTGAAAACTGTCAACGGCAAATTTTGGATCCCAGCAACACCAACTACGGCTTGACTGTGTCAAAATGGTAAATTTTTTAGGGTAAAAATAACTTACTAAAAAAGTTTTGAAGACATATCCTCGAAAATAAATAAAAACTTAGTAGAAAGAGTAATAATGTGTTGTAGGATTATTGTTCCTAAACAATAACTTCCTCTCCTTCCTTACCAGCTGGCACCCCCTCCCCCTCTCCAACCTCGTTTGTTTTTATTTTAATTTTTTTTGTTTTAATGTTTTTAATTTTATCCCTCCTGCTGTATTAAACCTTGTAACATTCCATTATGCTTACACTTACTATCAGTCCTTTTACTGAAATCTTTAATTTCCAACTCTTATCATGAATCCTCTCAAGCAGTCCCCAGCAGACAATACAAGTTTTTTTATCATATCAGTAAAAGTAAATAGAATTTACTTATTCAATCGCTAGACTTAACTTTATAATATTGTTTTAATTTATTATTTTATATTTACAGGAAGCTTTGACTCAAGCCTTCGTTCTTCATTATTCTCGTATTTCGATGATGCTTGAGAAGTCGGGTGATCCTGACACGCTTTCAAATAGAGTTGTACACGTTTCCGTCCAGCTTTTTTCTAATGAAGCTTTGGCGCTTCGAATGTCTGAGCGCCTGAGTCTCCTTCACGTGATGGTTATATCACTCAAGTATATGATGATTAAAATCCTAGTTCCCAGCATGCTTCATGGTAGGTAACTTTATGGTTATAATTGTATGTAGATTGTATTATTGTTTTATTAAAAATTTTGATCAATTATCTGAGAATAGTTGATATTTTTAAAGAAATTTATAAATGTCAAAATTGTATGATAGTATATAGCAGCAGCACTCAACCTGGGGGTCGTGGTGATATTACAGGGGGGTTGCAAAACGATAATGTAATCATTTACTTAAAACTTTTAAGCATTTTACATAAAATAAGCGCACTTACTTGTGAATAAAATAAATTAATTATTAATGTGATGGCTGCATTTGTTTTTCATTTAAAATTTTCTTCATATGTGGATCTTCATTAAAACATTTTAAAGCAAATTGTTCTGTAGTGATAACATACGATTCTAATAATTAGTTTTTATTGTGACCATACAGGAAAACCTCTTTCCATGGAGATAAGACTTGGCGAAAGTTATTAATATTTTTAGTGCTTCTGTTACTAAATTTCCATATTAATGTTGTCAGCCAAGCCAAGATGTTTACAAATCTTCAGATGTAAATTGCAGTTGTTCTGTCAGCAGACATTTCAATGAGCCGGTTGCCAATCTCAACTGGTAACTTAACTGCAGCAACAACTTTTTCGGATTCAGTACCCATCTTTTTGAGGAATCAGGTTCATCTTGTGGGAAATACTCTGTCAATTGAGTTTTTAGCATTACATTTATAATTACAGCCAAAATTCAATTATTAATAGTCAGGATTAACATTATTATCAGTGGAGGGGAGGGGGGGGGGTTGTGAAATATTTATTTTCACTATTTGGGACTCGCAGAGCAAAAAAGGTTGAGAACCACTGGTATATAGTATATACAATCACTCACAGTGAAATTGATACAACCTGTAGAGAGAAAGAAAGTGTTTTCCAGTTGGGCACAAAATTTTTTCGCTAGCCCTTCTCATGGTTTCCTCCACATATAGCAACATCAATCGGACCCAAAAATAACTTTCATCAGCAAATATTACGGTTGTCCGAAACTTAGGGTCCTTCAGTAAATATTAATTTCAAATCGCATCCTAACATTTTGATTTTTTATGCTGATGAAAGGTATCCTTCGAGCTACTCTTCCATGAAATTTATTATTTCTTTGGGCATGCCATACCGTTCCTGCACTTACTGCTATACCTTAGCAGTTAGATAGTTCTGTGGCTATTTTGGGTGCATTCAAGCATGGATTTCTTTTAATTTCCCTGATGATCCTTATCAGTTAAAATTATTCTATTGCTTTTAACTTTTTTTTTTTTTTTTTTTTTTTTTTTTTTTTTTGGCAATGTGATTTTCCTTCTTGGATCTCTCCACTATTTGCTGGACAGTTGAACAGCCTTTTTAAATTATTTCAGCTAATTGTGTTAAAGTTTTTTCGCCATTAATGTGTTGAATGAGTTCTTTTAACATTATGTATGCCTTCATTATTGAAAAAAGTTCTAAAACATGGCAGATTTTATCCAACTTGCTTTGAAAAGAGCCAAACACTTTCGACTCAAGAGTTAAAGTAAAATAGTTTAAGGTAAACAAATATTGGTAAAAACAACAAAGGTGTATCATTTTCATTGTGAAATAAGTAATCGTAAACAAATGTTTTTTTATTTTTATTATTAAATCCTTGTTTATTTTTATATGTTTATATACAAAGGACATACTACTACAATTTTTAGTGATTACAATGAATTATTATTTTTAATGTAATATAATTTGAACTATTTACTTATTCAAAGACTCTATTAATATCCTGATGTATCATTTTGACTGGAAGCCACTTTATGTGTGTCACTCAGAATTAATTTCAATCTACTCTACCTAGGTTTGAATTTAGGATTTTTGGTTTGTCAAAGTTGCTAGGGTAACGCTTTTTTTTTTTTTTTTTTTTTTTTTTTTTTCGAGAGTGTTACCACTGACCCAGTCCTCGCCTTGCAATTATTTATCAAATCAGCTTACAGAACAAAAAAAAATTATTTTAATTATAGGACATGTTTCAGATCCGGATAAGAATTTCCACTACGTGGTGAATTGTGGAGCACAGGTTATGAAAGAACACTGCTACTGGCCTTTGGTCTCAGATCTGAATAACGTATTATCACATAGGCCTGTTGCCGTCAAATTTATGAGCGATGACAACTTACTAGAGATATGGTTTGCGTTCCTTTCTATGTTTCAAGGTAAGAGGGAACCATTGTGTTTATTTAGTTTTTCTTTTATTTTTTTATATTTTTACTACATGGTTATAAAATCTGTTTCTTTTATAATCCTCTAGATGACGAAATAACTCAGTTTTAGGTATTTATGCTAATATCTTCAGGAAATAGCAAATTATTGAACAGTAAATACAATTTATCCTCTAGTCCGATCTGTTATGATTCCTGTCTGTATTTTTATATTTTAAATACAATCTTAGGACATAGTGCTTGGTATTTGTACTGTTTCAATTACACTAGGGTGAAGTAGCTATACTAATAATAATTTTACATTTATAAAAACAACATTATCAAAAATTAACATCATACATTAAATTTTCAAAAAGTTATTTATTATAATTTTTGTTAGGCCTATATGACTATAGGCCACATATATTTTCACAAATGTATTGCACTAGAGTTAAAATAAATGAGCAATTGTTCTTCATCATCAATATCAGATTTTCCATAATCCATCCTGGCTTCAGTATTTCGTAAAACGTTTTCTTGGCATGGTATCCCTTGAGATACCATCCCTTTGTAAGTGTTTTTCACTAATTTCAGGCATATTCTGTTGTATTTGTTAGTTCCTTACCAATATTTCACGATCACTGAAATACTCTGAGTGATTGACGTTATTATTTGTTTTACTGTAGTCTAGTAATGTTAGTTTTATGTACAAATAATAAATTTTGGTTAAATATTTTTATATCAATGTCTTATTAGTTCTCTTTTAAAGGGATTTTTCTGGAAAAAAACATTTTTTCTTTAAACAATTATTTTGACAAGAAAACGGTTAAGGATGTAGGGTCATTGTAAAAAAGTGGGGAACAGTGTGGGAAAAAAAATCATTTTTATTTTTAGAAAAAAAAACTGTTTAATATATTGTCTTCTAGTAAATTATTTACCATAAAATCAACAGTCTTTAGCCTTCATATTAGGGTTGAAATTATATCAAAATTATACTTAGAAGCTATTTATTTATTTTTTTTTATTTGAAATAAAAAATTTGTTACTGTTGCACCAGTGGTGGGGTTCAGTTTAACAGCCGTAAGGATACAGTACACCTACATGGGGAACACTAGACATATATTAAACAAAATAAAATATGAAAAATAGAAAAGTTTTAACCTCAATTATACACCATAAAAATTTCTTTGGTAATCAAAATTTAGCTTAAACAAATTTATAATATGAGAATATTATCTCTTATTCTTTAATGTCATTAGCATTTTGTAGACCAATGTCCATCTTCCTTTTCCTGTTCCAAACTATTTAGCAATAAACTATGTAGCTCATCTTTAAAAAATATATATATATAATCATAGGAGACACAGTTATAACACATTATGTTTCACTGTGCCTCATGCCCTACTGTTTGAAACAAAAATTTATTTAAATTATATTGATTTGAAATTGTAGTAACCTTTGTTTACTATTTAAATACCAACTAATTGAAGATTAAAGGGAACATATACTTATTCGACAGTAATCATTAGTTTTCCAACAAGAACAAGGCCTGCAACAAAAGTTTTACAAAAAACATAAATTCGATTATTCTTCCGACCACCTGGGGCCCCCCCCCAACTAAGGGTACTCACTTTATAGTGGCGGGGTGTGCCCCAGGAAGGGCTCCCTATGTCAAACTAGGGCCCGGGAGCTTGGGAGTATTATTAATTAATTTTGTTCTTTATACTTTGTTTGGTTGTTCTAGTGTTACAGTCAAAGACAGATAACTTATTTCTAAGAATAGCTGTTAAAAAAATATTAATTTCATTATGCCAGATAATTATATTAATTTCATTAGCAATAGTGAAAGTAACATGTATTACTTCATTTTTTTTCTTTTCTTTTAGGAATGAATGTAAATCAAAGGGAACTGTCGCAGCATGTTGAGTTTGAGCCAAACACTTATTACGCTGCATTTTCTGCAGAACTTGAGGCATCAGCTTACCCTATGTGGGCCCTCCTCACTCACCTCCGGGATTCAAGAACGGTAAACCTTACTCATAGGGTACTCACTGTAGCTCTGAATTCTTTACAAGACTGGTTCGACTCCATATCGATGACAACTCCTAATATTGTAAGGGAATTAGCTTGAAATATAAAAAAATATGTACTTGAATTTGTTGTAATTGAAATTTTTTAAACAACCGATTTGTTTTGTTCTTTTTAGGTTGAAAATTATCAAGTGTCATTTCATTTGCCCCTACACCGGTATTTGGCTGTGTTCATGTGTCAAGCCGTCAATCACCAAGAAAGATCACTCCAAGACGTGCTGCCACCCACGAAGATCCTACAGCTCATCATGGTCCATCCACTCAGAGTTCAAGTAAGTTATTTATCCAATTTGGAACTATATCTATGAGTGATAAACCTAATATTCAAAATTAAATCTAACTGCTTTTCATATGTGAATTTGTTTGGTTTATTAGAATTTTTGTTGTGGCATTATTTTTATTTACTTTTTAACTGAGGAGCACATTCAAATATTGACTTTGAATGTCAATTCAATCAAGTCAGTTTTCAACATCTTTGTGCTTTCTTTGCCCTCCAGGTTCATCTCTTCTCTATAGTCCCTAGTCCCTAAAAGAAAAAAAATAAGTCCCAAAAATCCGAACCAATTACTTTACTTTTATACTACAGAAAAATAACGTGACCAACAATCCTCTGTTGCATGTCTGGCCATATTATTATGATAATATATTAAATATCATAAGTTAAGGACCTCTTTACTAACTTCGAGTGAAATTAACCTAAATTATTCTATGG
Source organism: Euschistus heros (assembly GCA_003667255.2). NCBI lineage: Eukaryota > Metazoa > Arthropoda > Insecta > Hemiptera > Pentatomidae > Euschistus > Euschistus heros. The sequence continues at coordinate 922,822 of RCWM02000347.1, read as the reverse complement.
ATAAATAGGTCGCAATGTCGGGTAAAGGTTTTAGCATTAGTTTCAGTTTATGTGTTATTGCTCACATCCATTTGGGAATTCCATTTAATAAGAACAAAAAAATGTTTTGTAATATTGATAATTAATTTACAAATAGTTAACAAATTAAAAAAAAAATTTATACAAGTGGCAAATAACAAGGCTAACGATGAAAAAACTTTTCTACTGAAAATACCTTATTTTTATGTATTTTAAGGTGCTGAATCCAAATATGATACTTAAACAGCTGTATCATTTACTATTTCTTTATATTTTATAGTTAAATTTCATATATTTAAAAAAAAGTACCTTTAATGGGTGTATATAAGGTTGGTAGCACTGCTGAAAGGTTAATTATGTTTTTCTGTTGTTAGCTGATGTTTTCTTTAATGTCGACCTAACCTTACTTTCATGTTTCCTATACACGTGCTCAGAAAAATGTCTAGTCGTGGCTGTAAAACTTTTGCTGGCAATTTTAGTTACATCTGTGGTGAGTTTGTGATTAAAAAGTACCTAAGAAACATTACAGAATTTGTGAAAAAGGTTTACCTGCCGTACTTTAAAACTATACATGGTGAAATGGATAAATCATGGGTGCCGCATTAGGTATGCTATGTATGTTAGGAGATCTCAGAAAATAGTAAAAAAAAAAGTCATTAGATTTCCTGTTCCCATGATATGGAGGGAGCCATCAAATCATTCTGATGATTGCTACTATTGCAGTGTTGATATTACTGTCCATAAGTCTGAAATCAAGATGCTAAGCTAACCTGACCTTCCGTCCACCATCCGACCAGTAGCCCATGGTATAGGTTTACCGGTCCCCAAACCACTGGATGATTTAAATTTTTTTCCAATGGAAGTATTTTGTGATATATAATCAGAGATAGATGAACCAGATGATGATGAAGAATGACAACACATTACAGAAAATGTAGAGCCTGAATTGTTTACTCAGATAGAGCTTAAAGATTTGGTTAGTGATCTGGTTTTAACAAAAGAATAAGCTGAATTGCTTGGATCAAGATTAAAGAAAAAGAACCGGTTGGCAATTAAAACCAAAATTTTTGTTTGTAGGAAGAGAGACCAGCAATTTTCCTAGTTTTTCTAAAAAAAAGGTGAATTAGTATAGGGGTTTTATACTATGTAATAGAATCCTGATTGCTTAAAAACTAAGGGTGGTAGTAAAAAAAACTAAGGATTTGGATTCAGCTTATAAAAATCTATAATGATCAGCTATTAAAGTTATAAAAGTTTAAAAGAAAAATAAATTTTATTGGCCTGTTATGTTTTCAATAATATAATTGTATTAAACTTAGTTTTGGTATATTTGTTATGCCGTATAAAATAATAGAAAAATATATGTGTTATTGGTTTTATTTAAATAATACTGGGATCTTGTTTTGGTTTAGTTAAAACTAATTGTTATATAATATATTAATTTGAACTACATATTTCTAAGTATTGAAAACAGATTTTCTTCAAGTTGTCTTATTGGATCTCTTCTATTAAGAGACTATTAAATCAACCTGGTTCATTTTAATACGTTTCATTGATAATTCTGCTGCAGTGCGTATTAAAATTGTGAAAGTTTCTAAACATATTTTAAATATAAAAAGTGTTATCACTATAAATATCAGTTCTCTATCAGCAAGAAATGATAAAATAGATTATTTTATCTGTGTTAGATAGGTAGGTATTCGGAAGATAGGTTTCTGTTTTATTTTTTTGTTTATTTATTCGTCTATGATGAAGTTTCAGTATTTAGACATTTTAATCTTTTTTTTTTTTTCTTTTCAAATATATTATTTCTTTCTATATTTTTTTATTTTATTATATTGAAACAGGTGTGTTCTTGTCATAAAATCAAATAAATGTTTTGGGGCAATAAAACTTTAATTATTCTTAACATTTAATTTCTTGGGAAATGTACAAAACAAAGTCTTAACTGAATAATTATTATAACTATAATAATAAAGTTATTTTAATACAAAATAAAAACTTAAACTGAAATAGAACAATAAATAACTTAACCTAAACTACTTTTGATAATTCATTACAAAATCCCTGTTATATTAGTAACGAGTATTTTTTGTTGTAAATGATCTTCTATTGTTTAAAGAATTTTCCTACTAGCCTAGGCTAACCTCATTCACATTAACTTTTATTTTTTTCTTTCACTGTATATTTGTAAGTGGGTTTGATATTAGTTATGTGATTCTATTTTACAATTTTATATAACTATAAATCTAATAGTAATTCAAGTCTTATCATAGATCACATAATAGGGCTTAGCTTCGGTATCACTAGCATCACATTAATTTAGTTAGCTAAGAAATTAACTTAATTTAGTCACTAAAAAAAAAAGTATATATATATATTATTTATTTTTTGGATATGCTTTACACTGGTAACGAATCAAAATTAATTCATTGTAGTTGGTTATTTTTATTTTTCTATAATGACTAATATACAAGGTATTCTACGAATTAAAAAGCCAGTTTTGTTTAAAAAAATAAAGAAACTAGGAATCAGTTGGCTTCATTGTTATCTGGGAAATGATCTATTATATGCTTGGAGAAGTCATAGGTGAAGACTTTAGGTGCGATGAAGCCACCCGAGTAGTCTCGACCTTTGTGGTATATTCCAATTCCTGCTAGAGGTACTGGTGGCTGTGGTGCCACGTCCTGTATGTCCAGGTACGGTATTGTTGTCTGACCAGCATCCAGGTCGAGATCTGTCGGTCCGAATTCCACAAACTGTTCCGACTTGGAATCAATATGAGATGATCCAGCCGATTTTGTCGGAATATCAGGTCTCTTGAGGTTTAATTGAGTTCTAAAACAGAAAAAAAATTTTAAATGAATGTTATTATATGTGATGTTTCATAATCTTTATGCTTGCTTTACGGCATAAATAATTTATATAGATTCCAGTACCTGGGGTTTACTTGAGATACATCTGTTTTATCATTGCTTGACCAAAAACTCTTTTCACCAGACTGAACTAATTTTCCTGACGTGAAATTGAATTGTGCTCCTTCAACTTCTAAATTTAAATGCCCTCCAACCTTTCTCAGTTTTACACCTATAATAATTAAAAATAGTCGAGTAAAATATTTATTCAATAATGTTCAATCATTTATCAATGCTGCTTATTTTTTCTAATGAAGAGAGAGAGAGATAGAGAGTTAGGTTATTTTTATTATTAACTTATCAGCGATACAAATAGTTAAATTTAATTTAATTGTTCACCTGTTACAACACAATCATGAGGAACTTTGATATCATCAAGGTCAATAGCTCTTCCTTCCCATGTTAGCATGTGGTAGTCAACTCCTGCTGTTACTCCTGTATCGTCAATATTATATTCATCGATAGGCTTCCATTGTATTGTCGTCTCATTAATACCTCCCATCGGTAGCAGTTCACCTTGTTGGACTTGTAGATGAACAATTCGATTCACTTTTTTAAATCTTATCCCAGTCACTACCCTAGAAAATAGACATTTTAACTTAAGTTTTGTAATTTGAAAGTATACACCTTTGAAAACGTAAATAAGTAAACAGAATATTTACATATTATTAGCTTTATCACTTATAGCCGCTCTCAGATTAAAAAAACGGTCAGATTGGTGACTTTTTGGATCATCGCAATAGCAAATACAGAAAGAACAATGCCAAAACAGCCAACGCCACCATGAATCAACTTTAGCGATCGTTCTGCTACATGACCCCATTGAACCTAATGTTCTTCCATTTTCATAACGGATCCAATCATATCGTCGGGTGCTTTGTGAAGGCTGTAAAATATTCAATTTATTACTTTTTAGTTACATTTTTTTAATTATTAATGTAATTACTACTTACTGCCTGGCAGACCCACATATCAGAATCCACGAATTGACATCCGACAACATTACCATTACATCTCGGCTGTTTTGCGCAGTAATTATCCTTAAAGCAGGTATACTGTTTTGTATATTTGTAGAACGGGCAGTCTTCACGGCAAGTTGCTTCATTGTTCAGATCAACTTCATTTACTAAAAATCCCTGATAATAATAATGTTAAGAATATCAGTTTCTAATATATTAACCAACAAATAAATAATAAATTTTAATTAATATTATTGTTACCTGTAATAATTTAGTTACTTCAGTGTATGTTTTCCCTTCTTCATGGATCCTTGGGTCACATCTCCAAAAGGCTGAATCTGCTCGTTTCATACTTTCTTTTAGCGCATTGGCTTGCTGTGACATTCTTTCCAAGTAATTTGTATGAAGCATATCTGCTTCTGTTGTGAAATTGCCTTATGGTTTTATAAAAGAAAAGAAACATTAATAATTAAATTGCAGAAAAAAAAAAAAACTAGCATTAAGTTGCTTTAAAAGGTTATGATTCAAAATATTTAGTTACCTTTATTGTATAGCCTTAGTAAAAGCCAAGAGAAGTTTATCATTGTATATGCTTTCAATTGAGACATCTGTAGAATTGAAAATAAGTTATAAAGTAGTTGTTGAGGTGACATTTCACCTTCACATATGTGGTCTTCAGCTTCCTGAAATTGTTTGTTTTATTTAAACTAGATTTTTAACTCTTAAACATTTATTTTTTACAATAAAGATACTCGTTTAGCTATATGTTTTTACTATAAACAAATTTTTATGTGTTACTAAATTCAAAACATTGAGGAAAACGATAATATATATGACTAATACTGACATACCTCATTCACTATTGTGAAAACATCTTTGTGACCCTCCACATTATCCCATACCATGTCCTGAAGACTGGATAAAGAATTTTTTACTGAGCTTGTAGACGGTGAATCATGGAGTGTAGTTTCCGCCACGGCTTTCCAAGAATCACCATATATAAGTGGGTCCGGTCTTGCCTGAGATTGTCTAAATGTGACCCACTTTCCAATAATGGACGACATTTCAATATTTAATACGCTCCATACCCATAATGTTTCCATAATTCGTTCTGATATTTTGGGGAGTTTCATTTTATCAATTTTTTCTGATAAAATTTTAAACTCCGTCACCAGCTGCCCGTCTAGCCCCCCAGGTTTTCTTCTCGCTAGATATTGCCATTCCGGGTGACCCGTTTCTTCCCAAAGTTCACTAATTCTAGTCAGTACCTCTTGACGTAAACGATCAGTTTTTACTAGTTCTGAAATGTCATTCCTTCTGCTGGCTCCATTAGCATACGCCAATATTAATAAAAACAACAATTTCAAAATAGCCATGTCAAGCCATTAACCTGTCACCAAAGATAATTTTTTTCTTATTAAAATTGTTTTCAAATATATATTTATATTTGATATGCACTAAGGCCCTGTTATTTAAAGGTTACGATTCAGAGGAATATTTATATATATATTTTCTAGTCTCATCTGGTGAAAATAATTATTTTTTATGTATAATTTACTGCTTCTTTTCGTGCAACCATCATTAGAGATGTTTACTGACAAAATTGTTATATTTTATAAAATTGGGTAGTTTATTTTACTCATGAATCAGTCAATTTATAGCTTATAAAACTATACAATCACAGTATTTAAAAAAAATAAAAAATTATAAATTGTATTTTGTTCAACTTAAAAAAATAAAAATGTTTTTCTTTTCATTTTGAATATTAGTAAGGTCATACAGTTATGCAATAGATGTTTGTCGTGGAAGATCTGATTATAGGTCAAAATATGCTATCAAAGTACTCCGTTATTATTAATGAAACTGAAGTTAATATTGAATTTTAAATTTCTGCTATTACAAAAATCTAATTGAAAACAATTGCAAAATAATTATTGCTGGGTCTATTATTTTAATTTATTTTGTGCTTTTTAAATTATAAGTTCAGGGAATCTTTAATCATCCACTTTGTCCATAAATAGTGTAAGTTACTAATACACGTTAATAATTTTTGTTATTTTAATCTGTTTTCTAGTAAAGTGAAACACCTTTTATATTTAAAAAAATAATTTAAATTAATTATACATTCAATTAGTATTTTTAAATTATTGATATTAGTTGTTTCTTTTGCTGTTGAATTTTTTAGTCTTTATTATTTTAGGATTCTTTGTTTTATGAAAATAATGTTCGATGTAACTTTTTGTGGTAGTAAAAATAATTGTCAAAAATCCGTTTCCTTTCCTTACAGATACATATTTTTTGGGAGGGTTGTGGTTGACATGTCAAAAAATTACGTTTAATTATTATTGGCCAATTCATTTTAAACTGGAATTTTTCATTACACCATTCCTGTGGTTGAACTACATACAATACCAGTCGAAGGTTAAGTAGTCCAACCAACGTAACACCAATTGTGAGGTGTCAGGCGGTCCCAGGACCATCAGCACAGTTAATTGTCCTTTATAAAAATAAAATGGATTTGATTAAATGTATTAACATTAGCTTCGATTATTGAAAGAAGTAAAATATTCTTAGGAAAGAGTTAGCTTTTACTCGAAACTGACTGCCTTATTTGAATGTCAAAAGGTATTAATTAAACAGGTTAAGTTTACTATGCTTACTCAGGCTTGTTCGCCGTTCAAAAACGGACGCGAAAGATGACATTCACATTTAACTTTATAAAAAGAAAAATTAAATAAATATATATATAGATTAAAAAACATACTCAATTGTTACAATTAAACTTTCTAAACAAAGGTTAATTAAATTCTCAGTATTCGTCATCTGCCCTAATTTCTGATACATGGTTCCTAGATTATAAATTCTGGTCTAAATTATTTAGGCGTATTTTTTAACTAAATATTATAACTGAATTATTATTATATTTAGTTTATAGTGTTTACAATATTCTAACTTTACGTGATACTTTTAGTATATAACATTAATTAACATTGTTAATTTGAATTACGTCCTTATAAGTTTAGAAACGATAAAAAACCGGAAGTTGTATTTATTATGACCATGAGGGGATTACACTGTTTTTCTTTTGTTAGCATTTCGTTTAGAAATTAGGATTAAATAGAGATACAGTTTAATATGGAAAAGGGCTTCCTAGTGCATTATCACTATAATTGGCATTTATAACGACTTACACAAAAACTTGATAGTGAAGTTATTATAGGGTTGCTATGACGACCGAAGTTCTCCAGAGTTGGCCGTGGACTGGAGTTCGGTTCGGTCGCCCCTCTCCTCTTACGTCACAATAAGCTTTTTCCTCTCCTTTTGCGATTGGCTCCGACCAATGCGAAAGAATCTTTCATTGTTTGACTTAATTTTTTTTTTGAAAAATTTGTAACAATATTGACACCTCTTATTTATGATCATTGACGATGATTACATTTGTTTGTTTTTTGGTTTAACTTAAACACATTAAATTTTTTTATTTTGAAAATTTTGGAACTTTCTGTTTATAACCTCTTTTTTAGTATTTTGTTAAAAGAAAATGGCTATTTCTGGATTTTCACCACTACTCAATTCTAATATTAAAATTTGTATATCTTTTTTTTTTTTTTTTTTTTTTTTTTTTTTTTGTAATCATTTTTTTTTTTTTTTTTTGGGTTATATTTTGAAAAGTAAATGTTTCTTCTTATATGAAAACCTTGTTTTATCGGGGTTTCCCAGTGACAATTGTTTGCTTTTTAGTAATCACTCGATTTAAGAAAGGTTATATTGATATCTTTAGATATTTTTATTCGAAATTCACCTGCTGCTATCGCTCTATATTTGTATCATGTAGATTTATTTTGAGGGATCAGTAAAAAATAAGAATTGTTAAAAATATAAAAAAAAAATGTTATTTCGGACATAACATTGATGGCCATCATCTGGGAGAAAAAAAAGAAAGAAAGAAAATATCATATACAGGTATAAAATAAGAAATACTATGAATGAAGATAATAAGATAATAAAGTCAATATTAAGTGAAATATGTTGGATACTAGGTTGGAAACTATAGGAAATAAGTTAGAACCTAAATTCATTGAAAATATAAGTAAATGAATTCATATCTAAAGTATCTACTTTAGATAATGAAAAAATAGGTTCGTTGAATAAAAAATTGTAGCAGAATACAATTAAGGGTTGAAAAATATGAGTAATAAATCAAAATTAAAGAAGCAATCAAAAGTGTAAAACAAAATAAAATTGAAATTATTGGGGGACAAAAATGAAACGTCGGCATGATTAAATAATGTTTTGTTATTTTGTGAAATTCTTATTTTCCTTTGACGGATCCTTCAAAATAAATAAACAAGACATACGATATAAATATAAAATAAATAAACAGTCAACAAAAACAATCCTTCAATTATTTTTTTATCAATCTAGTTAGAGAAATTTGTACGTTTTATAAATTTTTTATTATTTTATGTGTATGTATATGTATTAAGTTAAACAATTACGTATAGTGTGTATAAAAAGCGTGGATGTATTAATAGTTTTTTCCAGAATTAGGATGAATGATTTTTAAAAAATCATTTTTTTAGAGATATCGATCAAAAGTCCTAGTTTGTTGTGGGGTTTTTTCTACCTTCTTTTTGTGACTGAGGTTTATCCATATTTTGCTGGTTATTTTATGAAGCTAATTTTTTTTTTTTTTTTTTCATTTTACTTTTTATTTGATTTTTTGATTTTAGTTAAAATTTAATTGGCCCTTTAATACTATTGTAATGAATTTCCACTACATTTACTAAATCCTTACTATTAGATGTTTGATAGATGATATAAATAGATTGTATAGATATTTAACAAGCAAGATCCACTCTATTTCCTCTTAGCTTATCAGTTATCATCGTAGACAGCTGTTGGTTGCCTAGCAACGAAATAAAGAGAACAAAGCCTGATGAATCAGAGGGAAGTGATGTGGTATGAAGGTCACTGACCACCAGCTCCCCCGCCCGAGGTAAACAAAGATACCGATCACTTTCCCCATCTTAAGCTCTTCCTCATTATCAGCTATTGATAGAGCTTCTTGAGCAGACTAATTTTTTTTTTTCTTTTTCATCTATCCCCTTCTGGTCTTGGAGCTGATAATTAGATATATGGCGTCTCTTGTGCCAAGCAGCAGCGCTATCTGATGGCGGCGGTATTCTCTCCCCAATGGTGCGTGCTGGGTAACAGTTAATTGTCGGAAATAAGACTCAACATCCTGCCTTGTCACTTCATATCTATATCTCTTGACCGGCTTCAGTATGGGATTTTTTTTCCAAAACCAATTCTCTTTATTATTTTTTCTCTGCTCTATTTAAAATATTGTGATACTGCAAAATATTTTTTAAAAAGAAATGGTTTATTTGTTTCATTTTTTTGAACTATCGTGTACAAATCACCATAGCAACATTAAAACGATACTATATTTTTAGCGATTATTTATGAGGTATGTTCGTACTGACTTGTTAGAATTTAATTCAATTTTTTTTTTCAAAGTTTATCTTGATATGTTTTGTTATAATTTTTTTTAAACAATGGTGAATACTGCTGGAACTTGAATAAAAGTCGATTTATTTGGTCTCTTAACAGTGTAGATTAGTTCAATATCACTAATGCTGTGGCTTACATCAAGTATATTCTTGTTAAGTATCTTAATATACCTGTGTATATATACGATTTTTAGGTTATTTACATAGTATAAGTGTTATGAAATAAATGAGATAAATTTCTATTTAGTAAAATCATCTTCTCACCTTCATATAGTCTAAGAACGACGAAAACACGCCATTTCTTAAAAACATCGTTCTTGAATCGTCAACGACTATCATTTGGTGAAGTGTATCCATGTTAGCTCTAACAGAACCTGGATGATGAGAAATAATCGTATCGAGAAAATCCATTATTGTGTGATTTTCCAATTTTCTGCCGCTTTTTGAATTCAATTGGTCCTTTAAACCTATCTCCATGTAATCTGAAATTATGTATAAGTTGCAAAATTGTATTACTTAATGTCATTTTTTTTATTATGAGACTTTCATTAAAATGTATGACATTTGTGTTAGTTGAAGCTGTGCAAATAGACATGTTTGGTTTTGTTATTTTTAGATTTGCAATAAACAAAGACCTGGTTACTAATGAACTGAATGCTTTCATTTGTCAAATTCAATTATTATTAATTTTTGTATTTATCGTAATTATGCTTTTAATTTGATATTTTGAACTAATAAAATTAATGTTGGTTGACCTGTCCCGGAAACTTGGCTATTTTAACAGCCTAACAAATCATTGATTTTAGTTGTAAATATAAATATGTATTTTTAAACTTGAATTGGAATTAATTTATAGATCATTTGAGTAGGTAGACAGTTACTTAGTTATCTATTCCGAATTCTGTTAATTAGATTACTTTTCCTTCTTTTGTCAATATGATGTTTATTATTAGGGATGTACATATCGATTTTCTTTTTTTTAATGTAATAGATCAACAATGCTTGTCACATGATATAAATCGATTCTCTTAAAAAATAAAGCATTGATGAGACTGCAAGCCAAACTTCAAATTATTTAGATATGCAGATTATCCGAAGTATTGGATCTGAATAAACAGATCCAGACAATTGAATCATTTTACTATGTATTTTTTTATCATTAGAGAATATTTGTTATCCCAGTACAAAATTAAAACAATACATAGAAAAATATCAGTGCACTCTCTCATCTACGAGTACAGTGTTTAGTGATATGTGTTAGTAAAGCAATGGATTTTTTTTTTTTTTTTTTTAAAGTTTATAATTATTAACTTATATATTATTTGTTTTAGATAATAAATGATATTAATCGTTTATTAATTTATATCTGGAGTAATAATTAGAGGGGTCCAACGAAAAACGTTCTAAGCGACAAACATAAAATTTTAAGTAATCAGAGGAAGAAAATCATTGTCTAAAGTTGTTGTTAGTTTTGTAGGTTAGAGTTTATATTCTCATAGTAATTTGTTATATTTACATGTATAATAGTATAATGGAGTACTATATCATACTAAGACGTACTATTATACATTTTATAAACTTTATTTTCGCTTAGATCGTTTTTCGGCGGAACCATTCATTTCTTTTTGTATGCTCTCATATGTAGTATATTTTTTAATGTCAATTTATTTTTAAACCGAGAATCGATTTTTTTGTATTGGCACCGGTATCGAGTTAATTTTGGTATCGATCTATCGCTAATATTTATTATTGGAGGCATAGAGGTAGAAGGATAGCCGGTATACATATGTACTACCTTCTGCCCAGTTCCCGGTTAACCTTAAATGTCAAACGTTGAGAGATTGTACCGTTAGGTTTAAGAATTTATCTCTCGTCTATATGATTTCTGTTATCACAAGTGGACAGCATAGAAGATTAGGAGTACCAACTGCTTAAAATATAAAAGCATTGTTAATGAATTGTTTTTTTTACCGTTGTTTATTAATGTTACAGACAAAAGATTTTTAATATTCAGCATCTCAGATGAACGGTATTGTTTTGTTTTTAAAAAATATGAATAACTGTTTACCTTCGAATATTTTCTCGACCCTCTCTATCTGGAGCACGGTGTCCAAGAGCTTGTTCAGTTTCATCTCGTGCTTGATCTCGCTTGGGATGTTGTATATTTCCCTGAGAATCATATCTTCTGAAGCCAGTAGCCTCGACTCAACTGTATTCAGTTGGTTCGATATCGTCCTCAGCTTGCCTTTCACTTCCTTGTCGTCATGACAGAGGTAATCCGGTACGGCGTCCGTTATCATCCATACGTTCCATATGCTCTTCAGAATCAAGCTGGTGACAGAAATCACTTGCAAGAAACCCCCGTTGGCATAGCCGAGGAATAGAAAACAACACAGCAAGCGGGTCCATGGCCACATTGCAATCAGACTGGACCCTTCCCCATTGCCAACATATGGTCGTTATCCCCTCCCCCGCTACAGTCTTCCCCATGTCGGCTTTAAACACTTCAGTCACGTTCAAAATATTATGTTAATTAATCAATGCCTTCATGGTTATATTCTGACTGAAAAAAAAACAACAACAAAAAACATTTGTTTGTAATAAGCAAGTATTTATTCATATTCTCTATATTTTATTTAGGGATGATTACACCTATTCTTGATAAAAGAATCGGTATCGAGGATCGATGATCTAAGTCGATTCTTAGGAATCTATCGATACCCCTGTCATGTCTAATTATGTAATTATTATTCATCGATTCTTCTCTCTAATTATAAAAAAAAAAAAAAAAAAAAAAAAAAAAAAAAAAAAAAAAAAAAAAAAAAAAAACAACTGTTACAAATGATAGAATTTCACCTTTAATAATAGAGCAATTTTTTAAGTACTACATCAACACTGCTTGGGACAGGATTTAAAGCAATTCAAAAATTAAAGCTTTTTACTGTAAGCTAAACGTCAAATTGTTGAAGATAATTATTCGCTATTGAAAAATTAAGAAATAGAATTACAATTTAAGACTGATAAAGCTGAAACACTACCTAAATAAATTCAGCTAGATAATATCACTATTGTTTTTAATTGACTTAAAAAAAAAAAAAAAAAAAAAAAAAAAAAAAAAAAAAAAAAAAAAAAAAAAAAAAAAAAAAAAAAAAATTAAAAACGAGGTTATTAATTTGGCAGGTAGAATAGAATAGAAAAAAATGTATGTACACAAAAATCTCGATAATCCGAACGCCGTTAAAAATTTTTTTTTGAAAATCCGTGATTTAGCAGCCAAAAAACGTTCTTCAACCTTAGTTCAGAAAAAAAATGGGTGACTATTTTCCACACGTTTAGTTTTTTGTTTTCTTTAATTTTTTTATCTTTTTGTACAGCATAATTTTTTTGTGTGTATAGTACTATACTTTCTGTGTGTGTATAAGATTGTATACATACTATGTGAAATATTATGCAATTCATGTGCAATACATTACATAAAATATAGTTACCTTACTGTAGCACAGTAGTATTTCATGAAATAAACTATTTACCTTTAACAATGCAACGTGCTTTTTATTTTATGGGAACTAGTATGTCAGTGTTCATTTTTTGCATGCTACATACTATGCCTGGAAAGCACTGTTTGGTAATCCAAACGATTTGATAGTCCGAACCACCCCCGGTCCCAATTAGTTCGGATTATCGAGGAATTGTATAATATTTGAGTATGATGATCCATTCAGGCTTCCAAGCACGTGTGCTTAATTTCGTAAGTGTATGTTTGTCCACGCATTTTTCGAAAACTACAAGTCATATCGAGATGATCCTTTTTGATTTAAGTTACTACACTTAAACTTAGGGGACAGTTTTAAGTTTTAATTAAAATTGGTTCCGTAGTTTCAGAGATATGGGGGTAAATTAAGAAAATATAGGTAGGTAGTTTTAACCGACTTCAAAAAAAAAAGAAAAAAAAAGAAGTAATTTATAAAAAAATTATACCGACTTCAAATTGGTAGATAGGTATACAAAATTAGAAACAACTAGTGAACTCAAAAGGAAAAAAATAAGTAATATTTTTTATGAATTACGGAAAAGGAAAACAAAATTCAAAAAGCGGATTTGTCTAATTGTAAGATATACCTAATAAGGTACACACGCTGACAGTTTTTTTGAGGCCGGTACCAGCCACCACAGTGCAAACAAAAATTTTAAAAATGTTATGTAAAATACCTTTAAAAAAAAAAACAACAAAAAAAAAAAACGAAAATCTGCGGCACGCGTCGCACAGTGTGGGGTATTTTTTTTTTTTTTTTTCTCTTTATTTGTTTAATCCACACCTGTCACTTAACATGTGACAACAAGCAGATGTGATAAATTGTTGTATAAAAGATAATTGGCATGTCAGGCATGAGGGAGGACAGCACCCAGCGGTACTTACTCCTAACATGAACATGATATTTAATTCGTTTTAACGGAGTAGATCCCTCAACCAACTCCTTTTTAGTCTCCTTTGGGTATTATCTGGCAAGCTTATGGAGGCCATACTTTGTATTAAATTATTGATATGTCCGTGAAGTTTGTCGTGAAGTCTTTTATATAAAGTCTGGATGTGATCTTGTACCATGGGTATGTGTAAGTCTGTGTGTAAAGTTTTGTTATTGACATACCAGGGTGATTGTGTAATGAGTCTTAAAGTTTTGGACTGGAAAGTCTGTATTTTTTGGATGTGTGTTTTTTTAGCAGTTCCGTAAATTTGTGAGGCGTACGTCCATAGAGGTTTTAATAAGTAAATATATGTATTTAGTCTTTGCGTAATTTTCAATTTAGATCGTTTATGTAGAATTGGATATAATAGTCTCAGTCTTTTGTTAAGGCTTAGGCGTTTCTGTTTCACATGTGGGCCCCATGTCATCCTTCTGTCGAACATTAGTCCTAGGTATTGAACAGTGTCCGTCTGTTTAATTGGAACATTGTTGATGTAAACGTTGGGGCAGGTGTTATGCCGAAGTGCAAAAGTTATGTGCTGTGATTTGTCGTTATTTAGTTTAATTTTCCATTTGTTGAACCAGTCTTGTAACTGTTGTAAATAGTGTTGGAGAGTCAGTGAAGCCTGATTTATGTCTGAGTGTCTAGTCAGAATTGCAGTATCATCTGCGTATGTTGCTATTATAGTGTTAGGGTAAGTGGGTATGTCGTGTGTGTAAACAATGTATAGCAGAGGTGCAAGAATCGATCCCTGCGGTACTCCAGCCCTAATTGGTCGAACAGAAGAGATATACGAACCTGTCGAACAGAGAAAAATCTGTCAGAAAGGAAAGAGAGAAGGATAAGATAGTAAGAGGAAGGAAGGAATGATTTAAGTTTAAATAGTAGTCCATTGTGCCAAACTCTGTCGAATGCTTGAGCTACATCCAGGAATACCCCAGTAGCATATAATTTTTTCTCCAATGCAACTGAAATGTAGTCTGTGACTCTGTGAAGCTGGTGTATGGTTGAGTGTTGTGAACGAAATCCAAACTGGTGTTCAGGTAGTATGTCTTTGTTCGTTAGTATGTCTAGAATTCGTCTATACAGTAATTTTTCAAAAAATTTTGAGCAAATTGGAAGTAAACTGATGGGTCTGTACGAAGAAGGAGAGTTGGGGTCTTTATTTGGTTTTTGTATCATTAATACGTGTGAATATTTCCATTGCAATGGGAATTTAGTTGTCCTTAGTATTGCATTAAAGAGTGTTGTAAGAAAGACTGTAGCTTTTCTGGGCATATGCTGGAGTAGCTCAGTAGAATCAAGTCATGTCCTGGGGCTTTTTTTTTTGGTAATTTTTGAATTTCTAGAATTACTTCAGATGGCTTAAAGGCTGGTGGAGGCAACGATAGTAGTAAGGGGTTGTCAAGGGTATCTTGTACGTTAATTTCGTGTTCATTGTCAGTGAGGTCTGTATGAGGTATGAAAACAGTCGGTAGATGATCAGCGAAGAGTTCAGACATTTCGCTTTCCGACTCGGCCCAGTGCCATCTTCTTTTCGGAGTGGTGCTGACACCTCACGATGCTTTAAAAGCTTTTTTGTATGCCTCCATAAGCTTCCATCGTCAGTATTGAGATTTGTTAAGAATGTATCATAGTTAGTCTGTTTGAATTTTTGGATTTGTCGTTTTAATTCGTTATTTATTTGGTTGTATGTATGTTTGTCCGATGGTAGTCTGTTAGTCTGCCATACCTTACGAGCTCTTCTCTTGATTCTGATCAAATCCCTTATATACTGTGGATAGTTTGGCTGGTAACTTTTCTTGGTTTTGGGAGCTGATAAGGACCACACAGATTCCTGAATGCATTTTGTGAAAACAGCGTCCTCTATTTCTTTTCCTGTTTTCAATGAAAGTGGAACTGAGAGTTTTTTATTTAAAATTGTTTCGTAGCAGTCCCAATTAATGTTTCCTTGGATGAGTGTGGGGCGTTCTTCTTTCATACATGGCTCTTCAAACAAGATCAGTTGAATAAGGGAATGATCAGAACAGAGGTCAGAACTAGTTCTAACTGTGTAAGGTACGGACTGTAGTCCTTTAGTGATAAAGAAGTCTAGTAAGTCTGGTGTCTTACGTCTCGATGTAGGCCAGTACGTCGGAGAATTTGGAGTTATAGTGTTTAAAGAAAGCTTATGGAGAGCAGAATGAAGGTTTCTACCTCTTGGAGTAGTTAACCGTGACCCCCATAGTTGATTTTTTGCATTATAGTCACCTCCTGCTATGAAACATCTTCCAAGCTTTTTAAAAAAGCTACAAAACATGTCAGAGGTCAGCGCATACCGAGGAGGACAGTACACCGCTGCTAATGTTAGTGTTATTTGTGCTGTGTAAAGAGTTATGTCTGTTGCTTGGATGTCTGGTGTAATTGGAATATGTTTAGAGTGGTGTTTGAGACATGTTTTGATGATGATGGCAGTCCCACCGTGCGAAGTATTGTCTGGGTGATCGGTCCTGTAGATGGTATAGTCCGGTATGCTTATTTTATGACGTGAAGTGAGGTGGGTTTCTGTAATAAAAGCGATGTCGGTACGTTTCTCGTGTAAGTAAATGTCAAGTTCTGTTTTATGTTGAAGAAGTCCGTTCGTATTCCAAAGAAGGATGGACAAGGAACCCACAGTTAAATAATTAGGGTCCATAAGCTGGGTTGAAGGCTTGTCTGATTTGTGTAAGTTGTTGAAGGAAACCAAAAAGGGGTTCGATGAGGTTATCTAAACCATTTAACAAATTCAATATTTGGGGAGGATAATTATCAGCTGGGGCTACCGGCTGAGCAATGTTCTGCCTCATACCTGACATGAACGCATTCTGTTGCTGTCTTCCTTCAGGAGCTGGACAAGTGTGTGGAGGTCCTTGCTGCTGCATTCTTGAAACTAGTTGAGTGGGCTGAGGTTGCTGTGGGTCCTGCTGCATTCTTGGAACTAGTTGAGTGAGCTGAGGTTGCTGTGAGTGCTGCTGCAATGGAGGAGAGTCTTGTGGCCCAATTGAGATAGAGGTAGATTGAGAGGGTGCAGACCTTCGATTATGGAGAACTCGTGAATTTCTCATGTTTCTTAACTCCTTCAAGATTTGACATCCTCTGTAGTTCGCAGGATGTGCGCCCTGGCAATTTGCACATGTAGCTGGGGTATCACGCGTTTTCTGACATGAGGAACTTGCGTTTGTTTGGCCGCATCTTACACATTTGGGTGTGTGTAATTGCAGTAGGTCTTAGTATGACCGTACTGTTGGCACCGATTGCATTGAGGTATCATCCTCTTCTTTCGTGGCTCTTCAATTATTACTCGAGTGTAGAAAATGCTTTTAATTTGGTAGATATTATCATTGTATGTTTCTTTGGTAATATCAACGAAAAACATTGGTAAAGGTAGTTTTAACCTTGATATCACATTAGTAACATTAGTTGCCTCATAACCTTTACTTTTTAAGGCATCAATGATAATTGATTTTGGGGTTGAATGATGTAGGTTTTTTATTACTACTCTTGGACATCTATCTTGGGGTAGCTGGAACGTGTGAAATTCGGCATTTTGTGTTCTAAGTGAATTCACTATAGCACGATATGATTCCGGAGTCTCTGGGTTGATGCAAATATTTTTTTGGTGTGGTTTTTAACTGAAAAGTAGATGGGCCACTTACCTGTTCTAAAAACCCAACAAACGCTGGGTGGTTTTCTACTCCTTTTACGAAAATCGGTGGAGGTCTAGCTATTGGAGCAGTTTGTTCTGACCGGTTGGATATATTTTGTGAGTTATCACTTAAAATACTGAATTTATTGTGAACAGGGGTGATAGATGGGAGGTTATTTGGCTTCTTTTGCTTCCTGGTATCTCTTTCTATTTCTGAGAGACGTTTACGACCTGTAACGATTTCCCAGACACCTTGTTCATTTTGAGAATTGTTTACCGCTATACTATCCGTAGCATCCATATTAGAAATGTTTGTTGATGATGACGCTGCTTCGGTCATTTTTTAAGTGTCCTATCACACAATAAAAAAGGAAAAAAAAAAAAAAAAACTTATTCAGAAGGTCACTAGTATCTTCTAAAATTCATTTTTCACAAATAAAAAATCATTTTCAAAGTTATTACCAGTAAAAAAAAAAAAGTAATTTTAGGAAAATATAACCTTTAACAACTTTAATCACTTTAATCACCATATGATCACTCTCGTGTGGGGTATTGGCTTTCAAATGCTGCCCAAAAGTCCATTTTGTAAAAGTTATTTTTATATTTGGAATATTTTTGTTGATCCAGAATAAAAATTATTATTCATTTCATGTTCATGGAGGTTTGTTTACCGAACCCTTATAAATTTTTAAAACATAATTGAATACATTTATTTATTTATTTTTTAATATTTTATCTTTTAAAGATGTAGTTGGGGTTGTTGGGGTATGCTGTCATAGATACACAGCAATTAAAAATAAATTTTAATTTTAATTAAATTTAATTGCTGTGTATCTATGACTGCATACCTCAACTACCTACGTTTTTAAGTACTTCTGTCAACAAATACCGCATTATGTTAATTTTTAATCGAGTAATCGTACGATACCGTATCGAACAATTTTTTGGTATTTATGGTTGAAATGTTTTTGTATAGACACGTTACTAATTTTATTAGTTACTGATTGTAATAACATTTTAATAAATCTAAGGATATGACTTTCGTCCCGTTGTAAAACTGCACAGTTTACGTCTGTAGTTTTTAGAATAATTAGAAATACATATTATGTGTATGTACATTCTAATGTACTTTCTTTTAATTAGAATCTTGTTATGATTTTCAAACATATCATTTATTTTGTTGAGCTCTGCGATACAGTTGAAACATTCCATTGTTATCTCAATATCCAACAGCTGTTAAAACAACGAAAATGGGTTATGTTTCCGTTTAAATCATATGATAACTAAGGCTCCTTGCTACAAAGTGTTAAACAAATATTCATCGAAACAGAGATTCAGAATATCCGACTAAAAAAGTCACATATGAAAGGCCTAACTAAATGTTTTCTCCCTTGGTCGTTTAGTTGCGGTGATTATAATGAGAAGCTTTCTTATTTGACAGTAATATATTTTGTTTTATGGAGTTGACTTTAGATTTTAGTAGGTTGAAACTTTTATCCTGTTGAGTTTTTCGGTGGTTTATAGAACGGACCCGAACCATGGCCGAAGAAAAAACATCTCAAATTGTTTGAAAATTAAGAATTACGTTGAATATTTAGCCAGAAGAAAGATGATGTACCAGAGAATTTAGAAGAAATGATAATGTGGAATTGTGGGATACGCATCCGGTAGATACAGCTGATGTAATATCATTACGACGGTTATAATGATGGCCTTGTAAAGTTGTCGCGCTTGATAATTAACGAATGTCGAGGACGATTTGTGTTAAACCGAAGGGTGAAGTGAGATGTGGGGATTGTGTTATGATTTACATTATGGATTTCGATTTCGATCTCGGTTCGCTAATCCTCATTATTATTATTTCCGGTATGGATTCTAATTCTTATCTGAAAGGAATTTTGTGATCAATTTTATTCATATACCACGAAAATACAGAGAGAATAAAAGATCTTCGGACCGGTAAATAACCACGAAAAAGAATAAGAACAAATATGGAACTAGAACAGCTGTTTAGTGAGCACATTTTTTTTTTTTTTTTTATATATAATTGTTTTTTGTTTAATATATACATTTATTGAAATTTACAACCGTACAAAAAATATACATCAAGTAAATGTATTGAGAACGATCACAATAGCATGTCAAAACTTGAAAAGAACAACTCAACAGTAGCTCTTTATTAAAAATTCTATTTTAGTAGGTATACGCCATCATCGTTTCAGACGCCTCGAAGGATTTTCAGGAATGGAGTGGGAAGCAAGTTGAGAAACTAACGGATTTGAGTGGTTATGGAGCTTACCATGAAAGGATAGGTATCTGGTGTGGACTAAATCAGCAACATATGGAACATTAAGATCTTTATGGATAAGTTTATTGGTGACAAAGTTAGGAGCATTATTTTTCAAAGTTTTGGATTGCAAAGATATTGGTTGAGGAAGTCAGAAGCATAAGCTATTTTAAAATCTTGGGATTTTTCGAAGGGGCATTTTGGATTTTGTTTTAAGGATTGAATAAGAGATGAATTGGTTGGTTTAGTGGAGCCCCAAAGCTCAACTCCGTACGTCCAAATAGGTCTAATCACAGTCATGTATATGAGTCTTTTTTAATTAATAGGGAACGTTTAACTTTTGAACGTTTGTCTAATAAATGTTGAAGTAGTCTGTAACGACGGGCAGCTTCTTGTCGTTTTAGTCTTGTATGTGGATTCCAAGTTAAACGTTTGTCCAAGTAGAGTCCTAGGTAGCGGATCTGTTCAACAGGGATTAGTGGATTATCATTAAAGGATACTGTAGAACAGGAAGTCGTAGGTTTACGCGTAGGGTAAACGTTATTTGATGGGATTTGTTTGGATTTATTTTGATTCTCCATTTTTCACACCATTCTTGAAGGTTTAGGATATGGGATAGGAGTGTTTGAGAGGCAATGAAGGGATCATTGTTTAATGATAACACACATGCGTCATCAGCGTAAGTGGTGAGGACAGTGGTAGGATGAGTTGGGATGTCAGTTGTACACACCGTAAACACAGGATAGGACCTAGGATACTACCTTGAGGAACTCCGGCAGATTGGGTAAAGAGAGAAGAATAGGATAATTTATGGTTTACTTTGAAAGTTCTATCACTAAGATAGGAACAGATAATTAGGAAGTATGTTGAAGGAAGGAATCTTCGGAGCTTGTAAGTACTGGGTGCCAGACTCGGTTAAAAGCTTTTTATATAATTTAAGAAAGAGATTACAGTGGCTCGGCTAGGTGCAAAGGATTCCGGATGATAGACTACCAATAAAAATGATATAAGGCAACCGGGAGGAAAGAGATTGGAAGAGAAACCATGCCTGGGGTGGTTAGGCAATGTTGGTAATGACCGGAGACGACTAGGAGTGAGAGGTTGAAAAAGGACAACGTGGATGGCTGTGTATTATTAGTGAGGCCAAGGCCCGACTAGGGCTGTAGCGCTAAATACAATAATAATTATTATTGTAAATTTGTATATTGGTCAAATGAGGGCTGTTATAAGTCCAATTTTTTGAAATTTTACAGGAGACCTAAAAAACAAAACAAAAAAAGACGTGTATTTCTAAGAAAGGGAATGTATTGGTACCGTTCTAAAAGCACGTCTTTCCCCTACGAGCGCCCAGAATACCTTTTATCGATTCTAACCTTGTTCCGATTTATTTCGGTGTTTTAGTCGCTACTTTTCGAGGGAAAAGGTTATTCTCCTTCATTTACGGAGAAACTCTAAATCCCTGTTCAAAGTAATATTAACTTCTGTTTACCTTCTCCTATTAAAATGAGATTAATTTCTGCTATATTTTCTCAAGCGTAGTGGTAATAAAAATATTTAAATATAAAATATGAAACCTGTGATATACTTTCGTACGTTTATTTTTCAATCTGTCTCACTTTAGGGCAATAAGTAATGTGAACGATAAATAATCCATTCACAAAATATGTATACTGAAATTTTTTCACTTAAATTGATACAAAAAATATAAATATATAAAGCACCAAGTCCATGTACAAATTAATCTTGTTAAGTTTTGTAACACTTTTACACATTAGATAAGAGGGAATAAGAAAACATGAATTGATAAAACACTTAATCCTTTATGAAACTCATGTTGTTAACTTCTGTTTCACCTATTTACTTTTAAGGAGAACCAAACATCAATATAACACACTAAAAAACAAAATACAAGTTTAAACAGTTGAAGTGAATGTTTACATGTGGGGTTATAGGAATGAACTATCGATAAATGTAAAGTCGAATTAAAGCGTGAGAATCGAACCGGTCGGTGTAGCGCTGGTAAGGTAAAGTTTCGTGGAGACGCGCTTGTTGAATGGTACCAATGGATTTTTCTCTACAAGTAAAGTATTGATAAATAAGTTGTGTGAGAAAATATTGTGTGAGCGTACGTTTCTGATTGATCGGAGTGCATCATATCGAAGCGGATTTTCCAACAAATTTGGTTATATAATAAAATGCGCTGCGCTCCGTGCCGACGTAGTTGTCCGTTTCCCCTATCTCTTTAACAACTTATCGTGTCGGAAAATGCGCTTCGCTCCCCCCTTCAATAGTGTGCGCTAGCCGTTAGAGGCCTTGTAACGCCATCTGAATTTCAGGGTTCTCAAGAATCTGACCCTTTGAGTTGTACTTAGTGGATTTTGCATAATGGTCGCTTTTAACAGGGTTACAATTTGATTAACCGCCAGAAACTGTTTGATATTTTGATTGAACTGGGGATACCAAAGAAATTGTTTAATCTTGTAAAGATGTGCAGGTCCGAAACATTTAAATAGAGTTCGAATCGATACTTTTTATTCCGAAAAGTTTTAGGTACGTTCGGGTTTAAAACAGCACTAGAATACGTCATTACGAAGGTAATGCCTACGGGAAAAGGATCAGAGATGGGTGGTAAATTTCCCATTCTTGGTTATGCTGATGATTTGGTATATTTGAGTGAAAAAGAGGAAACTAAAAATTAAACGGAACTACGCTCATGAAAACAACCGGTAACGAAATCGGTCTAGTAATTTTTTTTTTTTTTTTTTAACCTTTTATTGAGTAATTATTACAATCTGCCACAACTGTGGGCAATAAGTAATATAGATGACGTATGATCACATTCACACATTATATACAATGAAAAAAAAAAAAACAATAATAGTGAAATAAAGTAAATAATGAATGTAAGAAAAAGAAAAAGAGAAAAGAAAAGAACTAGCCTATACATAAACAATATAAAATATACTATTTACAAAATGAAATACTAAAAATTTAAAAAAAAAGAAAAAAAAAAGTAAAAGATAAATCAACGGTAAAAATACAATTATTCTTTATTTACAATTTACACTCATCCTAGAGATCCCTCCACTTGTGAAGGGACAGGCCAGGTACAGAGAGATCCCAGCTCTTCTCTCTCAGCTGCATCACTGGTGTAAAAAAAAACCAGTGGAGGCTAAGTGAGAGCGCTATAACAATCACTCCGGGCATGAGTGGAGAAGCTGGCCATTGCCAGAACTCCAATATAAGTAATTTTACAAAAGATCTCGGGGCCACTGCCGTTTTAGTCTGCGAGGGGGGTTATCAGGATGGGTGGAGGCCGATAATGATTGAGCTAGTGGGTTAGGGTGAAAGGAAAGGTTGCGATGGAATTTTGAAAATTTAAGGGGTATAAGGCCGATGACGTATGGTATATTCAGATCATTATGTAGGGTTTTGTTGGAAACATAGTAAGGAGCATTTACTATAGTTCGGAGGATTTTGGATTAGAAGGATTGAATGCGTTTGATATTCGACTTTTTTGCTGTCCCCCATAGTTCAAGTCCGTAAGTCCAAATAGGTTTGATGATGGTTTTGTATTTGAGAAGTTTGTTTTCAATGAAAAGATGGGATGTCCTATCAAGTAGTCTATACAATTGGCTGAAGCGTCTGTTAAGTTCTTGTCTTTTGAGCCGAGTATGACGGTTCCATGTAAGTCTTTTGTCTAAGTAGAAACCAAGATACCGAACTGTGTCATCTTTAGGTAGTGGAATACCATTGAAGTAGATAGGAGGACTGGATTTACGGCGGAGGGTAAAGGTTATGTTGGTGCATTTAGATTCATTTACTTTGATTCGCCAGTTGTTGCACCAGTCTTCAATCAGGGATAAGTGAGTTTGGAGATTATTGGATGCTATTAAAGGATCTGTATGGGATGAAAGGATAGCAGTGTCATCAGCAAATGTTGCAAGGAAAGTATCAGGAGTAGTATAGGGATATCTGCTGCATAGAGGATATATAAAACTGGACCTAGAACGCTACCTTGTGGAACACCAGCCTCTATAGAATAGAAGTTGGAGTATTCCATTCCGGAATGGAGTATTCCATTCCGCAGCGAACTCGGAAGGAACGGTTAGAGAGGTAGGATCTAAGAACTAGGAATAGCGATTGGGGTAAATGGGTTTTGAGTTTGAAAAGCATACCGGCATGCCATACCCGGTCGAAAGCCTGCGCTATGTCCAGAAAAGCGCCGGAGCAATACTGTTTGCTTTCAAGTGCTGAGGATATGTGATCAACAACTCTGAGGCCTTGTTGGACAGTGGAATGGCTAGTGCAGAACCCAAACTGGTGAGAAGGAATATTTTGCGATTCAAGGATGGGTAGGATACGTTTCAGAAGGAACCTTTCAAAAATTTGGTGTAATATTTAATGCCGATAAAAAGGAATGTATGGTTAGTTGTTGAAAGGTGAACATTTTAGTGATGTAGATATTTCTGGGATAAAGTTCGAGCACGTTGAGCAATTCAAATATCTAAGGTCTATTATATCAAGGAAAAATGAACTTCAAGAAGAAATCAGGGCTAGGTTAAAAGCCGGTAATGCTTGTTGTTTCTCGGTCGTAAAACTACTCATTTCGGGCTTATTCTCCAGAAATTTAAAAATTCGGATATAAAAGACTATTATACTAGCAACAGTTCTCTACGGATGCCCAAAAAAGGATGAAGAAACAAGATAATTTAGAAGGCTTCACAACTCGGAACTGCACGACGGTTAAAATGGACATGTAAAGTCGTTGGGTTTAGTAATCATCGAATTCCGAAGAAAGTGAGCAGTTTTGAGCCGTCGGGTAAACTAGTGAGGGGTAGACCAAGACGTAGATGGGAGAATTGCGTCAGACCCGACCTGGGGATTTGGGTTTTGTGGGAGTGGGTTGAAGGAAGGTGTGTGGTCAACAGTTGGTGGTGTCGGCATCGAACCTTTCGAGTTCGCTAATCCTTTATTTATTAATAGATCGCTTTTTACTCATGGATATACCTTTTTAATCTGCATTCCATTTTGTTTACGTTGATTGTAAATATCAAATAAATTTGGGGTTATATAAATGTAATGGAACAAATTGTTACAAATTGTTTTATTCATAGATAGAGGGGATCACAGAGAAAACTTTAATCCAAAAAAAAAACTAATTAAAAAAAATGGATTTTAAATATCTTGTGAATAGTCGGTTAAGTGCATTTTGTGTCAAGTGTGTTTGTGAATGTATTTTGATTCTCTTTATTTGTGTCTGATGGACATAGTTATTGCAAAAATGAATACTAATTTGTAAATCATTGTAGAAAAAATTGAGTTTTTCGTAAAAGGTGATTTTTGCACTTAACCGACTTTTCACAAGTGCATATATAAGCAACCGTTAATATGTTACAGCAATTTAGAAAAGTGAAAACATGAATGAAAAACTACTTCAAAGTAAAATTTTCTATCAGGAGAAAATTTATAATTAGAATAATACAATTTAATTAACAATTAGGATTGATGAATTAAATGCCACTTCTATTGAGATTATTTTATTTGAAAACTAGTTTCGAATGCTAAACATTCATCTTCAATTCTAAAACATACAATAAAATTTTCAACACATCAGTACTATGTTACATAGATTAAATATACTAAGTTTTTTAAAAAGATAAGACAAGAAATCAAGCATAGGCACTCACCTTCGAGGTAACTAAAACACTGAATTTGTGAGAAGTAAAAGGGGGGGCAGGTAGGTTAAGTTTTAGATTTACAACGGGGTTTCCCTTATGACTCATTGGGTTTTTTCGTTCCTATGGGAAATAAATTTAAAATGGGGCTATTGGATATGTTAATCTGATCATTTAAACAAAAATCTGGATCGGTTTTAAACGATTTTATTATTTCTAGTGATTCAAAAGTATTTAATTTTAGGCTATTTTCTACTTGATGTAATATTTTTACTCCCGAGTCTTTATTAAATTTGTGGTTATTTTCATTTAGATGGATAGCGAAATTGGAATTTTGGGTCTTATTAGTGTATGCTCTTATATGTTCATTTACTCTTTGATTTACTGATCGTCCGGTTTTTCCCGTGTATTTTGCTTCACAGTCATTACATTTTAATTCGTATACGCCGCTTTTTTGGAAAGGGTCTATTTGGTCCTTCGGTGAAGGGAAGTATGAAGACAATGGCTTATCTATTTTAAATGCAGGGTTTAAACCTAATTTTTTAAATTCTTTCCCGACTTTAGCGGATATTGGGCCGTAGTATGGTATCAAAATATATTTTTTAGGGGTAGCTTTATCCTCTGGGGGTGTTTTGTATATATTATTCATCTCATTCATTAATCCCAATAGAAGTGGCATTTAATTCATCAATCCTAATTGTATTGATCCTTCTATATCATCATGCGTACCTCAAATGAATTTAATTAACGAATTTCAACTGGAATTAGATATGTATTAGAGTTAAAAATGTGTACGGGGAAAGCGGAAAAATAAGTTATATTATTGGACAACGTTAGAATAATCCTTTAGCTGTTATAAACAGCAGTTTCATAAAACAAATGCGGAACGAATCCAGTGCGTAATTATTTACAGCAGAAAAGCTAGGAGCTGAGAGGCTGGCAGAAATTGAGATCGCTCTGTCAGCAATCTTTTATCGCCCTCTGGTCGATGAGTTGATGACGCATTATTTTCTCCAGATAGGCACCTCCTTCGGTCAGTTATTCACTTTTGCAAGCTATGAGTTATCGTATAATAAATAATACTGTTAGGTATTCATTCAAGTATCGATAATTCAATCTTGAATCGATAATTCAAACTTTCATTTGTCAAGAACCTCTTGATAATTTGAAGTAAATGAACACTCAGTAATGTTGCATTTTGTTATACTCGGTTGTACGGAATAAAATCTAAAGCCGGCGATTCCTTAACACGCAATAGTTCGAGTGTAATTATGACCTTTAGAATCAAAACCTGCCAAGTCCATTTATTTATTTTTTTTTAATATATTTTATTTTATTTATTTATTTATTTTTATTTATTTTTTTTATAAATTTCATAAGTTTAGACGATGTTTTATTTACTGGCCTGGCGATTTGTTCCAAAACCTGTTAAGTCCGCTTCAAAATGACCTTTAAAATTCAGTTTTCAAATCAAATCCTGCTAAGTCCATAGTTAACCTGGGAGACGTTAGGGGCGCTAGGGTAGATTCATTATTAAAAAAAAACATGTCGGCGGTGAGAAAACTTCAAACGCTGTTTATTAGGTATATTTATTATTATGTAAGGTTGATATTAGGCGTCCTTATAAAATGCTGATGATAATAAATACGCAAATATAACTCATTAGGACAATGAAGATGCAAATGAAAGTGTTTTTGTTTAGCAATTAATTATTAACAATTATTATAAATATGTTAATATTTGTCAGAAATGATGTTCAGACATAAACTCCACGTCAAAAGTATCGCAACTCTTAGAAATATTTGAATTTCATAAAAACGTATTTTTTATCACAATAAAGTAAGGTTCTGAAGTCTATAATAAACATTCCTAAACTGGACATAAACAATTTTTATTAAAATAATTTTAATATTTCTTCCAGTAAACAAAAAAGTTAAAAAAAAATTACTTTTTTTATAATTTTAACTTTTAAATTTATATTTAATAAGACATATTGCCCCCTCTGGCTTGAATGACTGCTTCCACTAGTCTTGGCATACTTGTGAATAACGAAACGAATGATAAACATGGGCTCGAGGAAATTTGAAAAAAAAAAAAAAATCTAAAATTCCATCGTTTGTTATTAAGAGGGAAAACATTGATGTGTCTAATCCTTAATGTCTAACGTTTAATAAATAACATTAATATTTAATATAAACCAAGTATGGATTAAGGTAAAAACCAGGAAAATCTAGAGAATTATGGGTGTTGCAAACTCAGGGGATTTTATTATTTTGTCCTACCTATATCTTAAAAAATCGTTTTAAGAAAGTGTAGATTCAAAACATACTTAGTTCAGTATTCAAATTTTATTATAGCTTACCTGAGCAGTCCTAAATTTGTTTTGAAAATGTCAAACTAAAGCTTAAGTTGTTATAGTTTAGTCAGATAGGTTGGGAAATATTTTACACTTTTTGTAAATTTTAAATTTTTACGTTTTTTTGACTGTCTGAAAAAATGGAGTTAGCAGGTTTTGAGTCTAAAGGCTTCAATTATTGCTCAAGTTCCTTTGCATGCTCAGTACCTCCTTATCACTCATGGAGAAAAATAGATTCGTCGAAACCTTCCAAAGTTGCGACAGAGCAACGCAAAGTGGGACATTAGTGGGGGGAAAAACCTAAAAATGAAAATCTTCTGTAGTATTGTTTTAATATTTTTTTAGTATCTAAATTAGTCTGGTTTAGGTTCGTGGAACTAATTTTTCGATCATTACACTAAAGTTGCACTTCACAAAAAAGGTGAGTTAAAATCTTCTGTGAGGTTGAATTATTTGCCAATGATTCGCAGAAACCATTTGAACCTCATTATAAATGTGTACAGCTTTAAGGTGAATATTACGTCAAAGTAAACGGAATCCTAACTGCCAGAGATTTTCAAAGTTAGCTGTAAGAATTTATTCGTAATATTTCGTTTACGAACCGATAGAAAGGACCGCATGCTTAATTAATTTCTGATTTTGTGAATTGTAGACAGAACATACACTATTGGTTCCTCATATATGTTATCTGGATCCTTTATACATACAAATATTTTATAGAACAGAAAATTATAAACAAATATTTGTGGCAAAACATCATTGAATAAATATAAAATATATATATATATGAGAGTTCATTTTGCGGGAAGAGACTCAGTATTTCCAATTCATTCACTACAAATTGGAAACCAAACAGAAGATATAATTTTAAAGGAAGAGTAGATAAGTTTGGTCAACGATTTAACATTTTGAAATTTGTTCAGATGTTTCAGATTTATTAAATAAACCGTACGACTGATTGTACGAAAGAGCTATTATTTCACCTACGAATATAATTTCAAAAAAGTTATATGAATAAGAAAATAAAACCTCAGATAAGATGAAGTTAAAATCATCTAAAGTTCATTACTTATGAGAGCGGGAGAGAACGGAAAATGTTAGTATATATATATATATATATATATATATATATATATATATATATATATATATATATATATATATATATATATATATATATATATATAAATGCTTCCCTAAACAAATACAGTCGAGTCCGGGATTGAAAGTAATACCACTTTCTCAGATAATCGTATTAATTAGCTAAAGGCGTTGTTAGTTGAAATTAGACTGATGAGATTAATGAATAGTCCCTTAAAATTTATTTTAGACGCTGACTTATCTCTAGCTGCTATTTAGCCCAGTCAAATAAGGAGTTTTGTTTTTTGTTTTTTTTACAGCAAATTTCGGAAAGAAAGCAATGAAGCTGAATTTTTGCATATACCTTTGTTTTGGCGTTCTAATTAAGATGTGAAAAGTCACCGACCTCAACGTGTTAGCATAATTAGATATTCAAGGTCCAATGTCTCAAAAATCAGAATTTTCAAATATCTCGATTTCTATGCATCGGGCGTCAATCAAAAATGTTACAAAACTTGTTGATAATAATATTCTCTATAATTTTGATTCTATTCATATTTTTTTTTTTTTTTCCGTTTCGGGCTAACTTTGATTCTGACAATTTTTTCTGAGAAACGATTGTAGAAGGCACTAGAAGCAAATGTTCGTCCGAACCGGTGTCCTTCTCCGCGCTATATCTCCAAACGGTTAATCCTAAAAAAAAAAAAAAAAAAAAAAAATTATAGAGAAAATTAGTATCGATTAGTATCGACAAGTTTTGTAACCTTCTTGATTGACTAAGAATAGAAATCGAGATATTTGAAAAAAAAAAACAGCTGATTTTTATGACCTTTGACCTTGAATACCTAATTACGCTAACATGCTGAGGTCGGTGACTTTTCACCCGTTATTGAGAATGACAAAAAAAAGAGGCATATGCAAAAATTCAGCTTCATTGCTACCTTTCCGAGGTGAAATTCCAAACTACCGTGGTTTTAGAAAAGTAACTATAGGTTGCTAAAGCAATTTATTTTTTCCCACAAAATACAACAGGAGTTGAAAAAAAAAACATAATTTAATATACGTATGGAATGATAATGTATTTATCATTTAGTACCTGTGTGGAATGATTTCTGGTACTTATCGTCCGATAGTAACAACTTTTTCGATAGCAAATCACAACCTAATTTCAAATTTTTAAAAACAATAAACCTTGAAGTGGATTAACATCTTTTAGTTTTGTTAAATCGAATGAAGAACATGAGGGGAGGGGGACAAGAAAGAAAGAGTGGATAAAAAAAAAAAAAATTAAGTATTCAGATCTTAATTTTCTCATTTATAATTTAATGAATATAAGCTATTACTAAATCCTTTTAATCAACCATTAAAGATGGTATATGGTATAATGGTATATTGTATGAGATTGATATATCTAAGGGTATTTGAACTAATTGTATATCGTAAACATGTGATTTAAAAAATTAAAAATAATCTGTATTCTTTTTGTATTATTATTATTTTTTTTTTTTTAATAAAAAACCTCTAAGAATATAAAAAATTTATGATAAAATGGTGCTATTGTCTGTGGCTGGATTTATTTTATTAGTTCTTCAACTTCGGAAGTTAACAATTTTAATCCTTTTATTCATTTTCCAATAGGGACACTGCATTTATTCAATAATTTCACGATTGACATCCAGCTACCTTGCTTGATTTTTGAAGAGTATAGTTTTCAATATTGCTATTGTAGTGTTAAGAAATGAGTCAATTATTTTTTAAAGGATTAAACAATTTTTTTTTTTTTTAACTCGATGAAAAGTAAATCTCCAAGGATTACTTGATCAACAGATGTCGTCTGGCAACAGCTGTTCTTTGTTGTCAGGATTCAGTTGTTTCAGTCATGATACAAAATATTTATTTTATTCGATACAGTTATCGTTTCTATAATTATAAAAAAAAATAAAAATAAGAAAAAATATACTAAAAACGACGGAATTAGATGCATTTCGCCTTATTATTTTCTGTAGATTTGCCCTGACCGGTGCTTAAATTCACCTCCGATATTTCCCCATGTTTGCTGCATTATACAGGGATGAAAATGGAATAAAAGTAACAAATGCTATTGGATATTAAAACAAAAGAAACCATCATTTTTGTTATTTATCTGTTTTATCAAGGCTTTCTTTGTTCGTATTGTCATTATCTAATTGATTGTTGATTGAAGTAAAAAGAATCACTCTTAATATTAGAAATTATTCTTAATCTAATCAAATTTTCAATAAAAACATTTTATTTACAAATAAAGTGAAATTCAAGATTTTTTATCCATACTATTATATAAAAGGGCAAACCCTTTTTCTTTTGTGATCACTAACA
This sequence comes from Euschistus heros, assembly GCA_003667255.2. Taxonomy (NCBI): domain Eukaryota; kingdom Metazoa; phylum Arthropoda; class Insecta; order Hemiptera; family Pentatomidae; genus Euschistus; species Euschistus heros. The sequence goes on along the minus strand of RCWM02000347.1, from coordinate 891,530 downwards.
ATGGGAACTTCTGAACCGATCTGCACCAAGTTTTAACTACATTGTCTTCATAGTTCATAGAAGGTTATCCAATAATAAAATTTACTAATTTTCAAATTAAATAGTGATTAAAAAAACGATAAATATGAGATGCGACGTGTGAAGTTTGAAAATTAACCGATAGGTGGCGTGCGCCATTCCGCAAGAGGTTAGAATTTTATAAAGAGCTTTAAATTTACTTATTTTCAACTGAATTATTATTGTGACTTGTGGATCCCAGTGAAGTTTCAAAATCGATTAAATTATTCTCTAACCATCTGTATTACCAACTCAAACATTAAAATAAAAAAATTGAATGTCCAATTATGTTTTTAAGTGCTATTAGGAGACTTAATTTATGCAATTGTACCAGGTTAAATATAACAGCTATGCGTGAAGATATTTTGGGGGCTGTAGTAGAGTTGGGCGATAGTCGATAGTTACTATCGATATATCGATAGGTCATGCCTATCGTTGGTTACTATCGATAGTGCCGACTATCGGTCTATCTTTTCTACCCTCAAGTTTTGAAACTCTTGGAATTATGCTGATCTGTCTCTGTCCAGTGTCGAGTTTTTTGAAATTGAATTCGGAATTCCTGGTGCTCCTCAAGGGTTCTCTCAAAGATTGAGCCAAAGGAAAGCAGAAATTCTAGTTTTTCTTTCGGACAATATGTGGCTCAAGGAGCACACTTGAAATTAACTATTTTGTTATTTTTGTTTTCTGAAGATTTGATTTGTTCATTATTTATTGTAACCATGTAAATTGTAAATAATTTTTTAAAATTCAAATAAATTAGTTTTTTTTTTCTCATCTTTATGATATTATCTTATAATTATTAATATTTCTTTTAAAGGCATAACTCCTATTTATCTTTAATTATCTTCGACATGTTTCGGAGTACATTGCTCATCTTCAGGATAACTGTGATTTCTTTCACTTAGTCATTTGTGCATGTCCTTACTTGCCCTCAACCTCAATAAAATAGTTGATTATAATTTATTTATAGTTATATATCAACTATTTATAGTTGATCTTATAATTTATAATCCTGTAAATTTTAAATAGTAAGTAGATAATTGAATATAATTAAATTAGTTGACATTCTTTATTGAATGCCACTATCGAAAAACTATCGATAGCAATCGATAGTTCTCAACCGATATTATCGGCCTATCGATAGTGCTATCGACTATCGCCCGACCCTAGGCTGTAGTTCTCACTGGAACAGCGAATGGAGAAATGGCATTTATTCCTATAATCCCAATGACTCCTACTAATCGACCATTTCAGTTCAAACGATTACAATTTCCAGTTAAAGTTTCTTTTGCTATTGCAATTAACAAATCGCAAGGCCAGATTTTAAAAAAACGTTGTAGTCGATCTTCGGAATGACTGTTTTTCTCACAGTCAATTATATATAGTACTTTCCAGAACTGGAAATCCCCAACAATCAAATCCTTTTCATAATAACATGAGACAAAACTAGAAATGTAATTAATTCGGATGTCTAATGAGTTCATTTTTTCCTTTTTGCGTGCTTTTTACATGATTTTTTTTTCGATTAATAAATAAAAGTTTTATGTTGGTAAAACGATAAAGTGGAATACTTTAGTAAAATAATTAGGTTGATTTTAAACTGTTAAAAATTGGAAATTAATAAGCTTAAATGACAATTGCAATATAAATTTCAGATTCAGTCTGTCTTTAATTGTACAATATAAATCCGCAATGTGAAAAAACAGTAATTTTTTTTCTTTATCTAATAAATTAATTTCAACTGTCGAATTAGCCATGACAGTTTAAACGAATGGTTGAGATGAATATGCATTTTTTTCATTTCCAGTTTACACACACATCCCATCAGTAATAATTTTTTTTGTCTAACATCCAAAGTTAAAATCTCCGACTGCAATCGAGTTTGGGGGATTAATTTATGATAGCCATTTATTTTTTATTTTTCAGTTAAATTGGATATAAGGTACTGTGTATATAGCCTGTTGGATATAAATTAGTCACTACCAACACTAGGTAGGCGACCAACCTACAGACAGACGACTCCATATCTCGTTTTTTTCTCACTTTATCTTTTACTGTTATATCTCCTTACTGAATAAAGAAAGAAGTTTATTTAAAAATGTATTCTAAACAACAAGCAAGACATGTTTAAATATAATTTTAAATGTTAAAACATGCCCTATCGTTCCATTACTTGGAAACTATCTTAGTCCAGTCAATGAGTGATAAAATGAGGGACGTAGTGTGCATGGAATATGTGATCATTTTTGACTTCACAGCTTCGTTAGGAATAGTTAGAAGGTAAACATATTAAAAGTCCCGCCTCTGGGGGGTGAGCTACTAACGGTCGGAGGGAGGGGAGAAGTTCCATTTTTTTTGGTTTATCGATAATATCTCGAAAACAGTATACTCTAGATAAATATCTTTCAAATCAATATAAAAGCTAATTAAATTTCCTATAAAATTAATTATATACGTATTCGTAGAAATTCCAACGGTTTTCGAGAAATACGTTATATAAAATCGACAATTTTAGAAATAAAAAAAATGTTTACCTCACTTTTTGTTAAACATTTGAAGCAAATACCATAAGCGTATATATGAAGTTGAAGTAAATTTAATGCTCTACAATTTTGATTCTGACGGTTTTTCTGAGAAACGGTTGTGGAACGTAATAGAAGCAAAAGGTTGACAAAATGTGATATCTCGTAAACGGTTAGAATTACGACAAATTTATATATAATACATTTTATGTTAAATTTAATTAGCTTTTATATTTATTTGAAACATATCTTTCTAGAGTAAACCGTTTTCGAAATATTATCGAAAAATCAAAAAAATCGAACTTCTCCCCTCCCCCCCCCCACCGTTAGCTCACCCCCCAGGGGCGGGGACTTTTAGTATGTTTACCTTCTAACTATTCCTAATGAAGCTAAGAAGTCAATAATTATCGTATATTTCATGAAGTCTACAATATGTTTATTTACTTGACTATCTGCTTTAGAATAATTACCTTATTTACGTCCCTTTTTAATTAGTATCAAATAGAACTATTGAATATGGAAATCGTACTAGAAATGTAAAAGATATAACCTGTTTTCTGATTATTGTCGGCGGCCATTTTTATGACGTCATCCGTCTCCATGGAGTGTTTCACCATTGACATTGTTCATCAAGAGCTTTGGTAACGACATCAAACCACTTGCTCCAATCCTGCTCCCGTTCAAAATACTTTTTTCTCGATTGTGACCTTACGATTTATTTCTACGTTTTCGCTTATCCTTTTGGAGGGGGGATTACTTCTTCTTTTTTTTTTTTTGTAACTATTTATGGCTATTTACATCTGCATACATTATATACAAGTCAATTTGAGGAAAGTAATTACATTAACGTGTAAAGAACTACTCACTACCAGCACTTCAATAAAATTTCTACATTAGAGGATCTCTTGACTATCTTCTTTTCAGACGCCTCAGAGGATTTGTCGAGAATTGAGAGTGAAGCAAGTTGGGAGACTAGTGAATTCGAGTCGTTATAGAGTTTACTATGTTAAGATAGATATCTGGTTTGGGGCAAATGAGCAACATATGTAACATTAATATCTTTATGGATAAGTTTGTGACATAATAAGGAACATTGAGGATTTTACGGAGGATTTTGGATTGTAAGGATTGGATACAAAAGAAGAATTGGGAAGTTTAGCGAAGCCCCACAGCTCAACTCCGTATGTTCTAATGGGTCTAATTACCGTCATGTAAATACCAGGTATGCAAGTTTAAAATGTCGTTTTAATTCCAATAGAATGCGCTCTTAGCCTATTGAAGGATTTGCTTATCTCTAAACGCTATTTTGTTTGTTAGTCATTTGTTTACAAAAGTCAGTTGTTTTTAAGTCGTTTACGTGGAGGTATCATACCTTTCTTTGGTGTTAAAAATGTCTAATTTTAAGCCAAATAAAGAGCATTTGCGGCATGTCATGATTTTCTTATTTAATCAAAAGAAAAAGGCATCTGAATGTCATCGGATTCTTGTTGAGACTTATGGCGATGTTGCTCCAACCGTCAGGACATGTGAACGTTGGTTTCAAAGTTTCAAACGTGGTGATTTTGATGTTACTGATCAAAAACGAGAAAATCGACCAAAAAAGTTTGAGGACTTCGAATTGCAATCTTTATTAGACAAAGACAATACCCAAACCCGACAAATGATGGCAGAACAGTTGAATTTCACTAGGCAAGCTATTTCCGATCGCCTGAGAGCTATGGGAAAGATTCAAAAGGTTGGAAAATGGGTTCCACATGAATTGGACGAACGACAGATGGAAAAAAAAAAAAACTGTGTGCGAAATGCTGCTTTTACGCCACGAAAGAAAGGGTTTTTTGCATCGAGTTGTAACTGGCGATGAAAAATGGATTTATTTTCAGAATCCCAAACGAAAAAAATCATGGGTAACGCCAGGACAACCATCCACATCGAGTGCAAGACCGAATCGTTTTGGGAAGAAGACAATGCTGTGTGTGTGGTGGGATCAGAAGGGAGTAGTCTACTACGAGCTTCTCAAACCCGGCGAAACAGTCAATACCGAGCGCTACCGACAACAAGTGATCAATTTGAGTGACGCATTGATCGAAAAACGCCCAGAATGGGCTCACAGGCACGCCAAAGTCATTCTTCAGCATGATAACGCTCCTGCACATTCAGCCAGATTGACTAAGGAAACGATTTCTTCGCTTGGTTGGGAACTCCTACCCCACCCGCCGTATTCACCTGACCTGGCGCCTTCTGATTATCACCTCTTCTCATCGATGGGACACTCATTGGCGGAGCAACACTTCAACAATTTCGAAAACGTACGAAAATGGCTCGATGAATGGATTTCAAATAAAGATGAAGCATTCTTTTGGAATGGTATCCATATATTGCCCGAGAGATGGGCAAAATGTGTAGAAAGCGAGGGTCAGTACTTTGAATAAAATATATTATACTTTTTTTTTAAATTACTGTGTATATATTTTAAGAAATAAACGACATTTTAAACTTGCATACCTGGTATGTCTTTTGTAATTTATTGTTAGCTTTGAACGCTTGTCTAGTAAACGTTGGAATAATCGGAAACGACGAGCAGTTTCTTGTCTTTTAAGTCTGCTATGATATGTTGGAAAATATCAAAATACATAACACTAAATCAATGTTAAAAGGAATATTGTTGTTTTCAGATGCACTTTCCCACATTAGGAAAGTGAAAATAAGAATATATCACTTTAGAAAACACTAAATGCATGTTGATACCGATTTTCTGTTACATCCTCTTACATTTGAGAAGATGGAATAAGAAAATATAACTCACTCAACAAACGAATCCAAGTTAAAAATATAGAATTGGAGGTTCATTGGTTGGGTTATTGAAAAAAGTTATAGATTCGAATGTCAAGCTCGAAGTGAAGCATCAGAATCGTTCTGCCAGTGTTATGCGGGTTTGACGATTTTTATGGAACAGTGGTTCGATGTTATTACGGGAGTATTTTTTAAACACAAAACTCAATCTAGTTTCTTTACCTTCGTAATTGGCTGTTGGAGTTAGTAGTTTTTATTTTATTTAGAAAATTAGATACTTAAATGTTTTATTGCGTTCTATCTACATAAATATTTTATGTTTTCTCACTTACAGTAATTTTAATATGATTGTTGTTAACGACTTCGTCCAAGTTCCAATTTAGTTTCCTCCACCATTAGTTTCCTTCAATCAAATTTTAATTCAGAATTTTCGAGTTTTTCTAATTTTGCTTTGTATTGATGCCTATTTTCATTTTTAAAAAACATTAAGTCCCTATAATGGTTATTTCTCATTTCCCGCTGTCCGCCAAGACGTTCCCGTTCTTTGACACTTTGTTGATTCGCTTAACGCGATTTCAGGACGACAATTGTCCTGTATTTTGATGCTTCTTGCTTGTTTTCCGTATCTTCTGCACTCTCTTTTTATTTTTTATATTATTTAAGACATGAACATGTGCAAATTAGCCACCATAGTATTTTACCCACGCCCTCCCTCCATCAATACGGATTCGTTGAAAGAATGTCTTACATTACGAACCCATAGTGGACAGACTTAAACTTTCTGCCGATTCGATATAATGGGTTCTGGTCGATTAATAAACTCTTATCACTCTGAGCATGGACATAAACTGTTCAGATTTATTGAACACTTCAAGGGTAATAAAAATACTATTAAAAGCCGCCCACCAAGTATTGCTACAACAAAATTTTTTTTTCTTTTTGGAGGGGCTTAACATCCTTATGTGCTCTATTTACCTACATTTAAACGTTCAAATGTTTTTAAAATTTAGATATAGTTTATATTTTCGCATTTTGTCATATCTTTTTAAACACAGCTATTAACTTACTGTTGCGATTTCACCAATTCGCCACCCTCCTTCCCACACATTCGTAATTTCGTCCCTTGTTTCTTGTTAATGGAGTTGTTAACACTGTGTGTAGTCTCTCGAATTCGAGGTTTTTGGACGGTATGAACTCACTTAATATTATTGTTGAAATTTTATAAATGTTATTTGTAATTATTAAATATATTCTACTAGCTGAAAGTACCCTGCTCCGCTACGGTTTAATATCATTAGGATGAAGGACAACTTAAATTAGTAAAAGTTAAAGTTAACGTTGATATTTATCATTACTTAAGTAAACCTAAAGAATTCCATTCTTGAAATAATTTCAATAAGTAAATTTGACAATTTGCAAAACTTAATTTTATATTATTTTGATAGTCCTCCATTAAAGCTTCGAGGCAGCACTACCATCTTACCCAGCTCTGATACCAGACCATCAGCTTTTCGTATGGCATACTTTAAGAGGATATAGTCTCAACTTCTCAACTTTTTTGACTTTTTTCGAATAAAGTTTAATATTTCTGTTTCTATTTTTGCGTACATATAAAGCATACATTGGTTGAGGAGATTACGAAATTAAAGTAAATAAGGTTCTTCGCCTTCTCGCTCCATCATCATATAGACGTAAAAATCAGTTGGGGACACAGTTTTCTTAAATGGTGGATTGGTGTTTGGCTCACGCTGAGGGATGTTAATACTGTACCCGTCTTCTCCATGACAGAACCTAAGACGATACTGAAGAGAATCATATGCTGGATAGAATTCACTGATTCTTATTAGTGTTTTGTCCCTACATCAAACTGGCTTTACAACTCATCACCAGAGAACATAAGTCTTTTAACCTCCTCTTTAACATAAATCTTTTCATAGCTTCTCGTCACGAAACAACTCAAACTTGTAAGGGTCCACCTCTGCAGCCACCGTGAGTTCACAGAAAGTACTATATTTTAAGGTTTCGACATAGATCGTATTTTTGTTTGTTTACAACTAAAAGGAACTTAATTTGTGGTCAAAGTGTGCTACTTAAACATCTAACCTATTTTTTAACTTAGCTTATCTCCAAATACCATATGACAATTAATCTTTTATTATTCTCCCAATAAAAATTGTAATCGCATTTTTCGCGAATTAGCCGCGATCCAGGCCGTATTTTTAAAATTCCTTTCTTAGCGAGCACCTACGTCCCTAGAGGAAGCTACATATCGAATTTCATTCCAATCCGTTCGGTGGTTTCGGAGATTTCGTGTTAAATGAGTGAGTGGTATTTGACAAATATATAGTAGATTACAGCAAACTTTAAAGATTTTGCTACTTTTTTACGTGGAAACTGATTTTGTATTTGTTGTTATCATTGTTCAATCGTATAGTAAAATACTAGTTTTGGACCTTGTTGCTAAAAAATATCTCTGCAAACAGATTAATTAAATGAAACGACAATACTTACTTGGCACCTTTATATTCCAAGCTTTTAAGTCCAAAACCCTTCATATATTTACGACATCCTTGCCCTTTGTTCTTCCATTCATCTTTTGATTACCAGATCTCAGCCCATTGATTTGTATATCCCTTCTCATCGAAACGCTTCCTTTGAAAAATCCTTTATTATTCGTGCAGCCATATTTTGGCTGATTTCATTCCTTCCCATTTCAATTTGCAATGCTCCTTCTCTTACATCCTTTTAAAAACAATTTATTCGTCCACCTCCTAAATTATCAATCTTCAGGATTCGTTTAATCATACATTAGTGTAAGAGTGTTTCTTATACCTCGATATATCTCGAAGTGTTTCTCATGTTCCTTATATATCTCGAATATTAGTTCTTAATTTTAAATTTCTATCTTATATTATAATAAAGAAGTTGCTGTTTGATATGTTCGCTGCCGGACAATAATTCATTTGTATTGTATTGTTTTGTTATTTTAAGGGAACAAGGTGTCCCAGAATAATGATTATTTTTTCTTCTTTCTTTCAATTACAAATTGTACATTTTTATTGTTGTACATTGATGAGCTTAAACGTGACTGAAATTGACTTATAAATTTTCGGAATTTATCTACCAAGCAGCAAGCGGCAATTCAGCGGCAATCTTTTTTAAACCAAAAATGTACTGGAATATATGCCCTACCTTTGAAGAACTATAAAAGTTAGTACCAGTTCCCGATCTAAAGAACATTATTTAAGAAAAACAAATACTAAATTAAAATTTTAAACAGTATTATATTCCTGGCAGATGTTGGTTTACATTTCTACTTATGGATAGTTATGAAGGAGAAAAATTCTATAAATATTTAATATTTTAAAATCACCATCTATAACGTTATTTTAAATAGCACTGGTACAGCTAATTCAAGTGAGTCATCAGTACCGCTTTCTTTTAAAAGATCCGTTCGTTTACAAGCTCAGTAATTCCTGGAACAGGAACAGGAAGTGGTTAAAATCCACCTATCTATTTCCTGGAATCTGATGAATATCTTGAGAACTCAACTGGAAAAAATGTACATACTTAATAGTTTTTTCGCGATACAGGCCAACGGTGGACCACGCGTATATCATTTTCAGGTTTTCTTCCTTTCTGCCCAAATTCTTTTCATTTTTTCGCCCATTTCCCTCTTTCTTTCCTCCGTCCATTTCTTACTTTCATGTTTCTTCTTCTCCGCTACAAGAACCTTAATATTTTTAACCATTTTTCCGAATTTATCCTTATCTTTGTAGTCTCCCTCCGTGATACCCAATTTATATACAATATGTATATACATACAATATTTATATGTATACACAATTATTTATTTATTTATTTTTAGATTTAAAACAAAAGAACTAGAAATTCAGTTTTATTAATAGATTGTAACAAACAACAGGGGTCTTCAACTCAAGGTTTATTAACAACATTGCAATATATTTAACACTGACACACACTTACAGAACAGTATTGATTAACATTAGCACAATAATACTGTAATTTAACTACTATTTATTACACAATAAATACAACACAAAACAACATAACCTACTCATAACATTCCATCTTGTTATTAGCCTGTCTCCTAGCAACGAGTATACACTCCTTGGCGAGTCTGTCACTTAGCAACGGGGCTAGTTCTCTTTATTTCGTTAGAATGTGTATTCAAACTTATAATAATATTTAATTAAAAAACTTGAAATATATTGACAAAAAAACAAATATCTTTTTAACAAACTATTCTTTTTGTTTCGTTTATTGCTTAGTTTGAAGATCTGAATAACACCATGCAACCTCCTTACTTTAGAATTCACTGAATTTCTTGTAGTCTCTGGGGATATTTGTTTTCATTCTTCTTCCAAAGCTGTTTTTAGCATTTCTTTTGATGTAATCTTTCATTATTGGTATTTACATCCAAAACTCCCCTCAAATTCTGTATAGGATCTAAATCTGGGCTTTGAGAGTTGAACTTAACTCCACTCCCGTGCTTAATCATAGTTGGCACATTCATAGGCACATAGGCATAGTTTCTTTGTCGCCAAACATATCTCCTTCCATCAAAGCCATGAATGTTGCGTTTGGATTCATCGGAAAAGATTACCTTATCCCAAGAAGACATATGTTTATTTATACACTCTTAGGCTAACTTCCTTTAAACGCTCTCTATTGTTTAACCCCCAGTAGACATGTCTCAGAATAAAGTTTATTTTCTTATTTCTTCTACTTACACATCTCTAGAATAGAGATCTTTTTCCTTTATTAAAATCCAATAATATTCCAGTGTATGGACCCATTTATCAATCAAACAAAATAATCTTTTATCATTATTAGAAATAAAAGAAAATTAACAATAATATAGCATTAAATGAGTTTCGAAAAAAAAAAAAAAAAAAATTGTATGATTTCTTTTTTGCTCTGTTTTGAATAAAAATATCTGAATAAAAAAATAAAAGTGAAACTGTTACCAAAATTAGCAAATCCGTTATGATGAATCCATTATCAGTTTTTGTGATAACCCTACAATTGACCTCATTAGTTGTGTAAATAAAACAAACGTTTACTACGCTATTTCAATAAAAAACAAATGATGATAGATTTTTGATTATAATCTTCTTCCTGATTGTCTGGGATTCACAGAGAATCTTTTAAAAATTAAGAAACTCTCCTACAAATTTAAAAATTCTGATCTCTTCTTTTTTTTATCCACGTCATTCAGATATGTTATAAGTGGATGAGATATAAAATGCATTATAATTGGTATGTCAAATATAATGGAATTCAGTACACATCTATGCCTACTCCTGACTTGAATTTAATGTTTTATCTTAGATCTCTGAGCCAGCTCCTTTTCGACCATCTTTGATCTAACTCAAGTCTATCCATTTAATAATAAACAAATTTACTAAACATTTAGTAGTTGTTACTAAACAATTTATACTACCTCTCCTTCCTCTTCCCCTCTCTTTCTTATTATTATTAATATTATTATAATCTACTTCAACAGGTATTATTTACTTCTTTTTTTTTTTTAATTTTCAGGTTGCATTTTATGAAATCCTCAACGGCCTTTGGGTCAGGAATGGCTTGCAGATAAAGGGCCAGGCTATGACCTACGTCCAGTGTAATTTTTGTAATTCAATGGTTGATGCCGACTTGTATCTTCTCCAAGTATGTGCTACAGTTCTTCCGCCCACATTTTTCATTCCAACCGTCCTCCAGAGGCAAGTTTAATTATGATTATAAACTATAACCATCATTCAGAAATTCTTACTACTATTTTTATGAATAATATAGTAATTTTATAACTAAATATAACTTGGTGAGCTGCATTACTTGTGTTATAATATAAATGTTAGTTTACTAATCCTATGGTGTATTAACTCAGTTACTCTTGGTACACTTGTGTCTATCTCTGTTTAACTAGGGTGAATGTTTTTGTTACACGTTAAACGGTTAGGGGCTTTGTTTTGATATATTTAGAGAATGAAAAAGTATAATATCTACTGATATCAACACTTTATTAGCCCTTTCCTTTGAGCAATGTATTGAGTGAGGCAGGGAGACCCTCTTTCCCCTGTACTTTTCAACCTAGCCCTGGAGAAAGCCATCATCTCAATTAGAACCAATCCCAACAGTACAATATATTACAGGTTAAGCCAACATCTCGCGTATGTTGATGATATAGTCTTCACTGGGAGAACAAGAGCGGCTTTGGTGGTACTTTTGAGGAGTTTGAGGCTGCAGCAATAAGACTAGGGCTTTGAATCAATGAACAAAAAACAAAATATATGTTCAGTTCATGGAACAATATGGCACAGGATGAAGCAGCAATAAACACACCCTATGACTTTGAAATGGTTAAATCGTTCAAATATTTGGGAGCCATTACTAACTGAAAGAAATGAAATAAGTCAGGAAATAAAAGGCAGAATAATGGTAGCCAATAGTAGTTTTTGGGCACTAAAAAGGGTTATAAATTTTAGAGAGCTGTCAAGAGAAGCGAAATTGACCATATATAAAACAATATTAAGACCTATTATCACATATGCGAGTGAGACATGGGTACTCACCAAGGTTTATGAAAAGATGCTGAACTGTTCGAAAAAAGGAAGATCTTACATAAAATCTTTGGTCTATTATGAGATGGTGATAGGTACAGGAAAAATGAGGAGCTAAGAATACTGTTCCAAGAGCAAGATTTAGTTGGTTGGATAAAGAGAGGAAGGCCGAGATGGCTAGTACATAAGGATGGAGGAAACACGGTACCCAAGGTAAGTTTTGGAAGGGAACCCTAGAGGCTCAAGGAGGAGGGAAAGACCTAGAGAAAGATGGTTAGAAGACGCAGAGGAGGACGTGAGGAGCCTAGGTGTCGGAAGATGGAGACAGATTGCTCAGGAGAGAATGATGGAGGAGGCCAAGGTCCTTGGAGAACTGTAGTGCCAATATAAATAAAATAAAACAAAAAATAAACGCTGTATTTGAAAATATCTATATTTATTATATAGGCAATGTTTCTTGGCTGTCAAATTCTCAAGCCCTGGAATCAATAATAATAATTCATAACAAAAATATTTATCATGGCATCAAAATATATAAACAATATTTTATATTAATATGTATTCAATTTATATTACTTTTAATGTATCTCCACAGTATAAAAATAAATAACCGTTCACTTTCATCAACAAGTTAAATTTATTATTTCTGGAAACAATAAAGTTCGGTTGAAACTTTATTAAATAACTTAATTTCTCCCTGTCTGGGAAAAACAATAAATCATTGATGTATCAATTATCTACTGCTTTTCCGAATTTACGTTTTAAAATTAAAATGATCAAATTATTTAAATTAGTAATTTTTTTTCTATTTCAAGTTTTTATTCCCACTTGATATGTAATTAAATTAAATTAACAATTAATCATTTTTCAAAATAAACAGAGTAGCGAAAATGTTAGGGTTTAAAACATGACTTTTTTCATTCAAACAAAGGTTATTAAAGCGACAAAGGTTATATAACAAAAAATATTCTCCATTAAATTTTTGATTGAGAAACTATCGGCATATTTTCGATCGGAGCAACACCAACAAAGTTAGAGCGTGTCAAAATGTTACACATTTGAGTATGAAAAAATCATTACACCAAAAAATTATAGACCACCAAAAGACATTCCATATCAAAATATGTATGCTGTATTGCCAATTTATACAAATACCTTATTTATTAAAGGATCCTGCATTAAAAATAAAAACTAAAACTGAAAGACTTTTCACTATTACATTCATATAAAACTGATTTTAAAAAAACAACTAGATTTTAGATATGGAACAAAGTTATTTTTAGACTATGCATGTATACCTATATTTAATGTAATAGAAATTGAATGCGTTCTCTTGAGGGCTAAACAATTTTCTAAATCATGTTCAGGGTTTTACTGTACTACTGATTTTTAAACTGAATTAATAATGACGATATTTTTGTTGTTTTGTGTATTTTACATTTAATGTAGTATTGTAATGTATATTTATTATTTTATTTCAGTTTTTAAATTAATTTTAAATTATGGCTCATCATTCTTTGGTTGTAATCCATCTTAATAAATAAATAAATAAACAAATTATATTTATTTGTTATTAGGTTTCATGTTATGGACTGGTTGAGTTTCTCTGGTAATGTAGGAGGTGGTCCAACTCCTGATGCCGATTCAGATACTCCAATGTTAGAATCCTGCTTGACATTTTTAGCTTCGTTAATATCTTTGCGAACGAATCTAGGTATGGACGGCAGTTATATTTTTATTTTTCTAAAGGCTTATTTAAAAAAAAAAAAAAAGTTAAGTATTTATTTGGCATAACTCCTATTTTATTTAACATTTGTAGCTACATAAAGTAGGAGTTATGTCAAATAAATACTTAAATAATTATTATATCTCCTTCAGCATAAAAGGCTATAAAATTGAAAAAAAAAAAAAAATTCTCTTCTCAGAAGAAACTACTTTATAGAAATAACTTGTGATTTGTGAAAACATCCAATTATTTCTTTCTTGTCTTGTTATAAAATGTTAATTTAAAAAAAAAAAAAAAAAAAAAAAAAAAAAATGCTGTGTGCACATTGCAACTTTAATTTTAGAGCAAACAAGAAGTATTATATACTTTTAAAAAAATAATAATAAAAAATCCCTTTTTTTGGTTAATTCAAATATCAAAAAACAAAATTAAATATTATTTATATTCTGGTTAAGATGGTCAGAGATGCGGTCAGGTTGATGAATTACACATCCATGTTAAAAAAAAAAAAAAAACTTTATATGTGGAGTGCCGACATTTCGATCTGCAGGTCTAGGCAGGTCTTCTTAAGGGAGATAGTGGTCTGGTTGAAGACAAAGCTAACAATGTTTGTTGAAGACGCAGTTGTTGGCCTTGTCTTCAACAAGACCACAATCCCCCTGAAGAAGACCAGCAAAGCAGGTTTCGAAACATCGGAACTCAGTATTTTAGGTGTTTTTAAAAAAAAAAAACTTGATGTGTAATTTATCAACCTGACTGCATCCCTGACCATCATCTCAACCATTATATCATACGGCCAACCATACTATTTTCATTATTTATATTCTATTTACAGCATCGTCATCCATAACTTGTTGCTTTAATTTAATATTAAATTAATGATTGTTGTCATAATATCTGAAGCCATTTTCAGGCTGTTCTTCAAAATATAATTTGCAGCATTTCCTTTTTTTCTATAATGATTTTTGAAAGTGTGTTAATCCTGTTGTTTATCATATGTTTCGGGTTTATCATATCGGGTTTCATGGGAAAAAGAACTTTTCTGTATCTTTCCCTGTAAACGTAATTACAATGATGTTGAAACATATTCATGCTGCATATCTGTCCAATTTTAATTACATGAATTTTTATTTTTTACTTGATAATATTTTTTTCCCCCCAAAAAAATATCATTTATTTTTAGTTTGTTTGTTTTTTCAACATAGGTGCCAACCAAAGCCGACTGGCTCAGTTGGAAATGGTTACTCTTCTTTGCATGTCTGACAAAACTCATTCTCAACTCTTAGAGCTTATGCCAGAGAAATCAGGAACTTCACAAAGCAGGGACTTTGAATCAGCCCTTGCTGAGGTTAGGATATATTTTTAATTAATTAATAATAAATTAAACCATAAACCAATAAATTTTAATATATTATATTAATCTAATTGTTCTTGATTTGCTAATCAAGACAACTTTGTCTACATTTTTCAATTATTTTATTAATGGTGATTTATTATGAAATGGAATTATTTATCTTTTAAATGTCTGAAGTTACCATTTTTGTTTTATTTTATATTAATTTTGTTTTTAAAATTATTTATTTCTTTTATTGTAGCTAAATATATGCTTAAATGATTAAATTGAATAAATATTTAATAGTTTTTAAACAAAATTAGTCTTTACACATTTCAGAAGTAGTTACATTAACATATATTTTGTTATATCCATTGTTGTGATTTAGGTTAACTGTTTATTTATTTATCCAAACCATAGACTTCCATTTAATTTTTACGCTCATTATTATTATTATTACATCAGTTGTTGATAAAATCTATTAGTTGTTATAGAAAAAGAGGAGGAAGAAAAAGAGGACTTGCCCCAATGCTTGAGAATCACTCATTAATATTTGTTGTTCGGGAGCCAAATTAAAAAAAAAAAAAAAAAAATTATAGAAGTCTTTAAGCAGAGAATAAATTATTTAAATAATAAATCGAAAACTAAAATTCTTCCTTGCTATTATCATAACCACCCAAAAGCTAGGGTGAATCCAATTTTTTGTACATAATGTGAAGATATGTGCTAACATGTAAAACTCAGAGATATGCTCAACAGCTAATTAGTTCTAAAAGGCTTAATATAGCTTTTTTTTTGTGAATTATCTTCTTGCAAATATATCATTTATCCAGCCAATGAATTGAGACAAAAAAAAAAAAAACTTGCAAATATATCATTTATCCAGCCAATGAATTGAGACAAAAAAAAAAAATAATAATAATAATAAATAAATATATTTGTCAAATTCACTAAAAATACAAAAAAAAAAAACAAAAAAAACTTGTCAGTTAAAAGAATCAATAAAAAATCTGTGGTCTTTCTGTCTTGATCAAATTCACTGCCTGCTACTTAAAAAGTTTTGTACTAGAAAATTTTAAAACACCAAGTTTTAATTGCCAAAATATGATAGAATGATACCAGAGCACCATTTATAACTGAATAATTTATGTACGAGAAACGAAGATAGAAATCGAAATAAAAAATATTTGCTGCTAATAAAAATGTACTATACGTACTTATAGGACCTAATCATATATAGAACTTTATTGTAAATTAAATTTCTTTTTGAATAACATTTTAATTAACACTCTAAAATATTAATTTCCTTGTGAACCCTCTTCTTAGTTTTTAACGTAAATAATGGAGATTCCTCTTCTTATCTTTTTTGTATAAACTACCTAAATTTATCAATTCTGAGAATATTCGGTTAATTAGTTGTATCTGGTATTCTAAAAATAATATCTTTTATACTTGGGCGAGTCAAATATAAACTGGGCTTTATTTTTAAATGCTACAATATTGAGAGGCGTGGATGGGTAGGGTTGGTCTTTTTTCTGTCAGTGCAGCCATGTCTTTGCAAGAGGTCACACCTGCAGACATTCACTAGACTTAATGTTCAGTTTGTGATGCAACCCTCTCATGTACCCAAGTCTTTGACTGGGCCAAGAAATTTAAAGAAGTGCGAGAAGAAGCAAAAGATAAGAGCCACAATAGGCGTCCAGACAAGGGTGACCGACGAGAACATTCGCATGATTCGTCATATTTCATTGAAGATAATTAGCACCTCACGGTTAATGATATTAGTTACTTTGCTATCAAGGTGAAAATTAGTTCTGGTAGTGTGTATACCATCATACTATTATCCTCAAGGACAAAAACTAATATATATAAATGTGGCCCAAAGATGACCTTCTGCCATCTTAAAACAGTATTCTTAAAAACAAAAACTAATTCTAAGGGGGGAATGATAGTGGCCAAGGATGTCATTTGGCCTCAAATAATCGTCAGATCCTGGAAGATCTGAAAAACAGTACCTTTATAGCAGGATGCGTTAACGACGGCGGAATATCCTTCTGCTATCTTAAAAACTATTAAATCTTGGAATATTTCAACATATTATCTCTAAGGAGCGAAAATTAATTCTAAGTGGCTAAGGAGAGTGGCCAAGGCCTCAAAAAATTGGCAGATCTGAAAAATAGTATATCACAGAGCACCTCCTCGGCTTTTGACAATCATAAACAGGTTCGAAAAGCAACCTGTATAAGACTCCTGGACCAATCCAATCAAAAAATGGACCGTTTTTTGAAAAGAATAGTGACTTGTGATGAAACATGGGTCCATCATTACTCGTCCGAACAAAAATGGCCTCAATGGAATGGCCAAGGAAAGAGGGGCCTACCCCTGTGAAAATTAAAACTCACCTATTAGCTGGGAAAGTCCTTGTCACTGTCCTTTTTGACTGGAAAGGAGTATTTCTGGTAGATTTTCTCCTAACTGTTAATGCTGCTTATTATTGCCAGCTGCTAGATAGCGCTGAAGCTGCGTTTAGGAACAAAAGACACAGCCAGTCGTTGAGATGTGTCATTTTATTGCACGACAATCCCAGGCTTCAAACTGCCACACTGACTCAAGAAAGATTGAACTTATTGCACTGGGAAACACTTGAACATCCTCCCTGCAGCCCAGACTTGTCCCCCTGTGACTTCTATCTCTTTGGGCCTTTGAATTAAGTACTTGGCAGCCATCATTTTGAAAGCAATGACGTAGAGGAGTTCGTCCACAGTTGGTTCAATACACATCCTCAAACTTTTTTATTAACAGAGGATCCAGAAGCTTCCCACCCGGTGGGGAAAATGTGTAAACATGGAAGGAGGCTATATAGAAAAACTATAAAAAATTTTTATTATTTAATTTTAAACAAATAAATGGTTCTCGAAAAAGTCCGGTTTATATTTGACTCGCCTACATATATTTATATTTATTTATTTTTTGCTCAAACATCTATATTAAATTTTTATTAATACCATTTAAAACTGGTTCATACATAATTTTAATGTAATGTAATTAATTAATATAATTTAATATTAATATAATTTTTTTCTTCAAGGTGGCAGAGTATAAAGCACCTAATCTTGAGGCAAGTGGTAATATGCAGCAAGGGATGTATGTTCCGAAGGGACATGTCTGGGAGGAGTTGTACGATCCGATTCATGTTCTTCTTAGGGCTGTCCATAGGAGAGAGTTTCAGAGTTCTATGGATCGGTTCAATGAATAGTTAGTATTCATTTGTAATTTAATTAAATTTGTATGTTTGATTTAATTTACTTTTTTTTTATTTGTATTGTTTCCCTTATTTCTGCTGGTGTGTATTTGTCTATACAGATGAATATATGTCTACATTATATTCCATCTCCTCCTTTCAGAGAAATTCTTCAGAACTGAAATCTGCAAGCAATGACTAATTTATACATACTCTTCTCCTATGTCACTGCCTCCGCGATACATAACATATATCACACAGTTATAAATATATAACACAATTATATATTCACAGCTGAAGAATTAGATCATGATGGCAATGGCATAGTTGGGGAATTTATCTTACTGATATGAATAATTCCACTGTAAGGGGATAAAGTATAAGATAGAAATATTTTTATTATTATTATCTATTCTCTCTTTCTTGACAGTGGCTGAATATATAGCACCTATATTCCGGATATATAGCACCTTTATACTGGATATATAGCACCTTTATACTGGATATATAGCACCTATGTACTGGATATATAGCACCTATATACTGGATATATAACACCTATGTACTGGATATATAGCACCTATGTACTGGATATATAACACCTATGTACTGGATTTATAGTGCCCGAACATATCGTCAAGGGTGTTAGGCTCCAATTAAATTTTTAATATTGATTAATTTAGAGTCTATAGTGGCAGTTCCTAGCAAGCACTGCCAACTGCATATCTTCCAATCTTTTTATAGAAAGATCCAATTTCATGATAGCGTCTACTGTTAAATTTTATGAGGCTCGAATCTTTTGAGCTGAAAGCTTTGAACCTTTGAAGCTCGAGGTCTAAAGACTATAAGGTTTGTGCCTTCAGAGCTCGAGCTCAACACTCAAGCCCTTTTTTCACAACACTAATTGGTGATAATGATCATAAATAAAACCCTTACTTTTACAATTTTATAAAGTTGTCTAAGTGCTTCACTTAAATCCTGAATATTTTAAACAAATTTCTGTGAGCACCTTATGGTCATCTCATGGTATCCCTATTTCTACAATGTTGGTGGCTTTTTTTTCTTTGTATTTTTTTATTATTTATCATTATTATTTTTACTATTATTATATTTTAACTGTTTCTATAATTGAATCCATTACTAACAATAAATTCAGATATAATTTTATAAATTTTATTAACAGTTTTGATTTCATTATACTGACCAAGACCTAAGAGAACAACAGATGGTTGTCTTCGTAACAGTCTATGAATAGTTATTAAGTTACTGAAATCAATTACTGCAGAAAAGAAATTTTTTAAAAAATGGTAAACCATTGTAATTTTATTTATATAATATATTTTACATACAGGGTGTCCAAAAAGAGTATCGGGTATTTGTTACTTCGATAAAACTAAAACTACTAAAAATAAAAAAAAAGTTTATTGTTAATTATTACAATATAAAGTGGAAAATTATTTGGAAAAGATGACGTTATCTAAATGGTGACCGTTATGCTGCTGACACTCTTCTAATTGGGAACGAAGATTGGTGATAACCTGCTGACACATAGCTCTCGATATTGCTGCCATTTCTGACCTGATGTTTTGCTTCAATTGCGTCAGGTTCATTGGATTATTATCATAGACCTTACTTTTAAGATACCCCAATGCAAAATAGTCAAGTGGACTAAGGTCGGGGCTTCTGGGAGGCCAGTTGATGTTACCCTAATGCAAAATGACCTTATTAGAAAATAATTTCATTAACAGCTTCCATTGCTTGATTTGATGTATGGCAAGTGGCCACATCTTGTTGAAACCTTGAAATTCCTGTAACTCTGGACCCAAAAAGTTTCGCAGCATATCGCGTCAATATTCACATTGAGTGATCGGCCTTGTCAATCTTCATGAAAATAAGGACTGATTATGCCTCTAGCAGACTGACTCCTCTGCCCAGTACCAACAATGGAAAAATGGAAGCTGTTAACGAATTATTCCATAATAAGGTCATTTCACATAAGGATAACATCAACTGACCTCCCAGAAGCCCTGACCTTAGTCCACTTAACTGTTTTGCATGGGGATACCTTAAAAGTAAGGTCTATGATAATAATCCAACGAACCTGACGCAATTGAAGCAAAACATCAGGTCAGAAATGGCAGCAATATCAAGAGCTATGTCTCAGCATGTGATCGTCAATCTTCGTTCCCAATTAGAAGAGTGCCAGCATAACGGATAACGGTCACCATTTAGATAACATCATTTTTTCCAAATAATTTTCCATTTTATATTGTAATAATTAGCAATAAACTTCTTTTTTTTATTTTTTGTTTTATCAAAGTAACAAATACCTGATACTCTTTTTGGACACCCAGTACTAAATATATTAATTTTGTTAATGTATATCATTGGTACTTGTGTATAGTTAAGTGCAAAAACTGTATTATAGGAAAAACACAATTTTGTCCACAATAATTCACAAATTAGTATTTATCTCTGCAATAGCCTTATAATTCAAAAGTCATTCAACACTAATAAAGAGAAAAAAGTTACCTTTCTGGTGACCTACATTACCCAAAATTTACAAACACACCTTAACACATGAAATGCACTTAACCGACTACTCACAAGTGTCACAGATCTATTATTGTAATTATAATTATTATTTTATCAGGTCGAAAGCCAACTAAAGACCATTCGTGAATAATTTCTTGACTTTATTCTCTTTTCTGGCCTATTTTTTCTTATCTCCTCACCCATCTCTCTACTTTGTTCTTCCGTCTCTCTCTGCCTCTTCCTCTCCACCACAGGAACCTCTTTTCACTATTTTCTATAATTTTATTTTTACATATTATCCTAATGACGGTAATTTAATTTCAGTGTAAGCCAAAGTGGAAAACTGCGGACTGGTACCCTCGCCTGGCCGCCATATCGGGAGCCACTTGAACCTCACCCAGCGTATCAAGATCCCCGTAACTTGCTCAAGTCAAGGCTGGCTCATGCTCTGTTCTGGCTGGTACTGTATAAAGCCGTTCACCATCACAATGTGTCAGAACATGTAATATCTCTTGTCATCTACTTGTTGGAAATGTGCCTTGCTGTGACTGGCCCAGCTGCTCAGTCTCAAGACCAGGTATTAGTTAAATCTTTTTTTTTTCTTTTTTTTTTATAACTACACCTCTTCATTGAAGGCATTGTAACCTTTTAATAATTATAAAAAATAATATAATAATAATAATTCAATAATAAGTTGAATTCAATTGAATTTCTGCAGGTTTGTGCTGTGAAACAAAGTGAGGAGCGGACGGTAGACGATGGGGACTTAGAGAACTGGTATGAATCCGACTGGCTATCCGACAACCTTCGAACAGTTATCACCTCAATCAAGCTTCCTCCACAACCAGAACCTGTGATCTTTGATGCCGACAGTATGTATATTTTCTGTTCCTAACCTCCTTGTTATAGTTATTATTTGTGTGCTGTCACATTTATTTGTATGTTGATTCACTGCTTTAAATTTAACGCTTACTAATCTTTCTTTCTTCTGATTTGTTTCTCTTTTATAACTTCCCATTTACCCCAAATCGGTATTAAGAAACATTTATTTTATAAGTGTAGCAACTAAGTGAATGTTTTCTATTTATTGAGGTTTAGTTTTCTGTTACGATTTAATTTATCTATTAATTTTAAGACTATAGTGTATCATGTTTCTATGGATTAGTTTACCATTTCCTACTTGAATATATCTGTCATCTCGGTGAATAAGTGGTTTAGACAAATATTAACCAAAATGAATTTAGTGACTAAATAGAATCGTGGAGGTTTTTCTTCTTGGTGAATAAGTGTTTAAGTAAGTTGTTTATTTTTAATACCTATTTTTGAAAGCAAGCATCTCACTTAAACACTTATTACCGAGAAGAAAAAGCTATATGATTCTTTCCAGTCAATTAATTCATTTTTGTCAAAATTCGACTTAACCACTTATTCACTGGGATGACACATATATAATTTAGTAGTTCATGACAAAGATTATTTCTATGTTTACTCAAGATCAACCTTGTTCAACAAACTAATGTTTGCGTTTGTATCACAATTATTGATTCATTGGTTCTCCTTGGAATTGGAAGGTTTTGGTTGATTAACACTGTATCTGGGGTATTTAGGCGACGAGGAATGGCGTTGTGATGGAGGAAGTAGTGATGGTGCTCTGGCGCTCGACTCTTCTTCAACAGCAGTCGAAGTCGACGACAGCCTCGGACTCAGTCCAGCACTTGTTGGTCCACTGCAGCTTGAGGAAGTGTCTGCCAATGCATCGTTTGGTAAGGCTGTGTCTTCATCTCGACACCATCACTTCTTCATCTTTTTTTTTTTTTTTTATATAATTTTTAAATATTTTTTATTAGTAAAAACAAATCTTTTCCCACTTTTCTCCACCATACAATATTGTTAAATTTTTGTTAGAAAATATATTATTATTGATAACTTAAATAGATATAAATGGAAGTTTTATTGAATTTTAAAATTCAATAAAGTAAATTTATATTCTAATCTCTTATATCAGGTTAGGTGAGGAGGCTTCAACAATCAAATTCTTACATATCGCACATCCAGAATGGAAAAGGAACAGTTCAAAAAGTGATGCTTTTCAGGAAATCCCATTTTAAGTTTTATTATCCTTTTTTGAATTCGATATTTAGTCTGCTTTGAGCTTTTTTTTACGATTTTTTTTTTTTTTTTTTTTTTTTTGAATCTTAATAACTCTAGTTTTATATTATCCGACTCTCTCCAATTTTTTTCAACGACAAGAAACAGAACTTTTTTTTTAGTTGTGCCTTTTTACTTTTTTTTTTTTATTGTGCCTTTTTACTTTTTTTTTTTTTTTTTGCCTTTTTACTTTTTTTTTTTAATTTTACAGAGGGCCAAACGCTCACACTAGAAAAAAGGCCTGTAAGCTAAAAAAATAAAAGCCATTCCCATGAATTGTACAATGATACTAACTCAAAATTGGCACTTTTTTGAGTTAAGCCCCTTTCATTCTCAATGTGCGATATTAGACTATTTTAGCATTGAAGATAACTATAATCATTTGTTTCTTGTTTCTTTATGTTTATTGTAGATATTTCCTTAATTATTGAAACATTAATAAAATTAAGTATTGTAAGTTAAATATTAAAAAAGATTAAACTTCTCTTATATGTATATATATTGTCAAAATTTCTCACTTTAGCTAGTCAATAATTTTTAACACACTGGCTGCGGATGATGAATATGTGTCCTCATGGCGAGTCCCTTTCCAGGCGCAGGTGATGACACGTAGTCGTCATGTCCCTTATCATTTCAAAAGGTTTGAAAAGCTTTCAGTATAAAGAAAGGGCCATGGTTGAAAGGCTCCACAGTCCATTTGTTAAATCAACTAAATAAATCTTGGAAATAAATAATTCTAAGTAGTATTGGTTTTGTGAAGTTCCTTTAGTCATATGTATGTTTTTAGTTTTTAGACCTGGTTGAAGACTTCCGAGTCGAAATGTTGGCAAAATAAAAGTGTAAATTACTCAGTATTTCTTCATAATTAGGTACTCGATATGATACCCACTGAGGAGTAAAGATCTATTACTTAAAAGTTATATGAAAAGATGGAGAAGATAGTTGAGGGTGCGATAGATAGAAATACTTGAGTATTTTGCCAACATTTCGACTTGGAAGTCTTCACCAGGTCTAAAAACTAAAAGCATACATATGACTAAAAAATTCAGGGACTTTCAAACAAATATAAAAAAGGAATAAAGTGAGTAGGTGTGATGTACAATTATGTGTATGACGTATAGAATAAAATAAAAAAGGAGGTTATAATAGATTAGATGATAATATTAATAATACAAATTGTTAATAAACTCTTTGAAAAAAAAAAAAACATTATATCAAAATATACCATAGTAAAAGGAATAAAAATTATAAATAACAATTAAATTAGGTGAAATATGTAGGGAAATGAAATTTCGGAACATTAATATATAAAGTAATAGGTCAAATACAGCACTCTCGATAATTTGATCCTTCAGCAGTCCAACAATCACAGTAATCCAGTCCTTTCGCGAGAACCTCCCCCTTGACCCGTCAATACTGGTGATTGCTTGTATGATCAGTTCACTTAAGAACGAACAGTGGCTGTAAATACCAATTTCTAGGGAAATTTCAGAAGACTGAAGTGTTATATTATAAAATCAATGGAAAAGACAATTTTAAGGTTAGCGATGTATAGCCAGATAAATCTATAAGTCGTTCTGGAATAAGATTTCTTGTTATTATAGGAGAAAAACCTGCCATCAGATAGTTCAGCTGTTGAACCTTTAAAAGATAAATTTGTGTCTAAAATTCAAAAGTTGGGCCTAAATCCAGAACAATTCTAAGAGCTGATTTTTCTGGTGTCTGATACCAAACTAAACTTTCATTCATCTGAATGAAAGCTTCTGGTAGAAGATAATCAAAAATCCTTTAACTGTAGAATGCCAGTGGCAGAAAGTAGATCTGATTTTGATTGGAAAACCAAGAATTCCCTTCTTTCTCAATGGTGAAACATTGTGAAGCAATCACTTTATGGTATACAGTTACTGTGTAGAGAGAAAATAATTGTGATATCTGTGATATAATGATGTTAAGGAAATTAAAGGAGATAGTTATAAATCTCTCATTAAACGTTAAAGGCTAACAAAATCTTTAATTTTTCAAAGTATATATAATCAAGTTCTTACAGTATTTATGTGTATTCATTTTTGTACATATATATACGGAGTGGCCACCAGACAGGAATTCCTTGGAAACCTGGAATTATGCTTGAATTTAACGTATACACCTGGAATTTTGTGAGATTGCAAGATATTAAAAAAAAAAGAAAGAAGAGAAAGAAAAGGGATTTATTTACTTATCTTCATTTTTTTTTTTTTTTTTTTTTTTTTTTTTTTTTTTTTTTTTTTTTTTTTTTTTTTTTTTTTTTTTTTTTTTCCCTTTTATTTTCTGTAATCTGGTACCCCTCTAGTCCTATATTTGTCGGATTAAAAAATAAAAAATAACAAGAAAAGGTAAAAACTAAACTTCAGTTAGAGAAATTATATTTCATTATTCTACCAATATTTTATTTATTTTAAGAAGACTGGGATTTTCAGGTATTGTCCATATACTTTCCCTTTTTTTTATTTTTTACTAATTAAACTATTAAAATCTTATTATTATAATCATTCTTTTGGGTTTTATTTAGATCTTTGAACATTCATTTATATTTATATCATAAGAATGAAGTATTTCTTTCTGAAATAAATTTAAAACATAATTTTATTCTTTTTATTAATAAAGTTCTTTCAATGTATTCCATATTATCCTTCCTTTGTTTATCCCCATAGATGATAAACCTTCCATTGTTTCCCACTTGTAGATGTTCCATTGTTTGTTCATATATGTGCCAGTGCCAGTGCCTGTTTAATATTAATATATAATACAATTCAGTACATTTATTTTATAAATATGATGTTTAATTCACTGGATGATTTCTGTGACAATGATCATGAGAGTCAAAATATTTTTTTTTTTTTTGTAATTATTTAAATTGATTTATAAAATCATTTTTTTTTTTTTTTTTTTTCACTTTATTAACTATATCCACACCTGTCACACAATTCGTGACAATAAGCGGATGTGATATAAAAAAAATATAAAAATTGGCATGTCAGGCATGAGGGAGTTCAGCACCCAGCGGTGCCTACTCCAGTGGCATTTTTTAAAAAAGATTTATCTTAAGAGATCTCTTAACCAGCTCCTCTTCAGCCTTCGTCGTGTTGTCTCTGGCATATCCAAAGTCGCCATGTTTTGTATTAGTTTGTTGTAGTGTCCTGGAAGTTTGTCATAAAATCGTTTGTAGGAAGTGTGAATATGGTCCTGTACAGTGGGTATGTTCAAGTCTGTATGCAATGTTCTGTTACTGACGTACCAGGGTGAGCGAGTTATGATTCTTAAAACTTTAGATTGAAAAGTTTGTAATTTCTGAATGTGAGTTTTTTTTGCTGTCCCAAAAATTTGTGATGCATAGGTCCATAAAGGTTTGAGTAAGTAAGTATAAGTATTTAATCGTTGTCTGATTTTTAGAGTCGATTGTTTGTGAAGAATAGAGTATAGTAGTCTTAGTCTGTTGTTTAGACAGAGGCGTTTCATTTTCACGTGAGGGCCCCAGGTCATCCTTCTGTCGAAAGTAAGTCCTAGGTACTGAACTGTATTTGTTTGTTGAATGGGTTCATTGTTTATATAGACTACGGGGCAGGGGTCATGTCTAAGAGTGAATGTGATATGCTGAGATTTGTCATTATTGAGTTTAATTTTCCACTGTTTGAACCAGTCCTGTAATTGTTGTAAGTAATGTTGCAGAGTCATTGAAGCCTGAGTGATGTCTGAATGTCTTGTAAGAATTGCTGTATCATCTGCGTATGTTGCTATTATTGTGTTAGGGATAGTTGGAATGTCATGTGTGTATATTATGTAGAGCAAAGGTGCTAGAATTGATCCTTGTGGAACTCCGGCCTTGATCGGATGTATAGAAGAGACATCCTGACCCTGACGAACTGAGAAGTATCTGTCGGAAAGAAATGAAAGAAGGATAAGGTAGTAAGTCGAAGGTAAAAAGGATTTAAGTTTGTAAAGTAGTCCATTGTGCCAGACTCTGTCAAACGCTTGAGCTACATCCAGGAATACGCCAGTAGCATATAGTCTGTCCTCTAGTGCGACTGAGATGTAATCTGTGACTCTGTGTAGTTGGTGTATTGTTGAGTGTTGTGAACGAAATCCAAATTGATGTTCTGGCAGTATTTGTGTTAGTTAGTACGTCAAGAATACGTTTGTAAATTAATCTTTCAAAAATTTTGGAGCAAATTGGGAGTAAGCTAATGGGCCTATAGGAGGATGGGTTGTTGTTGTCTTTGTTTGGTTTTGGAATCATAAGAATGTGAGAGTATTTCCATTGTAAGGGAAATTTAGTTGTCCTGAGTATTGCGTTGAAGATAGTTGTTAGGAAGACTATAGCTTTTCTGGGTAAATGCTGGAGTAGCTCGGCGGTGATCAAGTCATGTCCAGGAGCTTTCCTCTTAGGTAGGTTTTTAATCTCTGTGAGAACTTCAGAAGGCTTAAAGGCTGTAGGTGGCATTGTCAGTGGCAGAGGTGTATTTAGTGAATCTTGTATATAATTTTCATGATCAGAGTCTGAGTAGCCTGTATGTGGTGTGAAAACTGATGATAGGTGAGTAGCAAAAAGTTCAGATTTTTCACAGTCCATCACGGCCCAAGAGCCATCCTCTTTCCGGAGTGGCGCCGACACATCACGATGCTTAAGTAATCTTTTTGTATGTCTCCATAAACTTCCGTCGTCAGTATTTAGGCTCTCCAAAAATATATTGTAATTAGTTTGTTTAAATTTTTTTATTTGCCGTTTAAGTTCGTTGTTTATTTTGTTATATATATGTTTGTCCGATGGTAGTCTGTTAGTCTGCCATACCTTACGAGCTCTCCTCTTGGCCCTGATTAGATCCCTTATATATTGTGGATAGTTTGGCTGTAAAGTTCTTTTGTGCCTTGGGACTGATGATGACCAAGCAGATTGCTGTATGTTCTTTGTCAAAACTTCAACTGCTTCTTCAATTTCTTCCTCATTTTTTAATGACATAGGAATCGACAGTGTTTGGTTTAAATTGGTTTGGTAGTAATCCCAATTTATTTTCCCACGGATGAGTGAGGGGCGTTCTTCCTGTAGAGTTGGTTCTTCAAAAAGGACCAAATGTACAAGGGAATGATCAGAACATAGATCGGAGCTAGATCTAACTGTGTAAGGTATGGCCTGAAGTCCTTTTGTAACGAAAAAGTCAAGTAAGTCTGGTCTCTTTGATCGTGAATTTGGCCAGTAAGTCGGTGAATTTGGTGAAATAGTGTTTAAAGAAAGTTTATGGAGCGCAGATATTAGATTGTTTCCTCTTGGACTGCATATTCTGGAGCCCCATACCTGGTGCTTTGCATTATAATCACCTCCAGAAATAAAACATCTTCCTAGTTTTTCAAAAAAAGTTCCAAACATGTCAGGTGTTAGCGTATACCGTGGTGGACAATACACTGCTGCTAGTGTTATTGTGTTTTGTGAAGTGTATAATGTTATGGCTGTGGCTTGGATGTGTGGTGTAATCGGCAAATGTATAGGGTGGTGTTTAAGTGATGTTTTGATGATGATGGCTGTTCCTCCGTGTGAAGTGTTGTCTGGATGGTCAGTTCTGTAGATAGTGTAGTCAGGGATATATATCTTATGACGAGAGGTTAGGTGTGTTTCAGTAATTAAGGCAACGTCTGTCCGTTTTTCATGTAGGTACATGTCGAGTTCGGTTTTATGTTGTAGTATTCCGTTAGTATTCCACAGAAGGATGGACAGAGAACCCGCAGTTAAACATTTATGGTCCATATGTGGGGCAAAATGCTTGTGTTACCCGAGAAATTTGTTGGATAAGGCTGTAAAGGGGCTGGATAAGATCATTCAATCCATTTAGCAAATTTAGTATCTGAGGAGCATCAGCTTCAGAAGGAAGCATCAGCTGAGAGACGCCCACCCTCATACCTGGCATGGCTGTTTTCTGTTGTCTTCCTGATGTCTGCCGATGGTGCGGAACACTCTGCTGTTGGTCTACTGAAACTGGTCCTGGAGAAGGTTGAGGAGGCTGCAAAGGTGGAATTGGGGGAAAATCTTGAGGTGCGGATGGCACTGGAAGTTGACTAGATGGAGGAATTCTGGGATGAGGCTGATGTCGGAAATTACGGATGGATCTGAGTTCTTTTAAAACCTGGCATCCCCTGTAATTGGCTGGATGCGCTCCCTGACAATTTGCGCAAGTAGCAGGCGTGTCTCGGGTTTTTTGACATACAGTACTTTCGTGATTTTCGCCACATCTTACGCACTTAGGTGCGTGATTGCAGTAAGTTTTTGTGTGACCATATTGCTGGCATCGATTACACTGTGGAATGGATCTTTTTCTGCGAGGTTCTTCGATTGTTACTCGCGTGTAATAAAGATTATTTATTTGGAAAATATCTTCATTAAAAGTGTTCTTGCTAATGTCACGAAAAACATCGGTAATGGTTGTTTATGTCTTGATATTGCATTCGTGACGTTCACTGCTTCATAACCTCTAATTTTTAATTCATCAATAATTGTTGACTTTGGAGTGGAATGATGCAAGTTTTTTATGACAACCCGTGGGCATCTATCTTTAGGTAATTGGTAGGTATGAAAGTCAGCCCCTTCTTTTCGTAAAGAGTTAACTATAATTCGGTATGAGTTTGGTGTTTCAGGATATATGGTAATATTGTTACCAATACTTTTTAATATAAAAGTTCTGGGACCACTAACCTTTTCAAGGTATTCTATCAGCATTGGATAGTTTTCAATACCGTTGACGTAGATGGGCGGTGGTTTTGTATTTGGTGCCTTCTGTGGTGCCTGTTGAGCCTCTAGTGTTGTATTATTATTGCTTGACGTTGAAGCTTTATTAAAAGCTTCAAACCTGTTATGGGTTATAGTGACTGGTGTGTTGATGGCTGGTCGTCTATTTTTTGATGAGCCTGCTTCAATAACTTCAGACAGGCGTTTGCGGCCGGTTACTAATTGCCAGACTCCTTCCTGAGCCTGAGAATTGTTATTTATGACGGTTTCTAGTCCATCCATGTGTCTATTGTTGTCTGAAGCTGATGAGCTTTCGCCCATTTTTAATGTTTTTTTTAAATAACACACTAAACTCACCTCACTTGTCTTTTAATGTGTCCACTAAACTATTAAGTTCTTAAAACAGCACTTTTTACCTATTAAACTTCATTTTAACTATAAAATATTTTTAAAAAAATCAAGAATCTAACCTATTTTTTTTAACTTATCACGTTATCACCATATGATCTTCCTGTATATCGATTTATAAAATCATGAAAATAATTTTATATCTTCAAAGTTCACAGATGATGTTTATGATTTTATTATTTACAATTCAATTGGATATAATTAAATTATAAAAATATATGATTTTAGTTAAAATAAAACTTATTATTAATTATTTACATAAAAGGTATAATTGTAATTTAAAAAAAAAATTGGTCATAATTAGTTTATCAAGTACAAGACTAATTTTATATTTTGAGCTTTGTACTTGATTTAGTATTGATATAGGGTATGTGAATATGACTCCGCCCTTTTTGTGAAAATGAAACTCATCAGCTTATTAAAAAAAATAAAGAGG
This sequence comes from Euschistus heros, assembly GCA_003667255.2. Classification (NCBI taxonomy): domain Eukaryota; kingdom Metazoa; phylum Arthropoda; class Insecta; order Hemiptera; family Pentatomidae; genus Euschistus; species Euschistus heros. The sequence goes on along the minus strand of RCWM02000347.1, from coordinate 861,002 downwards.
GTCTCAGCATGCTCGGTACTGAAAGTCGTGGGTTCGAATCCACAAAATGAATCTTGACCTTCCCACCATGGCTAGAATAGGTTGGTAACCTGTAGAATAACCCGCCCTTCCTGACCCTATAAACAAACAAAATTAAAGAATTATTTATTCAAAGTATGATCCACCTGCAGCTATAACCTTTACAAAGTTCTTGCCTGAAGTCCTTGTCTTTCGAAGCAGTCCTATTATCGAGCCAAATTTTGATGCTTTTATAAGAAACAGATTACTCCTCTGGAAGGTCTGACTGCTTCTACCGGAATAAGTGGGAAACGAAAAGACTGAAGTGTGGTGAATATGGTGGGTGGTGTAGCATGCACTTTCCAGTCCTGTTCATTTAGATATGTTTTAACAACATTTGCAGTATGTGGTCTGGCATTGGTCTTGGAAATTTAATTTCCAATGTCTATTCTCTCCATTCTGGCCAATTTATCCTATAGCTACCTTCAGATACATTAGTTGACACCTGTTTAGCTCGCCAGCTGTTTTAAATTGGTTTCAACACCTGGTAAATTTTTTTTATTGTTTTCATGTTCTTTTTCTTCTGTCTCAAAATCGTCGAGTTGTATCATTCTTTGCTAGTGTTATTCGATGGAGAATGATATCTGTTAAATATCTGCAAACAAGATATGATTCCATGGCACTATTCTTTGTGATAAAACTGCCTGCAAAAATGACATTTATTAGGAATAAAACTATACATTTTAACCTTTTATTAGTCTCGTGATCTAATGTGGTGCATGATAAAATTGTTTTGGACGTATCTTAACTGTAGCAAGCTAGAGCAGGGCAAGAATCCAGGTATACCTTTACCAGCAGTCCCTTTAAGTGTTAGCACCTAATCCAATTCTGCCCTGAACTTTTCTGGTCCACACCATATCAAAACACCTGGGGGGGGGGGGTGCAAGGCAACTAAACACATAATTTTTTATTTATTATTTGTTTGTTATTGTCTCATTGTCTTTTATATGTTTTTTAGTACTCAGACACAGAGTTTCGTAAATATTTTTTTATGAATTATATTGTAAATTATCTTTATGAATTCAGAAACCCCTGTGAGGTGCAGGTGACTACTACAGTATTATTTTGGTTCTAGAATTCAGCATGGCTTCCCTGGAGCATTAATATTTATTGTATAATATATATATATATATATATATATATATATATATATATATATATATATATATATATATATATATATTACCCTTAAAAAAAATAAAATAAATTTTGAGCTGTTTTTACTGAAGAAAGGTAATAACACCCCACAGGTGCCACACGACAACTCTTGTCCTGGGGCACGCGACTAACAGAGGTTAAATTACCTTACCTCATACACTGCTTTTAATAACAGAAACAAAGTACTTTCAAATACAAATATTGAAATTTCATAGCTTACAAGTAAGCTGTGATAATAGCAAACCTATAGGATAAGGACGGAGTCATATTCACACACCTAATATTTAAATTTTCGATTTTTTTACTAGATTTTTTTTTAAAATCTAATTTTTCATTCATCTGAAATTGATTAACTAAACTTGACTTGTAAGAAAGCACCTTAAGTTTGTGAAATTAAGTCTGCCAAAGTATATTAATGAGTACCTAGACATTTATATATATTGCTTTAATGGAGTAAGAAGGACTTATCTCTATACCAACTTTAGTATCTAAATATCAACAAGTTGAGTAGCATTTAAGTATAGCCATTTAATAACTAAAAAAAATTGTTGTAGAGAGTGGTGAGGCAGACATGCCCGCTGCACTTCTCCCACCTTTACAACCACTTGCTGTGATGGCCGGTAGTGAAATGACCCTTGCGGAAGCTTTCCACGCCTCGACTTCAAGCAGCGAAGAGCAGACCGGTGAATCAAATGAACTAGCATCGACTGAAATCTTTGATGGTCAGCTTGCCATACCTGGAAGTTCAGCTGGACCTCCAGCTTCTTTGAGTCCTTCGACCATTGGTTTCCGTAAATTTCATAAGAGAAGACACCCATCAGTAAGTTTGATTATTTTAATATTTATACTTTTTCTCAACTATCCATGTTACATGAATGATCCAAAATGTTAGTTCAGGTCATTTAAATTTAGTTATTTTGTAATAAATTAACAATCAGGAAAGTAAATTGCTGCTTTAGCAAATCATAATAACAATTGTAACAATTTATTTTATTAATGTACTGGAGATTAGAGGGAAAGCCACTGGGTTTTAGAGAGGGGTGAACCGATTGTGCCGGTTCAGGCAAGGTTCCACCTGCTGCTGACTGGTACACGTTATTGTGTGTCACATAATTGAGCTTTCTTTTTTACAACTATCTAAATCTTAGGAATCCCTTCTTGAACTCTTTCAATACAGTTATTTTTCAGGTTCAATGTTAATATTAAGGAAGCAATTAGCACCACTCCGCAACACATTTTACAATGGTAAAGCTATTGAACCCATCTGTAGCAAATTTAAACTAAGTCTTCTTCATAGTTCTAGGAAGGTTTTACAATAACTAAATTAACAAAAAATATGATCCGTGGGCCTTTAGTTGTAAGCATTGATAATGCAGTCCATTATCTGCAAGAGTTTCTTTATAGTTTCTGTCCATCTGTGTTGCCATCTCTCTAATTAAAATTGAAAATGGGATGTTCAATTATGCTTTTACGTAATCTTCAAACACCTAATCAGTGCAATTTTAACCAGGCTAAAAATTGCTGCTCTCGGTGATAATATCATGGAAGAAATAATGCTCTTTGCATACTTCAATAAAAGATTTTAATCGATAAACAAATAAAACTCCAATTATTAGTCAAAATGATCAAGGTTCTTTACTTGTGAGAGGAGGCCAAGCCATGACAGGGGATGTTAGTTATATATAAATTATCATCAATGTTCAAAAACATAGATGTCTATTGGTCGATGTATCGAGTGACATCGATGTTGTCATTGAAACTCAATATATCTCTATACTCAGGTAGGAGAAGCAGCAACATTCATTGGTTCAGACCAGCCACGCCCCACCTCTGCTACTTTAGGCCAGTCGCCTTCCCTAATCTCTTATACAATAGTCATGTTTATTTTGTTTTTATTTTAAACTGTTTATATTTATGATTTATCAAATATTATTGTATTTTATATCAAATTTTATTTTGAATCGACAGACCTCTTACCAAGTAGAGCTGCCTTCATCGGACACGCTGTTTGATGCTAACGAAAGTATTATCTCCCTATTGCTTAAACTGCACTCTCACCTGTCTGGTCTACCGGACTCCTTCAATCCTGATTCGCCGGCTCCGGATCCTTCCAAGCGTATTGGGGATGGCCCATATTTTGTATCCAGTGTTCTTCATAGGATTATGGCTCTCGATCCACTGTGCAGGTTTGTTCCTAAGTTTTCATTTCTTATTTCTTATAAAGAAAACCATTGCTGAATTGATTGGGTTATGATTTTAGATGAACTTTAATTATGGTTATTATCCTTTGTAAAAAATTCAAATCATTTACTAAGATTTTTAACTAATTTACTATTATTCACACAGGTATATGTATTATATTATATCATATTGTATCGTATCTGATGAAAAGTTGTGTTATATTAGGGATGTGTCGATTCTCGGTTCCATCGATTCTTGAGATAAGAATCAATGATTCAAAGTCCATTCCTAAGAAACGATTAACACTGCTGACAATAGAAATAGTTCTGTGAATTATAATTTTATTTTTATTCATCATTTCTCCTAATGACCAAGCCTCCTTTGTACATAATTAAAAATTTATCCCATGAAACCACAGTTTGTTGAAAATATTTATTTGTTATTGGAAAATGAAGAAATAACATTATAATCTCTAATCAATGAAATTATGCCACTCAGGCAATAATACCATTTTATTATATATTTTTGTTATTCTTAACAGATGATACGTCAAATAAAGATTATTTTCTGTTTTATCACGTGTAAATACTAGTATAAACCCCTAATACGCAATTGAAACAAATCAGTTCATCTGCAATGTTTAGGGAAAGAGTTTAGTAACATTTTCAATTTTTTAATCAGTTAATGAAACCTAGGAATGTTTATCTTTGTAAATTGAATTATACTATTGTGCATTGTCTGAATTAAAATTAATAATAAATGTTATATGCTATGGGTAATAAATGCTGATAGCGGTCTACTAATTTATTTCTTGAATTATCATTTAATCGAATCGTTTTCCTTTTTTAGATTATTTTTGGGTTATGTTTTTAAATAGAAATTTATTTTTAAACTGAGGTGTTTGTATCAACACATCATTGTTTTTATTAAATGGAATAAATTTAATGTAATATCTTTTAAATTAAGTATTATAGGTACTCACATCATTTTTAATTAAATATTAAAGGAATGAAATATATGAATGTGCAGGTTTTGTTATAAAATGAATAATAATATGGTTGTCTTTTAAGTATTATCGTAATCATGACCCTGTAATTTTGGATGTTAATATCTATTTCATTATTTTATGTGGTTGATAATTTTAGCCATAAATACATATTTTTTTAAAAAAGATACAGATAGGTAAATGTTTGCAATGCTCTTTCTCAATCCAGAATTTTTATTTTTAAAGGTAGTCAGTCATTTAGTAATGTTTTTTGTATGAGGGTATATTACATACAAACAGGACTGATTTTACTGTAAATCCCTGAGGGCTCTTAGACATGGAGGGAATTGATGCACCGTTTGCCTGTTCTACTTAGTTCAGAGGTGAACAATGAGTAACTCAGGAGTCAAAGTATACATGAAACTGTAGATTATCATAACCTTTTTGGCCAGTGAGGGGGTTAATCCAACAAATATTCAACAGTGATTACAGGCACTAAACAACACTAAGAACTCTAGTATTTGATTGGCAAAAATATCAATTTTTTTATTAACAACGTTGTTATAATCTGCATCCTTTCTTTGAAAAAAAAAAAAAAAACATTATAAAAATCGTGCTTTTATTTTAGGGAAAATGTTTTATCTACAAGAGACAGGCTTTGGCCTCGTCATCCAGAAGAAGGAGAGGAAGAAAGAAGAGAACGTGAAGAGAGGGAAAGAACAGAACGACGGAGGAGAGCTAAAGAGAGGCAACAGAAGCTGATGGAAGAGTTTGCCTTCAGGCAGAAGCAATTTATGGAAAAAGCTATGGAAACAGGTAAGAAATAAATTTATAATTTAAATTTTTTGTTACTATTACCATTTTAATAATATGATCCAATGAAATATTTTTGACAGTCGAATATCCTTCTATTTCGAATTCAATTAATTAATTTTAGTTCGTTTGAAAATTGATTAAATTTGTTCTTTTATTACATGTCAAATATACTCTTGGCTTCATTGGTACGATAACCATCTAGTCGAGGGTGGAATGGGAGGGTCTCCTATGAACTCTCTTGAACCATACATTTTATTTCCCCCTAACCCACATCTATTTTTCCTCTGTTTATAAAATTTAACATCAAGATGTTGGAGGTTCAGGGGCAGGCATCAAATAGGGGTTATATGTCATACCCAGTCAATTTGATGGATGATTCGTTAAAATTTGTCTGATATAACAAAATATTTCTGACTGTTGATTATTCTACATTTTCAAATTCTATAAACTAATTGTTGTTCGCAAAAAGTATATCATGAGAAAAGTATATCATAAACATGTCTATCAGCAACATTAAAATGTGAAATAGGCTGCTAAAACAAATCTTATTATTTTTTCTTTATGTGTTTCATTTTACTCTTTAAGAGTTTATTGAATTGACCTTTCCTTTTAATTTAGACGAAGAGGGGATGGAGTGGACTGAAGGAAATGGAGGATCCACCGCTAGTAGCTCTCGATCACCGAGAAGGAAAGAGTATGATTGTGTAATTTGTAGCCAGAGCTCGGAGTCAACGGACGACAAACCAATGGGCTTAGCAGTACTGGTTCAAGCAACCAGTGTCCTCGGCCACCGTCGGAAAGAAGGGACAACACCACCAGTCCTTCCGTTATCTGAGGGTGAGAGAGCGCATCGTCAGGCCACTATGGCTTCTGCCTTTGACTCTCATGTCGATAGCTTGGGTAGGGAATTTGATCAGGTAAGAGTACTGATTTAATGCAAACTTACATGTGTATGTAAATAAGTTAGATATTCTTAATAATAAATTATCCTTATCAAACACTAATTCTTTTGACGCTTAAGTACTAAATATAATTTTAAACTCAACAAAAATTGGAAGAGCAGCATATATTCTATACTTGCTTATATCTCTCCCAGCTGTTTTACTATGCTGTATTACTATCAGCATGTTCTTACTTCTTTCCTTAATGGAGTCTTTATACTCTGTTACAACTGTTCCTTTAACCTTCCACCAGTTGCACCAATACCTATTACTTGTGCTGGTCACTTACTTAAGGGTTAATCTATATCGTTCAGTTAGTTTGTTGAAATATTTAAAATTGTTGATGCCTTATTGGCCCTAATTAAACTATGATGCAGTTATTATTTACTACCCCCGATATCATGTCCTCTAAATATATTTTAATGGTTCTAGCTATCTTGGTTGCTGTCAGTTAATCTCGGTTGGGAAGGAGGTGTTCATGTACAGACTTGTGGTCACCATCTTCACCTTGACTGCTTGAAGTCCTACCTCCGTTCACTTCGAACACAGCAAAAAGTGGCTGCCGAAAGGTATATTGCATTAGAATAGTGAATTGATGAAATAATTTTAATCTATGTAGTATTGACTTAAATTATTTTTATTTTAATAAACCTTTACTGCTACAACCCATGAAGTCTTAGCCCATGGAAGTATTGTGTTGATATCAATGGTTGAAAAATAAATCATTTATAAATTCTGTTAGCATGGTTCTTAATCAGATGTTTTTTTCCATGATTCTGATAATAAAATTTCATCAAATTGTTAGTATTATTATTGTTTAAAAAATGCTGTATATTGATTATGAACAAAAAAAATCTACAAATGTCCATTAAAACCTATGTTTTCTATTAGTTTAATTTTCTGTAACTATGGGAAGATTAAATAATTCTGAAGTAGATATTTAGGGTGTGCCATCTAGGAAACATATTGAAAACAATTTAATTGTGCTTCTTTGACTGCACACTCCAATTATCTACTTCATAGTAAATTTATTCAGTCAAATAAACCACATCAATTTAAATAATTCTGATTTTCCTTTTTCTATTTTCTTTATTTTTAAACTTTATCAATGGAAAATTTCTTGTGATGACAATTCATGTTCATGTTTTTTTTTTTTTTTGTTTAATACAATTTTAATCACTTTTATTTTACAGGGGAGAATATGCATGCCCACTTTGCCGACAACTTGCAAATTCTGTTTTACCCTTACCACCGCAGCTCGGTGAGACTGCTGCGATGGTAAGATCCCGTCCAAGTAGCTTATCTTCCATCATTCCTGAACTTACATCATTTTTGAAAGAGAACCCACCATCGACTCAGGTACTGTCTTTATTTCCAAATAAATATTTATTCATTAAATTAATTTACTAATATGCTTGTTTTAAAAATAACACTTTGAGGCATACATTATCTTAGTATGGAGAATCAGATGGGATTATTTCAAGCCATTAAAATTGATCTAACAACAGTTCAGCTTTTACGAGTGGTGCAATCTTTAGCTATGATTACTTTTTATCAAACTCGGATATTTTTTCAACCACTATTTTTTTATTAGGAATCTTCACATATAATTTTTGATGAAAAGAAAATATTTGAATATACATGGTGATAAAATTAATAATCATCACAAATCGTTTATTAATAATATAAAATTCATAAAAAGGATTTCTTTGTCAGACATTTTATTTTCGTAACTACTTCCAACTATATAGTTTTTGTTTTATTACTCTAAAGAAAACGATACTATTCTTAAAACAGTCTCAACATTTGCCTTGCCTAACTTTTCAGGCCTGGCTTGCTCAACGTTTGAGTCTAAAGAGAAGACTGAAATATCTACATACAGTTGGTACAACTCAGAGGCATTTAAGATTGTTGTTTCAGAAATACTTTTATAACAAACCTACGGCAAGTTGTATTGAGCAAACTATCTTCAAGTATTTACATAGTGACCATTTATACTTAATAATAATTATATACGAAGGGCACTACAAAAGTTTTACAATATTACAATACGCTTTATTTATTTCATTTTTTCAAACTAATTTCCTCCAAATTCATTCATTTCCCCATTTATTGAAACTAGTCCTTAAACCAGCTCTGTTTAAGTTTCATCCGGGAGCGGGGCACATCCTTTGTCCCAAGCAATCAGAAAGTACTCACTCGTTACTAGAAAACATTTTCACATGTGTGAACTGTTTTGACAGGGAGCAAGGCCTGGACATATAAGAAGGGTGCATAATATATTTCAGTCCAGTAGTTCAATGTACCGTTTAGCTGTTATACTAAGATCGTCTTTTATCTAACATTGTCAGCATCTTTTGCCCCAAGTCATTTATAATCAATGTCATTTGCTCAGACTATTTGGCGCCCAAAGGCAACAAAGTTTCTTTACCTGTAACTGGTCTCTCACAATTTGAAAGAATTGCTGGTGCATGAAGCTGTAAGGTCTCCTCTATCTGTTGATATGTCACTCACCAGTCTTCGTCGAGCATTTTTTTCACATCAGTTTACTGTTATTGACATTCACGTTCTTCCTTTTCTCTCAGAATCCCCTAGAGTGTCCTCTGAACCCTCTGAATACAGTCATATGATATGGACGATTATTACTAAATGCAAGCTTTCTTCTAAGATCGATCTATGCTTAAACCATGTGCAAAATTATACCTCAAAAATTCCCTTCCCCCCACAGATGTGTTGCTGGTTGCCATGCAGGCATGGTTAGCTCTGAACGCGAAGTAACTTGCAGCCTCCTGGTTCTTTCCGTTAAGTTGCATTGCAAAACTTTTGTAGCACTTTTTGTGTAATAATAATCGTTCATAATTAATAATTATATAATTATTAGCATTCTCTTCACTATGTTTCATTTTTCTTTAATGTCTTTAAAGATAACGTTTAATGAAGCCTCTTGTTTCAACTTAATTTTCAATATTCATATCTCTTCATAAAACAAGATTAGCTTTCAGCGATTCTTATCATCTCCTAACTGATCTCTGTGTAATGCTATTTGTAATTTTTTATTCTTAATATCCTATGCACCATTAATGTTACTACTTAATAAGTGCAGAAGATTCATTGTTATTGAGTACAGGAGACCAACACAGTTGTTTTATCTAACATATACAAATTATATTATGAGTTAAAAACTTTAAAACTTTATATATATATATATATATATATATATATATATATATATATATATATATATATGTGTGTGTGTGTGTGTGTGTGTGTGTGTGTGTTTAGTAAGGTTCTTGAGGTTCTTTTTGGTTATTGACCAAACAGCTCTCACTGCTCATTACAGGCAAACAAAACTTAAATTTGATTCCCCCATAATTATTCACCATGAATAAAATAATTTTAAACGAAATATTAAAGAAATGATAACCATAGAAAAATTTAAAAATTGTGGAATATGCTTTTCAAAAAAAATCAGATGCTCTAAATCTTAATAAATGTTATTCCAATTTAATACATTGCGACCAATAATATAAATTTATATTAATATACATCATGTATATCATTTATCCATTTATAAGTAAATCACACTGAAATACGGAAATCCTTTTTTTGTACCTGCACCTGGGAATACCAGCAGTTTTGGAAAATCCCTCCCAACCTGTAGCCTTTTTTCAGAAATTCCCCAGGTCAGTTGTGTACTAGAATTGTTATATTTAGTAGTCGATACCATATCCACCAGTAACATTGTAAGTAGTTTCATACCCCTCCATATTTTGTAATTATATATATTTAATTATTCTAACGCATTTTGTTATATATTTATATTGTAGCTAACTTTATGTTTTGAAATAACTTGTATAATATTTATTGTAACCTGTTTTTTCCACTGTGTGGAATGGTTATGAGAACAATATAGTCTCGAAACTTCACCAAAATGGTTGTTTTTATTTATTGACTGAACCTCAAGAACCTTACTAAACATTTAATAGTAACAGTCAAGAAATCTATCCATATATATTTAAATATGTTGCTGTATTCTATTGGTTTCATCTATTGATTTGTTGTTCTTTGTCGATAGCAGAATTCGAATCTGATGGAGGCCATGGCGAAATCTATGGAGGATATGACAAATGCGACTTACTTAAAATATAAACAAAAAGTATCCAATAGACTTCCTCAAACATTGTTCCTATTTGTCAGTTCTATCGCCAGAACGAACCTAGAAGTTGAACTAGTTCAGAGGGGTGGCAATCTGGTCACCCATTCTGGACCAGAACCGAACCCACTCGTTCCAAAAAGATCTTGTATAAGTGAGTATTATTTTATTAAAATGGATTACTTAGCCATGTTCTATGTTAGTTTAGATTTCATCTAATAATAATTACCAATATTAGTATAGTATATGTGAAACATGTTATTATTGAAAAATAATTATTCTTTTGCTAATGGTCTCTTTGTTATAGTTTAATAATATTATCGCTTAATTAATTTTTATGCCGAAAATGCTAAAAATTGTTGCCTATATTCATCAGATATTAAGATCAGAAAACGAGGGAACTATTAAATTAAACACAACTACGCTCATGAAAACCAGTAACGGAATTAGTCTAGTAATTAATACCGAACAAAATATATGGTTAGTAGTAGAAACGGTCAATATTTTAATGATGTAGATATTTCCAGAATAAACTTTGAACACATTGTGAAATTCAAATATTGAACAAAAATTAAATTCAAGAGGAAATAAGGGCTAGGTTAAAAACCAGTAATGTTTGTTATTTCTGTCATAAAACTACTCAGTTCGTGCTTACTCTCAATAAATTTAAAATTAGGATATATTAGGCTATTATACTACCTACAGTTCACTACGGATACGAAAAATGGCCGCTTACGTTAAGGGAGGAACAGCACCTTAAAGTTTTTGACAATAAAGTAGTGCATAGAATATTTGGCCCAAAAAAAGGTGAAGAAACCGCAGAATTTAGAAGGCTTAACAATGCAGAACTGCGCGAGTTATATCCGGTAAATGTAGTTCAGGTAATAGCAGCTCGACTGTTAAAATGGGCATTTAAAGTTGTTGGGTTTGGTAATGATCGAATTCCGAAAAAAGTGACCAGTTTTGAGCTGTCGGGTAAATAAATGGGGGATAGACCAAGACGTAGATGGGAGGACTGCGTCATGACTGACCTGGCAGATTTGGGTTTTGGGGGAGTGGGTTGGAGGGAGGTGTGTTAACGGTTGGTGGTGTCAGCATCGAACCTTCAGGTTCGCTAATCCTGATTTATTTACTAAGATCAGGTCTAGCAAAGTCCCACATCTACATCTTTTGTTTCTCAGATATTCTCTAATTTGTCGCAACCTTTCAATTTTTTCTTTACTATGCTAAAAACTTAATTCATGCCTATTTTATTTGCTGTGATTCTAAAGCTTCAATCATATTGGGTTGTCTAGAAAATAATGCAGCCTTTCTTGTTTCTTTTAATTACCATTACCCCTGTGTATAATAAATTGTTTACATTTAATTCATATTTTTTTTGTGTGGATGTCAATATTTATTATACCTCCCCTCCTTAATAATATTATTCTTTTTACTTCACTGTATCATAATAGAGCATTTTTCCCTTCTTAACTACCTTACAAGGAGATAATGCAGGCATTATATCTTATCTTTTATTATTTTTTTTTTTTTTCAGTGCCACTGCTGCACGTGTTGGCCGTACACGCAAGGTTGTTGGCTCATTGGCCAACATGGGAGACCTGGCAGCAGCTCTCATACCTGGAACCAGAATCTCCTCAGCAGCAACCCGCACTTGTTCCGATTCACGTTGCTCAAGTACCCATTCTCCTCAAAGACCCAACGGCTCTCCTCACCCACTTTATCCTTCTTTTGCCGCTTCACCTCGATCAAAGTAAGTAAATATATCTTTGTTATTTTCTAATTTCATATTAACGGGCCTACACCAAACCAACCTATTTTCTACTGCTGAACTTATACAATACAAAACAAATATTCCTATTTCAGTAATTAAAATTCGTCGAATAAATCCTCTAATTATTTGTATTTTTCAGATATTTATTTGTATATATCTTTTTTATATTAAAATTAGTCTTCATTTCTTAAAGCTATTAAACTATTTTTTCCTTTATTTTTAGATTTTATAAATGAATAAGTTATATGATTTTCTATTTATGGAAAAAAACTTAAAAAAAAAGTATTTTTCTTCATTTAATCATTACCATTATACATTATAAATTTGTTTCATTTATTAGTTTTATTGTTCAAGTTTTAAAATCATTTTACCAATTTTTTTTTTATTTTTTTATTTATTTTTTTTTAATATATAGCTAAAAGTTCTGTGTTTTAGGTGTATTCCTTTTCAGATTAATTAATGTTGATAAATATTAGTTTGTTAATTTTTTAAATTATTGGTTATCTGGAATCTTTTTTTGTGGAATGTTGGTTAAAAAACCCTTGTTCAAAAAACTTATTTCTGCATTAATAATTTTGAATTAAATTGTGGTTTATCGCTATATGTATCACTAGATATTATCATATTTATAAAAATACAGAAATTTATTCCTATAAAAGTGTTTTTATATACAGTGGAAACTCATTATTTCGTCACTCGATACTTCGTCTTATTCTGTAATTCATCAGGTTTTTTTTGTTTTTAAATCGGCAACTATAAATAACAAAATTAAATACGCATTTAATTCATCTTTTCCCCTTGCTACTTATATAATCTTTAAACCGCCTCAATTGGTTTGTCACAAAAAAAAAAAAAAAAAAAAAAAAAAAAATGCCTATATTTATACATTTTGTAAATCATTTCATAGAAAAAAAAAGAGCAGAACAAGCCTGGAGTCAATTCCTCCATTGATGTAGTAAGAGATGAAAGAAAGTATGAGTGCAGTTGACGAATTCCCGGAATCAGTTAATACTGGAAAGCTCTTCCTACAAAAACATTAGCATCTGGCTCAGCAACTTCTGCTCCAGTACAGGTTATAAAATGAGAAAAGATAAGCAAGTGGTTAAGCAGCTGGTTAAACATTGATAGTACGGATGTAGGATATGGAATTTTAAATGACAATTGAATTATAGAACTAGTGCTGAGAACTCAAAATAAAGCTAGTGATGAAAAAGATGATGAAGATGGCAGTTCTAATTCTTCCACTATTCCATGCAAAGAATTAGAGGAAATGTTCACTATGTGCATTGAGTAGTTTCGAGCAGCAATGTGAATCAGATATTTCACACCTGATAGGATGCAGCAAGTGTTAAGCTTCTTTTGTGTTTTTTGTCATTTTCACTCAAGTCCAATGTGTATAATGTTCATCTGTTCGTTTTTACATTCAATAAATTGAAAACAAATTACAGTTATATAGTTTAAAATGCTTTTTTGTTACTTAACCTGCAAAATTCTGTAATCCGTTATTTCATCACCCCCTCTCCCCACTCATGATGAATTATCGAGTTTCTACTGTATTTTGTATCCTGAATATCCCATGGGAATGGGATTTTTCAACTTCTTTGATTGTATCCCTAATTACTTTCTCTATAAAACTTCAATCAACAATATCCTCTCCATCTAAGAATATTTTGGCTTGTCGTGAGTTAAAATCCTAATTTTTATTTTCTCTCTTTTTTCCAGCTTACTTTACGTGCGTCATAAAACTTCTCTATAATTTACTCTACTTTCAAGTAGTAGTTCAGGCTTCTTGCCGTATGACTTCAACTGAAAGGAGCCACTGGCGCGGATCACCACCTACAGATCCAAGCGAATTAAGACTAAGCACGTTGGAAGAGGCGATGTCTCGTACTATTCATGCCCTAGATCCGACTCAGTTATTTATTGAAGACCTTTCACCGATGGTTGATGGCTCTAGTTCTCAGGAATTGGACAAACAACTATTGGAGAAACAGGTATTTTAAAAAAATAGTTTTTGAACAAAATAATCTATTTATATTATATATTTTTTTCTATTCTTCATTATTGTTTTTCAGGTTCAAAAACTCTGTTTACCATTTTTACGAGTTGCTGCTCTACTTAGGCATCATATGTACGACGAACCACTGCCCGAAGTAGATAGTCCCGATTCAGAATTCGTCCGACTTGTCTATTATCTTGAACTAGTCAATGAAGGCATGTCATGGTCTAGGTAAATTTTAATTTTTCACATTATATATATATTTTTTAAAGATTTTTCTTTAAACATAGTGTTGATAAAAGGAGGAATATTTGACTATGTTATTGATTAAAATTTTTGTCTCTTGGATATTTAGGTGTGGCAGAGTTAATGGTAAATCCCTGTGTACCTGAGGGGGGGTAACCTGATAACCCCAAGTCTGATTTTGTGGCCATCTGTGGACCACGCTCAACAATTCATTTCTTGCTCTTCCGCTCCCTCCAATATCTCTTCATTACCTCTGCCTGATGCTTTCTTCTTTCATCTGACCACCGTCTATTAACTTGTGTCTTAACCACTTCCGGAAATTTGATCCTGTTGACTACTGTCCGGAATTGGTCTCTATCCCACATTGAATTCCAATGCACATTTGCCACCCTCATATCCTCCTTTACCATCCTTATCCATGTATTCTTTTTCTGTTTTTGGAGGCTGTGTTGGAAAATTTTCTTCGTCAGTCTTCTTTCTTCCATTCTCATCAAATGCCCACAAAACGTCAATCTACATTTCCTCATTACATCACACAACCTTTCAATGTTTCGATATATTTCCATATTACTTTTTAGTTTAAAACCTTCTTCAGTCTTCCTTGGTCCTAATATTTTTCTCTCCTTCTTTTCCATATTTTCAATTTCTCCCTTTTTGTTGAGAAACAAGCATTCAGAGGCATATAAGTTTTCAGGACGAACAACTACTTTATAATGACTGTATTTTTTTTTTATTTATTATTATTTTTTTTTTTTTTAAACACAATGAAATAAAAAAAAGAAAGAAAGAAAGGGGCAGAAGTATGGTTTAAAAAGAGTGTTACCTAACTTTTGATGAGTGGTCCACTTCAATTTGTGACCAAATTATTTTTTGTTTAATTGTGAATTTTGTTTTTATTTATTTATTTATTTTTTTCTTCTAGGTTTAATGCTGCTGTTGCTCTCTCCTGGCCTTCAAAACGTCATGTTCTTGAATGGATGAGAGAACTTGGAGAATTCATTAATAGAAGCCAGTTTACAGCGAGGGGTTTATTATCGGAACAACATATATCATGGACTCAACCACAACTATTGAAACTACACACGCTTTATGATAGAATATTTCAGGTAATACACTAACATATTTAATAATTATCAGAATCCTGTTTTTGTTTGTTGTTTTTTTAACTCCTTCTTGCTTTAATAGTATTACATGTTTTACAATTGTTTAAAAAATGTTTTAGTTTTATCACCGGCGGCAGTGTTCTCAATGCCAGAGCGTGCCTAGGGAGACATCCATCTGCCTCCTTTGTGGTGCCCTGGTTTGTCTCAAAGAGAGCTGTTGTAAACAGGCCAATATGTGCGAAGCAGTGCAGCATTCTATCGACTGCGGGGCGGGAACAGCAGCCTATCTCGTGGTTACCAGCAGCTATGTAATAGTAATCAGGGGTAAGCGAGCCTGCCTCTGGGGCTCTGTCTACCTGGATACGTTCGGTGAAGAAGACAGGGAACTTAAGTAAGTCGTTATCTATTATCAACAATATCATTAAAACAATTAAATGACTGAAATTATGTCACTGCCTAGAAATTTTGAATTTTGCTTTTAATACATTTTTTATGTCAAGTAGGAAAAATTGGAAGTAAGGAATAATTATTTATGCACCTAGGGAATAAAGTTTATTGTTATTACGATTATTATTGGGCATGTATCTTTATTAAAAAAAAAAAAAAAAAAAAAAAAAAAAAAAAAAAAAAAAAAAAAAAAAAAAAAAAGTCCACATAATCCATTATTATTTTTGAATACTTAAAATTAATGATTAAGAAAAGGTTATATAATTATTTGAGTTTTTAACAGAAACGAAACAACTGAAAAAAAGTCTAATATTTGAACGAAATATAACATATATTTGGAGTAAAATAGGCCCCTTCAGGTGATTACAAGTGACTGATGTTTCATGAGTCTGAGTTTCAAGGTCTAATCTTAGAGTGGAAGAATAATTATTTTGTCTTAATTTTTCCTCAAATATTATATTTTTCATATAATAAATTATTTATTCTATTTTATGTTTTTTAAAACCCTCTATTAAAACTAATTTATAAATCAAAGCTAGTGGTCATTTCATGTTAATTAATCATAGAGATAAAAATCAAAATAAAAGAAACGCTGGAGTACTATAGTACTCCAGGCGATTTTCCATGTCCCAACAGCCACATGAGTACTAGAGGGTGGGATTCTTACTCACTAAAAACCACCTCTCTATTCTTCTTAACCCCAGAAGTCATCTGGTTAATCAGGTTTTGTGGGGCCAACTGATGACCCAGAGTCCTGACTACTCTGGGTTCTCTCCCATTTGCAAATTTAGTGCAACAGAAGAATACATGTTCTACTGTTTCCACTAGGTTTGTGCAATTGGGGCAAGATGATTCATTATCAAGTTTGAACCGAAACAGGTAGGCCCTGAAACACCCATGTCCAGTAAGCAATTGAGGTAATGATCAACCTCCTCATGTTTCGGAGCTTTCTATGTCACAATATCTGATATCAAAAGGTGGTGGTATCCAGAAAATGATGCATCCCAGCGTCTTTGCCATCTTTGTACAGTGGCTTTACTCTCTTCCTTTGCTATTGAGAGCCAATAAGCACCCAATTCTACTCGTTTTCAAATGTAGATCCAGTTACGTTCATCCAATAGAAGGTCAATCGGCGACATGTCAGCTACAACACACACTGCATTATGAGAAACAGTGCGAAATGCACTAGTGGCATGAATGGCACTTTTTCGGTAAACACTATTCTATTGACCTTCCAGGCGTATGGCTGCATTTGTCCAGAACGGTGCTGCATATAAAAGATCTGAGCTAGACATACTAGCCAGATGTCTTCTGCTTTGTGAGGGGCCACCCATATTTGGCATAATTCTAGCTAGTGAAATCGTTATTTGGGCTGCTTTTTTGGTAAGAATGTCAATCAAACCTTATAGCCCAGTCAATAAAGGTTTCGTGTCGCAACTAATTAGGGGAAAGCTGAATTTTTGCAGGGTGTTAGTACATAAAGTATACACTAAAAAAACACAAAGTCCCGACCCCCACCCCTCTTGCTTTCCTCCCTACCCCTTCAGCAACATTACAAATGCAGAACTCTGGTTATATGCCGACAGCTCGAAACCTAATTATACTATCGGAGTGTTCTTTTTTTTTATTATTTTCCTAATCATATTACAAACAAATTATGTTATATACACTTTTTATGTAGATAGCTTAGTTTCGTCGGAATACTTAATCATATACAGAAAACTGCTACTACAAAAAACAAAACGTAATTTAAGCAAATTATAGATTTTTATCATTACATTTTGGGAAGAAAAGTGTTAAACAAAACTTATAGTAATAAAATTAGCTTTAAAATGATGTGTTTAATAACGCATAACATTAAAACGATAGCTTTATAGAGAGCATTGAAAGAGCAGGTCTAGATATATATATAATATAGGTCTTAGCAGGGCCGTGCTGAGGTGCACAAACGCATTTACTGCTGTTCATGATCATGAATAGTCATTTAGTTGAAATGCAGCAATAATGTAATAACGTTTATTTTTAAGTTATTACTTTCAAAGTGCATTTTTTGTGCTATAATAGTCTATAGTTTTCTTGTATCACTTATATAGTACAAAATTTAGCATAGAAGATTCAGCTCCAAAATCGAAAGATCTGACCACTGGATATTGTTCACCACCCTCAGCTGTAAGTTTGATAAAGAGTCTTCCTCAAAATATCTTCGGATTGAGGGGAGAGAGGGGGTGAAAGTCGTATGCTGCTGGCTGTCTGATCTCGGAACTTGGAAAACGTTAGTTTTAGCACATATATACATAAAAAAGCAAAGAAAATTTGCAGAAATTGTCATTTTATTCCTCTCTTTTCCATATCATAATTTTAGAGCCATGGAAGATGGAAAAATAGAAGATTTTTTACTTGAGGTAAGTCACAGTTCTCCGGAATAACACGTTTGTCAGTACTCATTTGGCTATAACTCCGAAACTATTTGTCCGACTCAAATTTCTCTTTTTTTTTTCAAATGAAAGCTGGTTAAATTTACTATAAAAACTCAAATATTATACTTTGATCAAGCCCCGTAAAACACACATGGCAGAATACTGAGAAATCCGTACTGTTGTGAAAAACTCTTATTTTTGGCACATTTACAATAACTACAGAACTATTTCTTCGATTCAAAATCTATTTTTCCCATCTGAAAGCTGTTAAAATTTTCTACGAGATCATATATTTTTATTTTTATTTTTAACAGCTTTCAGATGGGAAAAATAGATTTTGAATCGAAGAAATAGTTCTGTAGTTATTGTGATAAATGTGCCAAAAATAAGAGTTTTTCACAACAGTACGGATTTCTCAGTATTCTGCCATGTGTGTTTTACGGGGCTTGATCAAAGTATAATATTTGAGTTTTTATAGTAAATTTAACCAGCTTTCATTTGAAAAAAAGAGAAATTTGAGTCGGACAAATAGTTTCGGAGTTATAGCCAAATGAGTACTGACAAACGTGTTATTCCGGAGAACTGTGACTTACCTCAAGTAAAAAATCTTCTATTTTTCCATCTTCCATGGCTCTAAAATTATGATATGGAAAAGAGAGGAATAAAATGACAATTTCTGCAAATTTTCTTTGCTTTTTTATGTATTTATGTGCTAAAACTAATGTTTTCCGAGTTCCGAGATCAGACAGCCAGCAACATACGACTTTCACCCCCTCTCTCCCCTAAATCCGAAGATATTTTGAGGAAGACTCTTTATCACACTTACAGCTGCGGGTGGTGAACAATATCCAGTAGTCGGATCTTTCGATTTTTGGAGTTAAATCTTCTATGCTAAATTTTGTACTATATAAGTGATACAAGAAAACTATAGACTATTATAGCACAAACAATGCACTTTGAAAGTAATAACCTAAAAATAAACGTTATGAAATTGTTGCTGCATTTCAACTAAATGACTATTCATGATCATGAACAGCAGTATATGCGTTTGTGCACCCAGCACGGCCATGCTAAGACCAGCAGAGCGGTGTCCACTGCTCTATCAACACTCTCTATGAAGCAATCGTTTTAATGTTATGCGTTATTAGACACATCATTTTAAAGCTAATTATATTATCTAGAAGTTTTGTTTAACACTTCTTCCCAAACAGGAGGCCTTGACTCTTCAAGAGTTGTTGCGCCATTGATGATGATGATGAAGACTTCTTCCCAAAACGTAATGATAAAAATCTATAATTTGTTGAAGTTACGTTTTTTGTAGTGGCAGTTTTATGTATATAATTAATTATTACGACGAAACTAAGCTATCTACATAAAAAGTGTATATAACATAATTTGTTTGTAATATTATTAGGAGTAAAATAAAAAAAAGAACACTCCAATAGTATAATTAGGTTTCGAGCTGTCGGCATATAACCAGAGGTCTGTACTTGTAATGTTGCTGAAGGGGTGGGGGTCGGGACTTTGTGTTTTTTTAGTGTATACTTTATGTACTAACACCCTGCAAAAATTCAGCTTTCCCCTAATTAGTTGCGACAAAGGCCAATTTCTTGCTTTCATTGACTGGGCTATTAGTCTGGCATCGATCTGTACCCCAAGACATCTAATAGATGTTTGGGAAGAAATGTTAAATCTCCAATGATCTGGCTGATTGTTTCTCTTACTTTCTTACTTTTGATGAGAACTGACTCGGTTTTATGATCAGCAAAATGGAGACCTACTGATAAAAGCCACTGGCCATTTAGGTACCGCAGTAATGTCATAATAGTTTTTCTGCTCTCATGTAAAGGTGCTCAAAGTAATATACATTATTCCCGTCACCCATTTAATTATAATTTTTTAACAATCAATCATAGATTTAATTATTAATCTTAGTTTCATAAAACTTTTTTTAATTATTGGATAAAAACTTTTCTATTTTCCAGACGAGGTAAGCCGCTATACCTGAGCCCCGGTAGGTACCAGCTTCTTGAGCAGCAGTGGTTAGCGCATCGCTTTGATCATACTAATAAGAAATGGGTTTGGCATAGGGATGCCCTCTAGCCCAGTAAATTCATCTGACCTATCCTATATTTTAAGTTAGCTTTTTAATTATGCCATTTCCTACTTCCTTACCCGAATCCCAGCAACAATTGTTATTTAAAAACTATATCAATACCACTTTAGTCGTCATGTTATAATATAATATTAATCGTTTTTGAAATAAAACTGTTGACACAGATGCGCCTATGTTCTAGGAGCCTAAGGTATCTTTTCTAAGTACTATTAAATAGACAATATTGTAAAAAAAAAAAAAAATAAAAAAAATAAAATCTAGGTAATATATCAGATCCCAATAAGAATGGGAATCGGAATATAAAATCTATAGAGGTTATTTAGTTTTAAAAGTAAAAAAGGACTGTTAGTGTTCTCAGTGTGTTTTGATTTAGATGATGTCAAATGTTTTATTTTATATATATATATATATATATATATATATATATATATATATATATATATATATATATATATATATATATATATATTATATTTATGTGTGCGTCTTTTACCTAATTTTGTTTATAACTTACGTGATAAAACAGAACACCTTTGCGTGCATGACGTAGAATGCTAAGTTCCTTTAAAGAGTACATGTTTATCTTTCATGTTAATAATTTTTTTAAAAAATGTATTGTTAAGACAATTAATAACTTTTATTTTAATTATGTAAGTACGATAAAAATGTAAATATTTACTAGTCCCTCCCAGATTGATAACTCGCAGCTATTTTAAAGTGATTCTTCTTTGTTGAAATGTAATAAGTTAAGCAAAAAATTAAAATAAAAACCTAAGGGGGGAAATATGATTGCACATTGCTCAAGCTTTAAGGATTTAATTGAACAAAATTTATTATAAAATACTTATTTAATTTTTTTTTATAATTAATTTTCATATAATAATAGGTTTGATGTGCTTGATTAAATAACAATTTTGCCTCTTTGAAAAAATGAACGACTATTGGTGTTTTTTATATTAACTGTGATATTCTTTGCCACATGATGAAATGTTATTTTTTTGGTGATTTGAGTTGCTGGCTGGTCTTTTCGTATTCTAACACACCAATGATATAGACATGACTAATTTGTCCAAAGTATAACGCAACTGCCTACTAAAGCTCGCTCCACCTTTGATGCGGTGGGTCGTAATCATAAGATGCCTATCTTTGAGTTCCTTTAACTATTTTTTTTTGTTTTTGTTTTGTTTTGTTTCTAATTTAAGGGTACTTAATCAGGAAGATTAAAAAGATTAATTTTATGTTAGAGAAAGAGTATATTTTTCAGAATTTGTAAATTATGAATAAATGTAATTTAATGTTTATATTGTAATATTGCATATATTTTATTCTATTGCTTGTATATATACGCGTTGCCTCCTCTCCCAACAAAAAAATAAATAAATAAATAAAATTAAAAAAAAAAAATTAAAAAGATATATTATTAAAATAAATATAAGTTTTTTTTTTTAAAGATTCTAAAAAAGGAGCTCAAAAATTAAATTATCTTCCCTGCTTATATAATTATAATTATTTCTGAGAGCATCATTGAATTGTAATTTTGTTATATTTATAGCAAATAAGCAAGAATTATCTCCAGCCAGGCAAATTTCAACTGTTTGTAAATAATACTATAAATATATATTAAAGAAGTTTTGTTGATTCTGTAATATGTACGATTTATTAACATATGTTCAACTATGCATATAAATAAATTAATATGATTAAGTATTGAAGTTAATTTCTATTTACTCCTTTTTATTTATATATTTTTAAATTGTATTACTTCCTACTGTGTATAATGTAAGCGGACTATAACACCAGAAGCACTATGTCTTCGGAATTTCTAAAATAAATTATTGCTTGGAATAATCAATATTCTTGACGTTATACTCCTTAGTAACAGAATTTATTTAAAGCCTCGTCTAGACTGTAACAAATGTTTCGGAACAGTGTTCAGGAACAATGTTCCCGATGTTCCTGAACAGCTCAAATTTTTTTATGACGTTCTGGAACTGTTCAGAAATGTTGTGAAACAAAATCAGCCCTGTTCCTTGTTTCCAGTTGGAGATGGAAAACACAGGAACATTGAATGAACAAGTTGCGACAAGTCTGGACGTGTTCCTGAGCACAGTTCATTTGTTTGCTTACTTCATTTCTTTACTTCTCTTTAGTGTTGTGATAATAATATTGATTCCTAGTGTTGTGATAATAATAATTGTGATTCATTCATGGTTTATGATATTTTTCCTCCAATCATAACTTACAATTCTTCAAAATCACTTGGGGACATTCCAGTAAAATTTCTGAAACCTGCCCCATCTTAAAATTTTAGATCCCTCATAAGGTTACTGCCATAACTGGTGCCTTCCATTAGTGTTTTTCGTTTCCACCACCTTCTCTTCTTTATTCTATTCCTTTACCTGTTAAGTAAAATAAATAAATTGGCAGCACAAATTCCTGCAATAGTCTCACTCGACATGTTCAAAACTGGAGAAACATTGACTCAAGTCTGGACGTAGAACATTGTTTCGGAACTGTTTATAAACTATTTGGGAACATGTTCAACAATGTTCCGAAACATTTGTTTACAGTCTGGACTAGGCTTAACAATGTTACTATGTGTTTCGGGAACTTATAGTTTCCCATCCTCTGTATTAAACGTTCTTATTTAAAGTCTTTCCATTGTCATATTTTAAAATTTGATATTCTTTATAAAAGTTAGTTTCATTTATGTTGAAGAAGGTCTGTTGATAATACCTGATATCGGCAATTTACTCCTTGATTAGAATTTTTTAAAACCATCTTCTAATTGTTTTTAAGAGCTATGGTTACTTACCCATCTTCAGTATCGAACATTTTAAAAAAAATATACACGAACAATTAGCAATAAATATATACATATGAATTAGTTTTAGAATAATTATTTATTAATTTGTTGTTTTTTGGGGCTGAGTGTCATTATGTACTCAAACTAGGGCAGAACGGGTTATCCTACAGGTTACCAACCTTTCCCAGACATGGTGGGAAGTTCAGGATTTATTTTGTGGGTTGCTAAATAAATTTTCACCTGCCCAGACGGGGTTCGAAAACCCACAGTTAATTAAATTAATTTTCTTTGTCAATATACTTTAATAAAATTTTATATTCCATATAATTAGAATAAAGTCCTATTAGTGAGTTAAATTTCATTCTATTGTATGTTTAATGCCTAATTTACGTGAGCTTAGTACTTGTCACCCACCCACTTACATCAATGTGTAAACAAGATGAGTAGTGCTGAGTATTAGTAAACACAGCGAGTGTTTGTAAAGAACCCAATCTTCTACTCTTTGTGTAAACAACCTTAAGTGTTCAGTGACAATTGTGGTTGAAAGAATGTATCTAATTCATTTTAAGTTCAACCCTTCACTGTTATGTCGTCGTCGGAAAAGTAGAATTCTAAATGATAAAATTACTTCTAATTTTATTTTTGCCGGTATTGCTCTTTTATATTTGTGTCTGTTCATTGTATCTCAGGAGTAACTTTCTGTAATAATACGTTTAACTGGTTGGATGTCCTTATCATGAAACATTTGTACTCATTTTGATCTTCAGCTCTGTTAACAGGCTTAATTGTCAATAGTGTATTTTTGCAGCAACCACTGTCTTGCCCACTACTGCTTTCCTTTCTTTGATTCTTCTTCGACTTCTATCATAGTCGATAAAATAACATTTGAGTAATGTTTAAGCACTTTTTCCAACATAAAAGGCGATGATACTCAATTCTTGAATAGGTTTCTTGTTACTGACGGGTTTGTTTATACCCACCACCAAGTGAATTAGTAGTCACTGCTCACAAAGCCAACTTAGTGAGCTTAACAAACACTAATGAGAAGTACTAAGCTCATGTAAACTAGGCATAATGCAACTGCAACTTGTGGGGTCAAAATACTATCACTGTTAACAATGAAAGGTCAAGTTTTACTCTTAGGATAGGAAGCTATAGTTCCCGAAACATGCAGTGACATTGATAAATGACCTAAGGAGGCAAAATGGAAGGACTTTAAGAAGAGAAAGTTAAGTAAATACATTTTGATCCCTCCATTTATTAATCAGGTAAGACAGTTCCTTAGGTTTTCCCGATGACTGGTCAGTTTTTCTTAGAGAAATTTGAAATGAGACTATTAGAACTATTTGTCACGTCAATTAAACAAAAAACCTGGATTGGTTTTATTTCTAATGATTCATAAGTATAAAAGCCCAGATTTACGCATGGGCAGACTGGGCATTCGCCCAGTCTGAAGGAGCCTGAAAAAAATTTAACTTTCTTTTTTTCTTTTAGGATCTTCTTGACCATCTCTATAAAATACTTTTCTGCCGAATGAGATTTTTTAGTTCTGTCCAGAATTAAAAATGCAGGATGAAAAGTTGAATCAATTGTTGATCATGATGTGCAAGGAAAGACAACACAAAAACTGAACTTATAAAAAGTGGTGCACGATTTTGCGACAACAAAAAATTATATGCCCAGGGTGGCAGGGCCGTAAATCCGGGCCTGGATGTATAAGCCTATGTGGCAAAGTCTGATGTTTTAAATTGTTTGTGTTTTTTAGAACTGATAAATTTATAATATTCGAAACTAGTCTTCGATTAAAAAATAAATCCAATAGAAGTGGGAAATCATTCATCAATCCTCTTTTTACTGATCCTTCAATACTATCATGCCAACATCAAGTGATTTATTCAATCATTCAAGTAACTTCAAAGAAAATTAATAAATTTTGATAGATCCTTTAATGATCTTGGAGGAATTTTTTTTTTTAACTCATTCTGAATGAAAACATTTTTTTAGACCGAAGGATACCAAAAATTTTGGTTAGAATAAGCACTGGCAAACTTTAAAATATTATAGTAATAGCCATTATTCTTAAAATTTTAATGTAACATTTTATGTAATACAATATTACTGGGTATTACAATTTTAAAACTTTAAAATAATCATAGTTCGTTCGGTATCTGAGTTTTTGAAATAAAACTTATTGATAACAACACTGACCCCACATTAATACTATTTTTTTTCCCCCATCTAAATATGATTTATATGACTGTAAATTATAATTATACTTAAATAAAGAATATTCTGAACCTATGGTAAGTATGCGAATGAAGTTTTAAGTAATAGTGGTTTATGCTGACAGAGTATAACTCATATTCATATCAATGAATAAAAAAAAGAGTATACAGAGGTTGCTAAATAATGCAAACCCAATAATAATAATAATAATAATGTATGTTATTATAGAAACTGAGATGAGTAGATGAAAGTTATGGAACTGAATAACCAGCTCAACACTAAAAGTAATTTATGCTAAAGGGGTAGAAGACAAAGACAATTGGAAAGAAAATAGTACACTTGATTTTATTCATTTAAATTAATGAAGGTTATAAGCAAGGGTAATGGAAGAATGTCTCTTTCCAGATATCTGATAACAAGCAACAAGCCTAGATTTCAATGTTTTTCTAGATCATAATTGCGGTATTAAAGGTTTTAAATAAAGCTTATTAAATAAATTAATAATTTTATATTGAAAGCAATGTACATTTCAGGTCGACTAAAAAAAAAGATCTACAGTTCTATTTACAATAAAAACTTAAACCAAATTTAAAGCTCTTGAAAACTTTTATTAAAAAAATAAAAAAATTCAAAGAAACAATTGAATGGGTGATAGTATGACTAATGTTGTTTTGTGAATCAGAGATTCAATTATAAATACACTCTTTTAATAAATGATTTAATAACTGCACCTGCAAAGAAGGATTTATAAAGGTGTATGGACAAAAACTAACATAGATTATTAACATTAATTGATATTAATAAATAATTGCTTTTTTAAAAATGGGAAAATTTTAATGTTTAATAAACAAGCTAAAACTTTTAAGTTAATGTCAGTTACAGCTTTCTTAGAACTAAATTATTTCATTTTAATGGGAGTAATATAAAAGTTATAAAACTAAATAATTTCAAAACCAAAATTAAACACATTGATAAGTGTCAATAAGCCACAACAGAAAATAAGCAAAAAGATAAACAATACATATTCATCCATGGTCATTTAAATTAATATTTATTTAATTCAAATAACATATCTAACACAGATAAGCTACCCAAGTAAATATTTTAACAGTTCTGTTTTCATATATAAGCAAAAACAACATAAATAGTAGAATTATTTAATATATAGTACACATGGAGAAACAAAAGAAAATTGAAATATTACTTCTAAAGAATATAAAAATATAAAGAACTTTCTTCATAATAAACAATATTTCATTACATTTAAAGCAATATAACTAAAATAGAATACGCGATAAGGATAATAATATTTTGGTAAAAGAACAATACATATGGATTTTCGTATTAATGAAAAACAGTATTAGGGCCATCAGTTAATAAGACCATGTTTCAAAAACGGGACGGCTTTTATAAAACAATAAGATTCATTCCACAGTAAAATTCATTTTTACATTAAACGATCAGTTTTACAGCTAATTCAAAACTTAAAACTAATACGCACATTAACATCTGCATCAAATTAGGCAACTACACTTCATTAAGACGCTTAGTAAAAAATTATTTATATGTATTATTGTACATTATGTGATGAGACATATTAAAGTTACTAAATGGAAACGTGAGCACTGACAATGAAAAATTAAACTTCCAACATAATGGCTTATCAAAACTGCCAATATGGCAAACATTATTTCAACTTTGAACGTGCTCATGCAAGGATATGGACTGCACAGACCTCTTACAAACACAACACAAAGATATGTAAGCTGATAACAAAAGAACTAGAAATGCTACTGGTAATGATACATAAAACATATCATACTGATTAAATAGAGACATACACGAAACCAATAGGTGGCTTCCGATAACCCAACTTAACTGCCAATAGTTCCTTTCTTCAACAGCGGGAAAAAAAATGACACTCCAAAATGTGTGTAGAAGTGTAAATATCATAGTGTGAACAGAAGATATAAGTCCAAAATACTCTGAGCCACCTTTAAGTCCCACAGTTCCTGGTCCAGCTAATTCAGCAAGTATATTTGCTAAAGAAAAACATCCACTCATCACACCAAACCCTAAACCAGATACAAAAGGCACAACATGTTTGTTACTAGTTATGTCTTTATTAGTACTTGGAACATTAATTTTCTTCAATCCTTGTTCAGCCTTTTTGAGAACGTAATACATTATATATCTGAAAATTTCTTGAAATATTACAGAAACTATAATACAAAGGGGTAGTACATGTCTGAATGTTACATAATTCCAAAATATCGCAGACAATAACAAAGAGAGCAGCCAGAAGAACGCACTTGCCACTAAAATTATAATTCGTATTGGATCATGAATAACTGTAAACATACACAATGTTAACAGTGGACTGTAGGCTGTGCAAGCACAACCTACAAATTCCATTAATGTCATATTTAAATATAAATAGGATTCCTTCCACAAATGAAAAATTCTTCTTCACGTCAAAAGTGTTCTTAAACATAAACTATCAGTCATAATAAGAACTACACAATAACATGACTACTCCACAGTTTACAAAACTAGCTTACAATGTAACCTTCCTCTTAAAAAAACAAACTCGCAATTAGCATTGTACCAAAATTTATTTTGAGTTTAGATTGCTAATATATTTTGAAATAACCATTTATTTTTTTAAACTAAATTTAATTTTAAAAAATAGTTTTTTAAAATTAAACTTTTAATTTTAATTTCAAACAATGAAAATTTTATACTACGTTTAAAAATAAGTTCATTCCACACTAGCTACCTTCCTAAATTTATTCATGTGTGAAGATTTTATGTTTAATTTATTTATTTATACTTTATAAGCCTATGACTTTATAATATAGTTGACACATCGTATTTCATAAATCTTATAAACAGTAATTAATTTGAATAAATAGTTTTTGAATGCTTAGTTTGGATTCAATAAGACACTTAGTGACGTCATAAGCGGTGCTTTCCAAAATTACATGCTGTAATTAAAATTTATCCATCTGTTCACCTCCCTTAGATTAGACAATGGAACTGTTTTTTTTTTTTACTTATGTTAAATAAATAATGTTTGTTAGGTATCCTTGATTGAAGTGTTTCATACTTAAATTTTCGATTTGTTTTCTCAAAAATAACCGTGCAAGTCGATTAAAATGTCGAATGATAAGGAGGTATTTATTTGTCACATTATAGTATCAAATATAGTGTTAAAACGCTAAAGTAAATAATTTTTGTAGGAAACCCCTGAAAGTACTTCTAATGCTGGAGAAAATGAGAATGACAACAATACCGAGCAGCCGAATCCCGAAAACGACATTGCTGATGGAGCTGAATCGGATGGCTCGAAATATATCAAACTGAAAGTTGTTGGCAATGTAATGTTATTTCTATACGTTGTTTACTATCTTTTGCTTATACTATGCTACACAGTTTCTATCATGTTTTAGGACCAAAATGGAATACATTTTAGATTAAAAATGACCACTCAACTCTTAAAACTCAAAAAATCCTACAGCACTCATGTGGTAAGTAATATCTGAAATATGCTGTAACATAGTTTTCTTGGTCAGATTATATGATAATTTTTGTCACAGGGAGTACCTGTTTCTGGTTTAAGATTTTTATTTGATGGAAAGAGGATAAGTGATGACGATACTCCAAAGCAGGTATTTTATTTCAAATAAATTCAATTAGAACTAGTAAATTTTTTAATAAAGTAGATGTATTTATTTTTTAATGATGATTATAATCTATGTCATCGTATTTGTTTTCATCTGTGTCAATCAATTGATGTGCATATGATTGTTTAGATGGACCAATCTAATTAAGAATTGATAAATGATTTGCCACTTTTATGATCTGTTTATTTTGAATGTTTTACATTCAATTGAATAAAGTATATCTTCACTCCTTAATGTTTACAGACATTCATGACCAATGATTAATCAACATTCAACATACATACTGATGTTTAATGAATTTAACTTTGCTGATCAGAATTTCCTATTTATATTATATTACTGATTTAATCATGATGCCTTATAATAAAAATACTGTATGTTGTAGGGTGTGAATTTATTTAAGTGACAGTAATACTCAATGGGCTTGGGAATGATAACGTTAAACCTGTTTTCATTTATGTTTATTAATTTTGATAATAGTTCACAATTAAATGAAATCACCCTTATGACTTAAAACTAAAATTACAATTAAATCTTTAAAAAGATAATTTAGTATAAAGTATTTCCATTAAATATTACAATGCTAACACTTTTCCATTCCTTGAAATGTATTCTTCTGATGTTTGATTACTCATTGAGTAGGAAGATAGACGGAGAGACTAGCAAATAAGCTTTGATTTTGGAAATAAAATTTGTGTTCAACCAACTTCTTGAATTTCAGTTGATGTGCACACTATAGTAAAGAAGAAGCAATATAATGAGGAATTGACGAATTATTTACCGCTTCTGTCAGTATCGCTAGCCACTTGTACCGTTATAAGTTCTATTAATGTATTAATTTATAATTGTATTGATCCTTCTACATTATCATATAGTACCTCGACTGAAGCCAGCTAGGGTAACTTAACTTTTTTTACCATATGCACTGGTTCAGACTAAAGTTGGTTGGGCATATTGCAAGTGGTTCCTCTTAACAATATTTAATTTTTGTTTTGCCTCAAATTATCTTAATTACGTTTATATTCTCAAATTTTAATTCATATTAGATATTGTATACTCAGCTATTCCTTTGTTTATATTTTACTCTTACACATACATATCCGCCTTGATCATATGTATCAAGTATTAAGCAATTTCTTTGTCCTGTTTATAATTTTTTTTATTAGTGATAAATTAAGTGAAGTTGGGATGGATTACTGGAGGAGGTGTATCCAGAAAACCAGAGCAGATCGGGTAAGGAATGAGGATATAAGGAAGAAAATGGAGAAAAGTATAAGGAAATTACAGAGAGAGTGACAGAACATGTTACGAAAAAGAAGTTAATATGGTATGGACATGTGAATCGCATGCCTTCTGGAAGATTGCTTGAAATGGTGAGGAATTTGGAACCCTTCGAGAAATAGGAGAGGGCGACCAACAAGGAGATAAGAGGATGAAATAACGGAGGAAATGGCAGGAAGAGGACATTGATTGATGGGACAGGGAACTGTGGAAAGAATGTTTGACCTGATGGAAACCCGTCAAAGAGAAACAACGTTTCAAATAATGAAAGAAAATAATTTTTTTACTGATTAATATTTTCATAACTTTGTAGTCTATTAACTTAATAGATTAATAGGTTAATAATTATCTGAACTTAACCGTTAATTTTCTAGAAATTTTTGTTTTTTAATAGTTTTGCTTACCTCTTAAATATTTTGAAAACTCAGTATTTATTTATAATTTTACTATCCCTAATTTTATGCCTTAACTGTTAGAGCTTAATCATAGATCTCTTAAAGGTGAAATATAAGTTTCATTCTATTGGGTTGTCTCACATGAAATGGCCGTTTTTAGAACCAGGAAGAAAATAAAAATTTAAGATCAAATCTAACATATTTTCTATTCAAAGTATTTACCATCATTTTTGATACACTTCTGCCAATGGCTTAACCAAGTTTTCTATCCCAGATTTGATAAACGTTGAGTCACGTGATAAAAGGAATTCAGAAAATGCATTTTTAATGTCTAAATCATTGGTAAGCAATTTTCCTTTCCAAAAGTTGTCCAAACTCCAAAAAAAGTGGTAGTCTGTAGGGGGTAGATCAGGGAAATACGGGGGGTGTGGTAGGACTTCATAGCCAAATCCCTTTAATTTATTCACTGTCTGTATTGAAACATGTCAGGGGTTATCAGGAAAAAGGATAGGTCCTTTCCTGTTTACCAGTACTGGCTTTGCTTGATCAAATTTTGATGCATTGGGTCAATTTCTTGGCAGTATGATGTGGAATCAATTGTTTTTCCTGTCCACAGGGCAGATTTTATAATATTGTACCTCCTGAGGAAAATTTTGTAAACCAACGATGGATGGTTCTTTCATTAGCACTTCCTTCACCAAATGCATGATTAATATTCCTTGCTGCCTGGGCAGCGGAATGACCGAGTTTGTACTCATAAAAAAATAAAATCGTTTAGACATTGCGTGTTTCCATGGCCACGGTTAAAATTATACTAAAATCTGTATGCCTGCTAAGGGAAAAAACAAACACTGTTTGCAAATATAACATTAACAAGTGCTTATTGTAGATAGTAAATATTTTGCTAGGAATCAGCAGGCAACGCTTAAATCCTCTATAAAGAAAAATCGGACATTTCATGTGTGACAACCAAATTTAAGTCTTTTGAAAGAGATTCTTCATAATTTTATTCTCTTCTACTGCTAAGCAGTGTGAGGTTAAAAAAATTTTCAGATTAGGTAAAAAAATAAAAAAAAACAAGTCTGAATAATCCCCTTGTAGCTCTTGGTACTTATCTGAGTGTTTCTCTAATTTGATGAGCTATTTTTTTCAGGAACTGTAGCCATAATCTAACTCTAGATTTTAGGTTTCACCGCCTTATTTTTCTTTTGATCCAGTTTGCCTTCAATAACCTCCTCAGGGTGTCTACTAGTCGGGAAATTCGGGAATTTCGGGAATATGTCGGGAATTTCGTGTGGTCGGGAAAAATTCGGGAATTTACAGAAAATTTGCGAAAGTCAAGAAAAAGTCCAGTTTTTGGTCAATATATGAGTTAAGGAAGCGTCTGATTAGTATTGTCACCCTACATACTTTTAAAGTAAACTAAATTTGCTACAATTTGAGATCAAGGTGAGCTCTATATAGCCATTGGTTCCCAAGATACAGGAACATTATCATCGAAAAGAGGTCATTTTTTTCCAAAAAGTTATTTTTTATTCGATATGGTCACTTATTTTGTGAAATATCTCCTGAAATACATCATGTGAGACCAGAATGGTACCTGTGGGCCCAGCGGTTCTCTCAAATACGGTAGATAACAAAAAACAGTCAAAAGTGGGGTTCTGGGGGAAAATACTGTTTTGTCTTTTTATTATTTATTTATCAATCAAAATTAATTTATTTTTGTTATTTGAAATAATTGATTGATGAAAAATAAAAATAAAATCATTTTCACCTCACTTTTCGTAATTATAATTAGAAAGTTAATTATACAATAAAGAAAAATAATCATTCAAAGTTTGTCATCGACACATTAAAGCAAATCAAATTTGCAACAAATTTGATTCTATTCATTTTTTTTTCTGTGCAGTCAGTAGTGGGGAAGGGAAAAATAAAATATTTAGTCGAAAACTGTAAAACGTCACATTAAACTTACTTTTTAATAATTATACATTAACACATTCAGCGGTTTGGCCACTACCAACGCCTAAAGATTGGCTAAGTTGCGTTAAGTAACACATCGCGAAAACACGTTTTTCGGTACTCTTTTGGCTATAAATATATAATTATTTGTCTGATGCAAATTTTTTATTTCATCTGAAAGCTGGTCATATTTGCAATGAGACCTCTTACATGAAATGTGTTTTAAATCCCATGAAATACCCACTCCAGCACGCTGAGAGTCCCATACCGGTGTGAAAAAAACGTTTTCCCAGTACAACCCTCAAAAAAAAAAGTGGATTTCACAAGAGTATGGTGTTCTCAGCGTGATGGCGTGAGTATATCATGAGGCTTGATCAAAATTTCATATATGAAGTTTCATAGTAAATTTAACCAGCTTTCTGATGGAAAAGAAAAAAGAATATTCTGATCGGACATATATTTTTGGAGTTATTTTATCCGACAATCTCGTAACTATTTTCAAACCGATTGGCAATACCCGACATTGATGTGTTTCTTGAAATTTATCTAGAGTAATCTGAAATATAAAAAAAAATGTTTTGTTTTTTTATGTTGTTTAACTGTGATATGCAAAGTAGCAAAGTATGCATAGATTGATTTGTTTAGATTATTACTAACACCATTAAAATATCGATTGGCTAGAATTTCTTTTAAAAAAAAAATAAAAAAAGTCGGGAATTTCTTGAAAAAGTCGGGAATATGTCGGGAATTTTGATAGCCGAAATTGATAGACACCATGCTCCTGTTTCGATCAGTTCCTTTGTCTCTATCTGTTCCTTAATCCTGTATCTGTCTCTAACTAACGGTTCCTTTGTCTCAGAGGTGTCATATTTAGTGTATTCATGTAGGTTTACAGTGCTTTTTTTTATGCAGAAGATCATAAGGATTACAGTTGAAAAGCAACAACACAGCATGAGAGTTGACCCTATGAGTAAACTTTATCCTCCTTTGACAATTGTAGTTTGTTGTTTATTTTGTTTAACGTCACTTTATGCTGCTATGGCTAATCAGAGGATGCTACAGTGGGAGTCCTAAATTTTGTCTATCGAGGTATAATTAGGATAAGGATCTTTAACGAGTACCTGACATCGCACAGGCTCGGGACCCCCATTTATGTCCCTTCCGAAGGACGGCATAGCTAACGATTTTTTACTCCCTTTAAAAAATCCTAAGGTCATCTGCCAGGCTGCAAACCCGCGATCTTGGGTTTAGTAGGTTGCCATGCTAACCACCACACCACAGGTGACCCCTTTTGACAATTGTTATAATTTTTATCATGTCAAAATTTTAGAGTGTTTTACTCAACCTATTCCCATTTGCTGTTTATTGTATCTTATGCTGGGAATTAAAGTTATGCCTTCAAATGAAAGAATAACATGAGAAATATTATTTTTGATGAAAAAAAAACTCTAAAAATTAATAGTTACATGAACTAAAGAAAAAGATAATCCGTTGTTAAGATTGCAATAAATCTACTGATTTATTCTCTACCAATAATAGTTAATTTTATCATGTTCACCAGACTCAGATTTTCAAGGTCCAATAATAACATATAACATGACCTAAATATTTTAATCAAACAAATTAAAGAAACAACCCTTTAACGGGAGAGCCAAAGATTTTTTAATACTTTTTTTTCCCTTGAACATGCTAACCCCCACTTGTGTATCATGAAATTCAAGGCTGAATAAAGGATATTCGATGATAATGCATAGGACATCATGTCATTTATTGAGCAAAGCGCATTAAAAATGAGTATTCTCCAGGATACATGGCCTGTTAAAGGATTAAAAAGAAATCAATTCCAAAACATCAAAATTAAAAATTGATTAATATAACCAAATTAAAAGTGAACAGTTTTAAACAGTAATAAAAACACAGTCATTATCTTCTTTGAAAGGATTTTTCTTCTCTATTTGAAGTTTCTTTTAACCAAACTCCTCCCTCAGACGGTTCCTCCATTCCTCTCTGTCCAGTGCTTCTTCTTCCATTAATCCTCGGCCAGCCATACTTTCAGCCACATCTCTCCACCTGATGCGAGGCCTACCTCTCCTTCTCCTCCCCTCTGCTTCCCATTCATAAGCTATTTTGGGGATTCTTTTATTCTCCATTCTCTTAATATGGCCGAACCATTTCAGTCTCATTTCCCCCAGAATATTCTTCTTAACTTCTGTTCTTTCTCTTATAATCTCATTTCAGATTCGTTGAATCCTTGAGATTCTAGCTGATCTCCAAAAATCCATCTCCACAGCCAGAAACCTCTTGCCTTGCAATTTTTTTAGAGGCCATGTTTCTGAGCTCTATAGCATTATTCTTTCTACCAGGGCCTTATATATTATTTTTTTGACATTGGTACATATGTTGGCACTCCAGAGGACTGAATTTAACATTCTGATAGCTTTACATACTGATACCATCTGTTATTCTTTTTTTTCAATTTTTCTGTCACTCTGCCATTGCTTTTGAGAATAGTGCCTAGATAGCAGAATTGGTTGACCCTACTTAAATTTGTTTAAACTGGGTCACTTACCTCATTGTTTTCTGTTGACATATATTTTGTCTTGTTATAGTTTATCTTTAGGCCACACCTCTCATACTGTTCGGTTAATTTTCTGAACATGTATGCAATATCAAATTCATCTTGTGCAATGATTACCTGGTCATTAGTAAATAGTAGCTGAAATAGATGTGTATTTTTCATTGGGATTCCCGTTTTGCAGCATCTTTGTGACCAATTCTCTAGACATCTGTCAACACAGTTATTAAAAAAATAAAATAGAAATTAAAAAAAAAAGAAGTTATTTTAAAAAAAAATCTGTCATAAACCATCTCGATTTCTAACACTCCCATCTTTTCGGTTTAAGGAATTTATATCTAATCAAAAACCAAAAAGGAAAACAAACTCTTCTGCTGCTCTGAGTGGTTATAGCTCTTCTGTCTTCCTTAGCCGAGGAATGATCTTCTAGTTTCGATTTCTTCTCCGAGTCTTGCTCACCTTCACCTCTAGCAGCCTCTAAAGGGAATAACCTCCGCAGTGGCCTGATGATTTCTCCATTTGTTGAATTGTAGTTTTGAGACAAGCTACTCTAACTTCTCCGTCTCTACTTGGAAAAATATTAAATACTTTGGACAATGACCAAAAGATCCGCTTCGTATTTTCATTTACCTTCTTTCTTTCATGGTTTATCACCAGTTGTCTCAAGTATTCCCCTCTAAACCTCCTTACTTCTTCCCCCAAGCGCTGTAAAAACTGAAACCTCTTGCCCAGTTTAACGGTGTCTAAGTGGTCTAAATCTGGAACTCCTACAGAGGGTATTTCCTGTAAAAACACCTAAGGCGTCAATGGAGCCACATCCTCAATATCTTCTTACACAGATTTGAGAGACCTTTGATTAACCTCCTCCTCACAGTAATTCAGTACGGTAGTCAGCTCCTCCTACTTAAGAAAATCCCTTCCTAGTTTTTAAAGTATTTTTAGTTATGCAAATAAGACGCCCCCACCAGGCAGCGATAGGAGTATTAAACTTCCATGAATTTCCTACGTGATGCTCCTTTTCTTTGTGTTCACTTTTATTGACAGGTAACTCTGGACACATCAACGAGCAATGTTTTCCACCACAAACTAAACATCTAACAGCCATTCTACAAAATTTAGCTCTGTAACCAGCTTCCATACACAAATTACATGCTTTGTGTTTATTTAATAAAAATGTTTTCTCCTTAATAGATATTTTTTGAGCTGCAAAACAATCTTTACTGCCATGGGATCCACAAAAAAATAATTTGTATTACCTTTAGGTTTTCCATATTTCTCACCAGAAAAAAAGATGACTAGCAGTAGGAAATGTTTCATCTTCTTGCTTCTTTGCTTTCTGGTAGGTCCTTAGTTTATTCTCGCCAGTTTTAGTAAAACCAGACATCGCCAAATTAATTCTATGTTCATCTGCTGCTTTAGACTCTAAAAATGGAAACAAGTTTTGTAATTTGACTTAATATGTTTCCCCATCAGTAATCTCTACCTTACTGAGAGCACTTCCACACCAGGCTCTTATAACATCCTCTGGAAGACTGGATTCTACCAAAGAAAAAAGTATTGCTGCTTATTTATCCTTGGTCCTACCAATAAACTCAAGCACCCTTAAGTGGGACTACAATTGATCATATAGTTTGGTAATATTGGCTTTATTGCCTGTTTTTGTTTAACATTGCTTATGACCATGTTTAGCAATTCGCATATATAAAACTCAATTAATAGATTGTTTCTCCCATAATAAGTCGTAAAGCAGGTAATCACCTTACTATAGTTTTCCAAAGTGGCTGGAACTGTTTCAGATATCTCCCTAGCTCTCGAGCCTGGAATAGTGGCTTCCACTAAATACTGAAATTAGTCTTCCAACTCAATCCTATTGTCTTCGTCTATACATTTAAATTGATTCCAGAACCCAAGCCAATCTTTTATTTTACCACCAAATTGTCTCAGTTTCATTTATGGTAGTTTTAAACTTCTTTTGACAATAGAACTTGAATCACTAATGACATTCAGGTTATCTGATTCTCTTTGTGAACACCAATCCAGACTAGAATTAATTTTTTATTTTTCTACTTTAAGTAAAATCAAGTCGTACTTATCTTTATATGTCTCCACTGAAGCATATTCTTCTTTGTAATAATCTTTTTTGTTGTTCACAAAAAGGCTGTCTCTGATTTTGTCATCATCACACATTTGTTATTCTATTTTCTTCATCAAAATTTGTACCTGCATATCCTGTGGTTCAATATTATCCAATTCGGCAGCTAACTCTAACAGGCTTCCTCATCTGTACTAATTTAGTAGAACTCATGTTTTCTTATTACTATTGTTTCTTTCACCATTTAAAAAATTAATTATCACATCATCGGGGATCAGTACAATGTTGAGATTGCAATAAATCTACTGATTTATTCTCTACCAATAATGGTTAATTTTATTAAGTTCACTAGACACATATAAAAATAACACAAATGCCTCAATATTTCAATCAAAGAAATTAAAAAAACTTAAAAAGAAATCAATTCCAAAACATCAAAATGAAAAATTAATTAATATAACCAAATTAAAAGTGAACAGTTTTAAACAGTATAAAAAACACAGCTATTTAAAAAAAAAACATCTGTCATAAACATCTTGATTTCTAACACATGTAATTAGGTATTCAGCTGATCATAACTTTGCAAATATTTAATCTGAACAGCTGATATAAATATATATTTCAAGGCTATTTAATGTGTTTACAGGATAACTTGAGATTACCCTATTCTGGTTTAGAATATTAACACCCCATCTTTTAAATCTAATTTATAAATTTTTTAAGATTTATTGTTAAATTTCTAATAAAATCTCATTTTCATATTTTCAGTTGGACATGAGGGACGATGATCAAATAGAAGTTTATCATGAACAGACTGGCGGTTGGTCACCTAATCAAAATTTCCTTTTTGTAAGTGTTGCTATTTTTACATAGTTTTATTTGTTAACATGAAATTAAGACTACAGGGGGAAAACGCTTAAACTCAGTTGTATGTTTTTTTCTCATAAGAACTGCATTCAATACTACGTTCAAAATATCAAAATTCATCTAGTCTTAGCATGATATAAGACGTATTATCAGTTAGTAATGTCAAAATTGGAGAATTAAAATATATCCAAACAAATCTCTTCAAATAACCTTTACTCCTTGCCATTAACCTATGATTTCCTGTCCTATAGTATTGTTTAATAATATTCTACTGCTCTTTGTTGAACAGAACTATCTAGGACTCTTTTTGGACAAAAGTCTTACCTGGAATCATATAAATGACAAGAAACTACTCGTTTTTGACTACTCCAGTATTTACTTGACAGACATTCAATGCTTCTAATTAATTACAAAAGATTCATTTATATGAATCTCCTGCAAATTCCATTAGTGCTGGGGAAAAAGCGATTTATCTTCCTGCATTTGGGGTTTCACTTGGGCTGTTTTTCAATTACAATGTCATTTAACCTCATTGTACCTACAAATACAGTAAAACTTTGATTAGCCGGAATAATTGGGGCTGAAATTGATCCGGATACCTAAAAATCTAGATAATTAGATCTAATTGAATTAGGGTATTGAAATAAAAAATAGAGACATATGTATTGTTTTAACTCTGTATTTTATTGAATAAGTAAGAATGTGGCTGTTTATAAAATTATATCTATATAACAAGAATGTTTAGTTAACATGTCAGAAATCGTGGATGTTCAGACACAGAACTCATCCACCTATTTTTTCCCAGATTTGCCTTTCCTAAGAAGTTCTACAATGGACAGTTTTTTGGGTGGAGTTAATACAACACATTTTCTTTTAGGTGCTAATAACTCTTTAAGTTTATAAAGAGAATACTTAGAGAATACTCGCGATGGAAATAGGACTAGAAATTTACTAACAAGGGGACGTTTGCAGTTGTAACTCACAGATTTGAATGCCGATTTGTGTGTGGGTAGTAGGGACCTATAATAGTGCAAAACTAAAGTTATAGCCGCCAATGGGCTTTGGGAGCCGAGAAAAAAAATAAAATATGAAAATCACGTTTTATTTTTTTTCTCAGCTCTCAGTCAAGATAGAGAAATGATTCTTTCACGTTTAATTGCAGTTATGTAAGGTTTATGATATAAAAATACTTATGTTATACTAAACACACCACCCGGCTTTAGGGTGCTCAAGAACTCTAAAAAAATGACAAAATTCCAAGGAAATCCGCTGTAAATCAGTGGAAACTTTTTTTTATGAAAAAACTGACCTCAAATCTCGATTTAACACACCATAAAACCCTTATATGTGAAATTTTATCAAAATCAAAAAATATTGATTTTTTACCCCTTTCGAGGAGGTTAAAATTTTGAAGTTATGATTTCATCAACATTTTCTACCGGCCATAACAACTGCTGTGTTCAACCGATTGCAATAGTAATAGCATCACTAGAATCAGCATACATTCTGCTTTTTTATCCATGCCTATAACATTGGATTTACTCCCGATTTTAGTGGACAAAAACTGATGTGAATGAAAAAATCCAAGGTCAGCTATAAAAAATCCAAGGTCAGCTATAACTTGAGATATTTTAATAAGGGGAAATCCTACAACCTCTGGATTTGGGCTAAACTATGCAGTTTTAAGGCTTCTAGATGACCTTAAAATTTTGTCTTAATCGGTTGCGAAATATGTGAGATAGCGCAAATCATTTACATTTTTTCAGAAATTGACAGCCCCTTGCCTTCTAAAATCCTACAAAATTTTAAAGGTAAAAAAAAAATTATTTTTGATTTTGACAAAATTAAATTTCTACATGTTTTTTGAGATGAGGAATCTGAAAATAATATCAGTTTTTAGTTAAAAAATTTTCCTCACCTATATTATATAACTAAAACGTTTTAAAATGACATATTTTTATTTCAAATTGCATAGAAATCCTAAGATTGATGAATAATCTAAAATTAATATCAGGTTTTGGTTTAAAAAAATGTATATATTTTTTAAATGGTCTTATTTGAAATTTATTGTGTAAAAACTAAAATAATAATAGAAAAAGATCATTTTATATCAGTCTTATTTATATAATATAGGTGAGGAAAATTTTTTAACTAAAAACTGATATTATTTTCAGATTCCTCATCTCAAAAAACATGTAGAAACTTAACTTAAGGGGCTGTCAATTTCTGAAAAAAATGTAAATGATTTGCGCTATCTCACATATTTGGCAACCGATTAAGACAAAATTTTAAGGTTATCTAGAAGCCTTAAAACTGCATAGTTTAGCCCAAATCTGGAGGTTGTAGGATTTCCCCTTATTAAAATATCTCAAGTTATAGCTGACCTTGGATTTTTTCATTCACATCAGTTTTTGTCCACTAAAATCGGGAGTAAATCCAATGTTATAGGCATGGATAAAAAGCAGAATGTATGCTGATTCTAGTGATGCTATTACTATTGCAATCGGTTGAACACAGCAGTTGTTATGGCCGGCCGGTAGAAAATGTTGATGAAATCATAACTTCAAAATTTTAACCTCCTCGAAAGGGGTAAAAAATCAATATTTTTTGATTTTGATAAAATTTCACTTATAAGGGTTTTATGGTGTGTTAAATCGAGATTTGAGGTCAGTTTTTCATAAAAAAAAGTTTCCACTGATTTACAGCGGATTTCCTTGGAATTTTGTCATTTTTTTAGAGTTCTTGAGCACCCTAAAGCTGGGTGGTGTGTTTAGTATAACGTAAGTATTTTTATATCATAAACCTTACATAACTGCAATTAAACGTGAAAGAATCATTTCTCTATCTTGACTGAGAGCTGAGAAAAAAAATAAAACGTGATTTTCATATTTTATTTTTTTTCTCGGCTCCCAATGCCCATTGGCGGCTATAACTTTAGTTTTGCACTATTATAGGTCCCTACTACCCACACACAAATCGGCATTCAAATCTGTGAGTTACAACTGCAAACGTCACCTTGTAAGTACATTTACTCAGAACTTGACTGTTATAAAGTGTGTTGGCTCCGCCTCTAATTCTTAGGCACAGTTTTGTAGCTGCCGCTTGGTTTGTTTAGTTTTTCTTCTTTTATTGAGTCATGAAAACTAATAAGA
The DNA here is from genome assembly GCA_003667255.2 of Euschistus heros. Lineage (NCBI taxonomy): Eukaryota > Metazoa > Arthropoda > Insecta > Hemiptera > Pentatomidae > Euschistus > Euschistus heros. Next base: position 819,567 of record RCWM02000347.1, on the reverse strand, counting down.
CGAGTCTTTTGTATTTAATGTTAACTAGGAGCCACCACGGCCTACAATCTCTGTTAACCCTTCAACAGGCAATGTATCCTGGAGGATACACATATTTGATGCCTTTTGCTCAATAAATGACGTAGTATCCGACGCATTATCCTACTCATTATTGAAACTTCAATTCAATTCAAACTTAATTTTCATGATACATGTGTGGGGGTTAGCGTGGCTGTAGCCGTTCAAAGGAAAAAAAAAAGAAGAAACGAATTCAAAAATTCCCGGCCTGCCCATTAAAGGGTTAATAAACTAAAAAAAAAAAAAAACTTCAAATCAATCCGGATAATTGGAGTTTCACTGTATTAGCGGAAATTAAACTTTAGATTATTTACTAACTAGGGCTATGAATACTACTAAAATTTGTTTTATTACTGTTTATATTTAAAAAGATCCAAGACTAAATTCAATCAATATTTTTGTTTAAAAAACAAAACAAGGATGCTTGGCAGAAAGTGATAAAGAAGATAGATTAGGTAATCAACAGGTTAATAGTAAATTTTCTTTTTCTAGAATTTTATTTTTATTTTTTAACACCCCCTCATGTGCTTGATGAAACGAGGCTATGCAGATAACTTGCTTTTCCCCTGTTTGCTCATTTTGAAACACTTTATATCGACCTATCTATATTCAAGGAAGATTATTTTTTATTGTATTTCAGAAAAATGGAACAATGGAGTGTTCAATCTGGAGTCCTCAACCAAGTTGTAGCCATCTACACAGAAAGCATGTGAGTATAATAGTTTTTCTCAACATTTATTTTATTTGTAAGAAATTATAGTATCTGTGTTCCTTTTAAAACAGTGTTATTTTCTTTTGCAATGTAATTAAGGTTGTTTCATTCAATTTGTCATAAATATGCAAACATTCAGTTTCATATTATAAAAATAAATACTGAGATGTAATAACAATGCTAATTTAAAAAAAAAAAAAATGTTCTTTCAGGGTGTCTACCACTCGGGAATTTCGTGTGGTCGGGAATTTACAGAAAATTTGCCAAAGTCGGGAAAAAGTTGTCAATGCTAACATTTTCAGACTTTTTTCTTTTAGTTTTTTCTCAATATGTCAGTTAAGGAAACGTCTGATCGGTATAGTCACTCTACATACTTTTAAAGTTAACTAAATTAGCTACAATTTGAGCTCTATAGAGCCGTTGGTTCCCAAGATACAGGGATATTATCTTCAATATGACTCCTTATTTTGTGAAATATCTCCTAAAATACGCACCCCATGTCAAATATGAAGTTGTAGAAAATTTAATTAGCTTTCATTTGAGAGCAGACTAGCACCTCTCAAATACGGCAGATAACAAAAAAAAAAAAAAACAGTTCATGAGTGGGTTCTGGGGAAAAGTACTCTTCTCGCGTCTTTTTATGGTTTATTTATCAAAAAATCAAATTTTATTTATTTTTGTTATTTTTAAATAATTGATTGGTGAAAAAGAAAAGGATAATATACCCATCGGAGATTACGTCATCATCGATCATTGTTTTAAATACCTACCTACGTGCTAAAATGCTTGAACAAACATCATATATATATCTTATTCCTCAGGTTATCACATCTGGTTTGGGTGGGGAAGAGGGGGAAAAGGGTTGAAAATCGTAAGTTAACAGCTGTTTGATCAAATAACAGGAATGATAATAATAATAATTATAATAACTCGGAATCCGTTACTTTTAGTATATTTTGTGTTCTTTATATTATTAAAACGAATCAAATTAAAAAAAAAAATTGATCCCATAAATTTTTTTTCTCAGATCAATAGTTTTAAAGCTGTAGGCGAGGGAGCTTAAAGATTGACTAACTTACGGTGAGTCGTACTACTTTTTTGACTTTCACTCCGAAACTATTTCTCCAATTAAAAATTTATTTTTTTCGTCCAAAAGCTGGTTAAATTTACTATCCGATCCGTGTATGAAATTTTGATCCAAGTTTCGTAAAACACCCATGCCAGCACACTCAGAACCCCATACAGTTTAGTCGAGTCAATTAACATGTTGTAGAGTGCATAAAATATGCGATGATTATTTACTTCAGGGCTTTGTTTGGAGTATTTAGAAGAGAAACATACTATAAGTCTCTAACTCCTGGGGGGTAAGCACATGGTGGGGAGAAGGTCCCAGTTTTGGGTTTTTCGATAATATCTCGGCAACGGTGTACTCTAGAAAAATATAATTTGAATAAAAACTAAAGCTAATTAAATTTCCTACAAAAATGTTTCTATACGTATTTGTCATACTTTTAACGGTTTTTAAAATATACGTTATTGTAAATAATATTAGGGAAAAAAAATTTACCTCACTTTTTGCCAAACGTTTGCTTCTAGTGCCTGCCACGACCATTTCTCAAAAAACTAGTCAGAAACATATTGATAGACCATTAAATTTACTTTAATTCTATTTATACCTTTTTGCTACTTTATTTTTAACTAGATCTATTGTTCAACATTTTTTACAGTTATAACTTTTATTTAAATTTTTACAAATCAAACATTAATAACGAAAATATTTACGTGTACTAGGTAAGTATAATTAAAAAGTTAATTATATAATAAAGAAAAATAATAATTCAAAGTTTGTCATCTACTCATTAAAGAAAATCGAATTTGCAACAAATTTGGTTCTATTCTTTTTTTGTTTGTGCAGTCAATAGTTTTATAGCTGCGGGAAAAATACAATATTTTGTCGTTAACTGTAAATTGTAAACATACTTTTTAATAATATTACATTAAAATCGGCTCAGCGGTTTGGGCATCACCAACGATTGAATTTCTCTACAGACCTTTGCAATTATGGTATTGCACATTTGTGGGGGAAACCCAGTTAATGCGTGCATTTAAGTATTTTTTCTTTTATTTAAATGTAGGTTTAAGATCTCCGCTTTATTGGGACAAAACAAATTTTGTCCTTCATGGCCCAATAAAACGGAGTCAACTGTATATCCTTGGTTGTTGTGAAGAAATTGATAATTCAAAATTGTGCACTTTTCAGTAATACATTTTTAATGGTATTCCTGTTACCTGTAATTGCTCTAAAAATAGCATTTTCACTAATAGATACTTTAAGGCCTTATTTAGAAGCACAACTTAACCAGCTTTTTGCAACGCAGATATTAAAAATCCTGAGAGTTAATTTGTTTTTAAATGTAATTTGACTTATCCACTTCTTCTTGTCAACAGTCGATATATTCTATACACCTTAACAGTTTTTAAATTATTATTTTTTTAATTCTTTTTATGAAAATTTTTTTAATTTATTTCTATTTGTCTGTATTCTGTTCTTGCTTTGATTCTTTATCTTAAAATTCTTTAGTTCTAAATTGATTCTTAAGATAATACAGTTGTTTTTATTAATTTTGATTACTAATTTTTTTATTTTTTTTTTTGTATTGTTTTTTAGAGGCAGGATTCTCCTTTGATTTTCAAATGACTCATCAAAAGCTTTAGAATGTAAAAATATATTTTCTCTTTAATGTCGAGTAAAGTTTATGTGTGTATGTATATACTTGTATATTTGTGTGTGTGTACACACATACCTTTATATTTATTATTTTCTTGTACATATTAAATTTAGTTAGTTATAGTTAACATCTATTTTTTAGATGGTGTAGTATTTATTTTAATAATAGTTAAATAAATTATTAGGTTATTTCTTTTATTGAAAATACCGAGAGCATTACATTAAGTGTGTTTTATTTTTATTCTGTTCTGAATATTAGCATTTATAAGTTTTTAGAATTGTTGGAAAACTTTAGTTTTCAAAATTTTACAAATGTACAAAGGTGGTAACGATTGATGGTTTAGGATTTTTATAGAGTTTAATAATTATAAAAAAAAAATTAATTTTGTCAAATTATTTTAAAATTTAAAGCTTAATTACTAAGTTTTTTGTGATGCAATCATCAAAAGTATTAAGATCCAAATATTATCCTGAAAAAAACAGCAAAAAAAAAAAAAAAACAGTTTTATTTCAGTTGGTATTTCTTAGCATTTGTATGTAGTGATACTATTATTAATTAGTATTAGTGAACATACTGGTTCGATGCTGATACAAAAAATTAGTGATAGGATGAAGTAAAATATTATTCATTTGATTAATTTTTAAAGGTGTGAATATGTTTATATTGTTATGTAAATTATAAGTGATATTGCACCTTTTTAATATAATATTTTCACTATAGTTTTAAACTTTTTTATTTTAAATTTGTAATATAATTCTTACTTCTGGTCGTATCATATGATATTTCAGTTTTTCGGATTAAATTGATACGATATGAATGAATATAATCTCATTTTATTACTAACTTAAAAACATAGAAAGAACAATTATTCCAAAGGACAATATTTTAATTCCCTCTTCCAAGTATTAATCCCATGGCTTTTCCAATTACGATCCTCTTTTTTTTTTTCTTTTTTTTTTTAAACCATTAATGTCAATATGGGCAATCATTAAAGAAAAATATTCTTCATTAAGGAAATGCTGTTAAAACTAATCAATATATTTTTATTATATTTGTTAGAGATGGGCCAACTAGTCAGTTATTGGGAAAGTCGACAAATCAGCTGCTTCTGTAGTTGGCGACTAGCAAGCGATTATTCGACAAATATTGCCGACTAGTCAGGCCTTATCCCAGAAATAGGAACTCTTTTTACTTATTTATTAATTTTTTTTATCACTTATCAAACTTTAAGAAAGATTATGATACTAACGAAAAATAAATTCGATAACTTCTACAATATTGAATTAAGAACTTACAGAACCTATTATAATTTTTTTTTATTCAGTTTTGGTTTTGACTCATAATTAAAAAATAATGATTCTTAATAGAAATGTACTATAAAAAGTAGGAACATGAAAATGAAACTGCTTTTTTAGCAATTTAAATACGTGTTACAATCACATGTGAGATATTTATATATATTACAGATCAGATATAAACTGACTTTTGTTTTATTTTTCTAAAAAAAAAAAAAAAAAAAAAAAAAAAACACTTACACACTGACACATTTGCACCTTAAACATTGCCAATGTCATCAGAATTCCAACGGAAGCAATGGTCGGCTTGGCTAACTAATTGGCTTTTTTGCCAGCTGATTAGTTGGCCCATCTCTTGTATTTGTCTATATTGTAATAATTTCATCCCTAAAACTGGTCATATGATCCAACAAGATACTATTTGATGATTTTTACATTTTTAACTTTTTTTTATGATTTATTGAAGATTTATAATTACTGTCCCAGTTCACAAACTCCTTTTGAATCCCTGATCAAATTGTAAGCTAAGATAATCATTGAAATGATTATATATCAAGTATATATTCATTAACATGTAATGAACAAATGAAATTGAAATAAAACAAGCGCTTATGAAGAAATATGTGCTCCCTCCTACAAGACCCCTGTCTATATATTAATTGAATTCATCATTGTTGTTAATTACCACCAATTATACATTCCTGATTATATTTAATCAGATTATTGATTTTAACTATTTTCCTATTGTAAAATATATTTGATTATTTTAACGATTTTTTTTTTCTTGTACAATTTTATATCCTTAAAAATAAAAAGCCATTGTTTTGCTTTAAGTATTTGTTATACCTTCAATATTTATCCCTGTTTTTAGCTTTTAGAAAAAAATAAATTAAATAATATATATATATATATATATATATCACCTTCACTGCGGCATCGGTCCTCGGGGACCGATACAAAATGAAATAATAAAAATCAGGTTATAGTCTGATTGAAAAATTACAGGCAGAATTAAATAGAATTAATATATCGGTCTCCAAGGACCGATACCGCACCAGAGGTAAGTACTACTATCGGTCCCCGGGTACCGATAACGCACTAAAAGAAACCACTTTTTTCATTACCGCAGTGAAGGTGTTAAATATATATATATATATATATATATATATACCTGGTTAATCAATATTCATTTACATAATTCAAAAGAGGGAGTTTATAAACTCCTTGAAAAGATAAAAAGGAAAATTATGCTCCAACTATTAAAGTAGATCGATTCTGAACAAAAAGTAGATTATGTACATTAAAGTAATATTAGTATGGAATATGAGTTGTTTGGCAAATGAATATCACATCAATCAATAATGACTTCTTCAGCTGATTATGAAAGAAGTGCCGATGAGAAAGGACACATCAAGACTGCAACGGTTGGGGGAAACAAGTTTCATCTAGAGTTTCTATTAAAAATAAAGTTAAAGGTGAACAGACTTAGGCCAATATTAAATATTAAAATATTCAGGCATATATTCCTTACTAATTTTTATTCACATTAACATGTTTCAGAATTCATATCTCATCTTCAGATTATTCTAAAAACAAAAAAAACAGTACCTTATAAAACAACTATTCAACTAACATTTTAAACAATCTTAATGAAAAAATATTACCATTATTTCAGTGGTATTTCACTTCGGCAACATATTAAAAGTACTTCTAAATACTGAATAATTGTTTTAAGTATAATTCTTTATATTGTTTGTTACAAATACATATTACCAACTTGGACTAATTTAATATCCAATGATTTAATTATTTAAAGTTTTAACTTAATATTATATTAATAATATTATTTTATAAGTAATTCATAACCAATATTTCATTCTTATTTTTTAAAAACTAACCTCAGCAATTATTTATATTTTTAATTTATCAAATATATTTCCATAATTGGTTCCAATTTTACCTTAGTCTGTTTTAAAATTGTCTATTGTTTTATTAATACATATTGAGAGTTAGGTTAAGTTATCAAAGAGGCTTTGGTTCTTGATCTCAATGAGAGTAATGCAATAAAAGTTAAAATTATATGTTTGCCTGAGACACAGCTTTGTGATCTGAGTATTACTGTTTAATAATTAATAATTTATTATTATTAGTTTAATAATTTTAATAATGTCTGTGCATTGTGTTATGAAGTTTGCTCTGCTGCCTGCTGTCTCAGTGGGGACTCACTGTTACCATAAATGTTTTTGTTCAAGTATCTTGGTTAAAATATGAATCTGATCATTTTCACCTTTTACCTCAGTTCAAAATAAATATTATATGGGTCATACTTGCTTTGGAGAAGATACATTAAAGAAAATAAAAATATTTTTAAGAGATCTGTGATATCAAGGAAATATTTCAAGCTGAATCTGTTTTTTGTTTTTTTTTTAATCTTAAGATCATTAGTAATAAATAAAAAGGCTTAGTGAACCCAAAGGCTCATTACTGACACCATGAATCTGTAACCTCCCACCTTCAGTCCTGTCCCATTAAAACCTAAAAGATCAGTGTCTTGGTCAACTCCTCCAATGTTTACTTAGTGGTTCAATACTAATTATCTTCTTAGGGGTTTGGTTGTTATTATTATTTTTTTATTTTTATTTTTTTAGAATATTTTTATTGAATTAATCTTACAAGCAGCCTCATTCAAGGGCAATAAGTAATATGGATAACAAATATCCATTCATACAATATGTACAAAGAAAACAATTAAAATAAAATGAAATTTACAAGAAAAACTTCTAAATGTGCAAAATTATAATTTAAACAATAATAAATGATTACTTGTAAAAAACAGGCCTACTTCTTTTTTTTGATCAATTGAGTACATAATGGTGTCTATACTTTTTATATGTGGTATTTTGTAATTAGTTATGAATTTTTTTCTGAAGGATTAACAAAATTGATATAAATTTCTGAAAGAAAAATAAAAACCTTTATTATAGTTTGTTTTTTTTTTGGACCCAACACTTCCATTGAAGTCCTATACTGGCCTGGGCGGGAATTTCAAGATTCATTTTCTGGGTCCGCCACGAAATAAATTTTAACCCACCCAGGTGGGATTCGAAACCCACGACCTTCTGGTTACGAGCGTGCTGAGACCCTCGCCCCAACTCAATGGGCCATTGAGTCCCCCTATAGTTGTATTGTTTTTTGTGAAAAACTTGCTCTGTTGGAAAAAATTAAAAATATGATTTGACGTGTTTTCCCCCTATACTCTTCAAATAATTAAATTAATAATAAACTGAAATGAAGATAAAATAAATTTAATTTTAAATACATAATGGAAATCACACAATATGTACAAGCATCCCGAGGAACTCAGAACCAAACATGTCCCTTCCTTGACTTATGGGATGCCAAGGCCAATCAACAGATCCCATCGCTGCTCTCTTAGCTGTCACTAGTGGAGACTGAGGGAGTTAAAGTCCATTATTAAGTTATTATTAAATCCTATGACTCAACATGCCCATTTTAACCCTCATGCTACTGTTTCTTGAACTAAAATAATAAGATAAATACCCCATGATTTCACATTGTACATCCTTATAAATTCTCCAGTGTTCTCATCATTTTTCTTTTTCTTTATTTCATTTTTGGAAACTTAAAGATGTTCCTCCTTTAATGTCAGCAGCCACAATTTGCCTCCTTAAAGAATTTTAGTTTGAAGAATAGTCTTGCAAATCCTTATTTTTATATTTCTGGACAGTAACTTGTGATTTGAGTTTTACAATTGAGAAATAACAAGTGTTCCCATTCTTCTTGCATTTATTTACTCATTTCATTTTTTCTAGATATTGTAGAATTTGTATATTCTAAGTCAGAAATAAATATAGATACTTAAACTAAGAAATCAGTTGTTTTTTTTATGCCTAAACAGTATAAGAATTAATATTCATTAAGCATTGATTTTTCTATTTCCTTAAAATCAATGTGCCCCAAAGATAACACTTGTGGTAGAGTTTCACTCGTTTGATCTCAATTGCAGGAGGTTTCAAAAATATTTATCTGTGCTGAGGTATAACAAATCCATGGTAAACAAAAATTGATTGAATGTGCTATCAGGATTCTGCGATACAAGATAAGGAATATTACCCTGTAGCTAGGTGGCACCCATTGCTTCTACAATTCTTTATTCAATTATTTTCTTATTGGTATGCCTGTTTTGTCTACAGTTACAAAGCAAATTATATTATACTGCTTCTAATATATTTATAAATAAGTTTCACTATCACTGGCTTTTATAAGTTTTATATTACATTACACTTAGGTATGATATAAAACATTATGTTCATATACAACAATAAAATATATTGTTAATGCCTTATACTTATACTAGCATTCCCCGTCGTAGCTTCGCCCGCTCTCATAGTATAAGATAATTTCAACTGATTGAGGTTTTAGGTATATACAGTCGCTCACAGTGAAATTGATACACCCTGTAGAGAGAAAGAAAATATAAAGAAAAACATAAACGACTGCAGGAAACAAATCCAGAAATTCACCAACACATTCCTTTATATCAATATTATATTAGTGCCAAAAAAAAAAAAATTAAAATATTCAACTTCGTTTATTTAAAAAAAATAACAAACGAAATATGAACAAGAATTTCACCTCACAGTCAAAATGATACACCACACTTCTCATTAATTTTTGAATAGTATTAGTTTAATTCAACACCTTGAAGGCAAGTATTTACTTTCGACCACTTCTTTTAGTCTGTTTGGAATGGAGTTGACCATTTTTTTTTTATCGATCCCGGGCTTATCTTGTTCCATTCTTCGAGTGGATATTTTTTTAATTCTTCTTTTCTGGATATCTTATGTTTTCTAATTTTTCCTGCAGGTGATGTCATATTTATTTCTGGTGTCTTTACTAGAGTTTAAAATAAATTGGGGCATTTATAAAGGAGCCATTCCTTAACAAACATAGTTGAGAGTCTGGTGTCATTATCCCGGTAAAAAACAAAACTTATCTTTGAGCCACATCTTTTTCAAAGTTTGTTTCAAGATTCCTCTTAAAAAGTCTTCGTAAACATGTTTGTTAACTATTCCATCTATAAAATGAAGATTAACCACACTAGAAGCCGCCATACACCCCCACATCATAACAATCCTACCTCAATGTTTCACAGTTTTGTGTAATTTTTTTTTCGTTGGCTCTTTTCCTATTTCCTTCAAACATAACAACGGCAATCGGACCCAAAAATATTAAATTTACTTCCATCAGCAAATATTAGGGTTGTCCAAAACTCAGGGTCCTGCAGTAAATATTCATTTAGAAATTGTATCCTAACTGCTTGATTTTGTTTTTCTGATGAATATTTTCTCCGAGCTACTCATCCATGAAATTTATTTTTGCTTAGAACACATCGCACTATTTCTGCACTTACTGGCTTACCTAAGCGTTTAGGTACTTTTGTGGCTATTTGGGTGCACTCAAATGTGGATTTCTTTTAATTTTTAATTAACGATCTAAGTCTCATTCCTATCAGTTGAAATGTTTATAGTGCTTTAACCTTTTTTATGGCAATGTGCTTTTCCTTCGATGGTCTCTCCACTGTATGCAGGACAGTTAAACAGCTTTTTAAAATAATTTCGGCTATTTGATTTGAAGATTTTCCGCTATTAAAATGTTGAATGACTAACTCACGTTTCTTTAATGTTCTGTGTTCCCCCATTATCGAAAAAGGTTCAAACTCATGGCAGATTTTGTTCAACTCGTTCTGAAAAGAGCCAAATGCTTTCGACACAAGAGTTTAACTAATGTAAATTACTTTAAAGTAAACAAATATTGGGAAAAGCAAAGGTGTATCATTTTCACTGTGAGATAAGTAATCGTGAACAAATGTGTTTTATTTTTATAATTATATACCTGCTTACTTTTATATGTTTATATACAAAGTGCATACTACTAGGATGTTTAGTGATCACTAAACATTTTTTTTTTTTTATGTAATATGAGATGAACTATCCATTTATTCAAAGAAATCTAGAAATATCCTGGTGTATCATTTTGACTGGGAGCCACTGTATATATTTTTTGCTATATTTGTTGGTGAAATTATAGCTCTTTTATACGAACAATAGTAGGGTTTATTTAATAAATCTGAAACATCTGAATAAATTTCAAAAATAAAATCCTTGAACATACTCTCTATCTTACCAATTTCTTCATTTACAGTTATATCTTCTGTTTAGATTCCAATTTTTAGTAAATAAGTTGGAAATTCAGAGTCTCCTCCAGTAAGATAAACTATCAGATCGTTTTTTTTTTTGTAATTAGAGTTGTTAAATGTTATTCCAAATACATGAAGACTTTAAACATGCTTTTATTGTATCGGCTTTAGAACCTTTTGGAGTCGGAATTAAGTCTACTAAAATATCCGGCAAAAATAAAGGAGAATATTTTGGACATTTACCATTATTTAAGCAAGGAGAGGACAAATTAAATTATCCACGAGGTTCATGAATCATATTTGAATTAGGCAATAATTTTATCGATTCTATCTGGTTGGATTTTAATTTCTAACCATAAAACAATGTGATAGACCTCATTTCTGCTGCTCAAGACTGTAAATTTAAATTATTATTATTATTGCAGTAAACTTTATTAATGTAAACCTTCCTAAAATTATGAAGATGTACTTAAAATTAGATGCAGTTGGGTTCAATAGTTTTGCTATTGTAAACTCTATTGTAGAATGGAGCTAGCCAAATATCGGTCGGATTTTTAAACTGCACTGGAATCCACACGTTGCACCACATTTATCTAGTTTTTTAAAAAACAATTTAATTAAAAAGAATTAAATTTTAACATAATTTTCTGTCTCTATATAAAACCATATCTTGTCCTCTTATATAATAGTATAGATGAATGCAATAAAATTATAAAAAATAAGCAAAGAGGAACTTATATTGTTAATTTCTTTCTTCAGATTAGTTTGTCATTAATTTTATTTATTTATTTTTTTAATGGATGAGAGAAATACTTCTGTAATATCCTTAAGTAAATGGATGCCAAAGAAGAACTACCGCTTGATATCGTTCTTCCTCACTTTTTTTTCAAGTCAATTTTTACGTCATACATTCCGCTGATTTTCAATATGTACTTTTGACCTGTCAAAATCACATTATTTACAATTAGTATTATTAATAATACTACATTATAATTATCATTTACAGTGAGTAAATAAATAAAGTTAAAAAATAAATTTTTACTTCAAAATAATTTGAATTAAAATCTTTAAAACAAGCATTGGCAGAAAATTTTACCATGTTTGAGTCAAAAAAATCTAAAACCTATTCAAGACCCTTTCATCAAATCCCCAAAAAGAGAATTTATTCTTTGTTCAAAGTTAATTCTGTTTCAGTTACTGTATCAGTATTTCTTTTTTTATTCTTTGAGGCACAAGGCACTGTCATTTTGTTCGATGCATTTTTCTCACTTTTTCATTCCCTTCATTGCTAACATGACAAAAACTTCTTGAAAGACAAACTAAACAGTTATGTGAATACTTACAATTCTCATCCAAGCGTAGAGAGGTTCACCATTCGGTTGATGAATTTATACACACACTATTGTCACTGATGATTTGTTTGATATCATCAATTCTTAGATGAAAGCAATTTTATAGTGCCCAGGAACCACATACTTTATATTAAATGTTCAATAGTATTATTTAAAAATAAATAAAACAGTTAAGAAATGTTTCGAGACTTTAATAAAAATCCTATATGAGTTTTAACTATGGCCTCTTGCCTTCTGATGTTTTAAGATTGGTGATTTGTCATTGGTTCTTCAGTTGGCCAATGGCTGGTCCTCTTTTCTGTTTTAGTATAATATAGTGACTTAATAAGTTTATTAGATTTGAGCTTGATCAAAATTATTTTGGGAATATCTTTTTTCCTTTTTCGCTCTGAGTTCATAAAATATTTTATTTTAAATAGAAACAGAATTGAATCTAATCTAATGCAAGGTGAGAAGAAACTATTTGGATTCAGAGACCACAAGGAGATGGAGTAGAATCTTTATTAAGAACTAAAAATGTAAGTTAAAATTGCTATAATAATAAAATAAAATAATGCTAACAAAACATATAAACTTATATGTACGCTGCAGGTAACAATCAAACCGAGGAATGGGGTATATATACAGTGGCTTCTAGTCAAAATGATACACCAGCATATTAATAGATGTATTTGAATAAATAAATAGTTCAAATTATATTACATTAAAAACATATTTTAATCACTAAACATTGTAGTAGTATGTACATTATATATAAATATATTAAGATACACAAGGATTTAATAATAAAAATTAAAAATAATTAGGGCACACACAATTTTAAAAGAGCATGAGTTGGCCATTCGAAATTTTAATGACAGGAAATCTTTAAATCAAACAGCTGAAATTATTTAAAACAGCCGTTCAACTGTTCAGCATATAGTGGAGAGATCCAAGAAGTAAAATCACATTGCCCAAAAAACAAGTCAAAAGAAATAGATTTTTTTTTTAACTATTTGGGATGAAACTTCGATTGTCAGGGAAATTTAAAAAAATCTATGTTTGAATACACTCAAAATAGCCTCAGATCTCTCTAACTGCTTAGGTAAGCCAGTAAGTGCAAAAACAGTATGGCATGCCCTAAAAAAGAAATTAAATTTCATGGACGTTTAGCTTGAAAGAAACCTTTCAACTGCATAAAAATTAAATGATGCAGTTTGCAAATAAATATTTACTTAAGGACCCTCAGTTTAACTGTAATATTTGCTTATAAATATTATTTTTGGGTCTGACGGACATTGCATAGAGGAAACTAGAAGACCTGGTGAAAAAAAATTACGCCCAACTGTGAAACATTTTCTTTCTGTCTACAGGGTGTATCAATTTCACTGTGAGCAACTGTATACTTGGGAAATCAAATAAATAGTACAATTAATACTATTTGAGATGTTTATACCAGCTTTGTAGGCCTTTAGACAAAAAAAAAAAAAAAAAAAAAAAGTGCACAAGTGTTCTTACTTCTGGCTGTACCACATAATATACTACATTTTAATAATTTTGTTACTGACATAAAAATATATTAGTCAACACTTTTATGTTCTTACAATTCAGAAGTTCTGTAATGCATTCCTTAAATCTTTAAATCTAATATCTTTTTCCACAATAGATTTTGTTATTGATAGATCATTAGTTTGCGCAATCACCAAGTTTTAAACTGATTCTGTTACTTCATGCTTACTATATCATATCTGTTCATATTCATTCAGGAAGTATCGCAGGGAATTCAACTGTTGGTTCTCATCTAAGTGAAAATATATATTTAATCATAAATTTTGTTGGGCTTGACAGTTCTTTTCAGCCATACTTTTCATAGGGGTGTACTTAATAATTTCATGAATTATTTCTAAACTTAAATTCTCTGTAGTTTAATCAGTGACTTTTAAATTATTATTTTTCTTTTACTAATATCAATTTTACTTCTGAATAACTTGGAAATGGCAAAATTTGCATGTTATTGTTTATGATATTCCATGATCCGATTTCAATAAAGAAAACAAACGGATATATAAACACTCAGTGACAGTAATTTTCATACACTACATTTCTTTTCATTACACTTCTTGCTTGCTTTTTCCTTTTCTATTAATATATATTTAATGTTATATATGAACTTAAGGTCTAATAGAGATTTATAATTGTTGATTAGAGTAATAATTTATTTATTGAAGGTGATCAGTAAAATAATTCCAGTATAACAAGAAAACAAATTATTTTCAAACTCTAAATCCAGCCAAAAAACTTGTAAAATCAATGCTAAAGCGGCTTAATGAGGTAATTTCCTTATCCTTAAGAGGATACCCAACAAAGTATCAGATTATATTTTTACATTTTAAAATGATGATTTATTGAACTGTTTGAAAATGGGAGTTGTGCAAATTAAAAAATCTTTTGTTTACTCATAGCTTCTAATGTAATATAATAATGAACATTTATTGTTATTTGACATAAAAATAAGTTTTTTTGTTTAAATTTGTGTGTTATTTTCCCTAAAATTGAAAAATAAATTTTGAAGGTGAGAAAAAAACTTGGTTCACCATGGTGTATAAGTATTGTTGTCACTAAATGTAGATACAGCTGTTTATTCAATGCAATAGAAAAGACTTCCTTTCAATGCAGTCCGTTTAACAGAAATCAGTTAATCAAAATTTTTTTTTACAGCATTAAATTTCTGAAATCTGACTGGACATTTTCTTATACAGCTAAGAGAAAAAAAGGGGTCTGACTTCCATTAATTTGGAAAGTAGACATCCTAAGATTTCATTTGAGGTCTAAAACATAGTTTGAGGTTTTATCTAATTTTAAATACACGGGAAGAGATTATATTTAATAATATAAATTGATCCATTCAAGAACAATTAGTCAGCGCTAAATGAAAAACAAATTATGATTAATTTATTTACAGTTTATTTTTACAAAAAATATAATAATTTAAAAATATAATGCATATCACATTCGTTAGTTATGTATTTTTCACAAACTTAACAATGCCTTTTTTAAATATACAGAACTAGACCTTGGTGTTTGAAATCCATGTTTCTGAAACATTAGTCCTTATAAATAAAATATAATGTACAAGAAATGAAAAAAGATATCTGGCTATCTTAATTCAAGACAAATATTATTTGATATACTTTAAGCATAAAACTGTTTATACATATGTACACTGTACACAACTAAATCATACAAAATTAATTTTCATCCCCCACTAATATTGAACTAATCATATTCAACCTTTTGCACAGATCTCCATCAGCCATATTTCTAAGAATAAAATGATGAATAAACAATTTCAAAGCTTCCCTAAACAACGACAATTTCTTTGCTTTGGATACCTTCATGAATATCTCTTTGACACTATCTAAATTTTCTTCATTAGCTATTGATAATATTGTCTGCCGCAGAAGTCTGATATGAAATTTATCAAGTTCAGTAAATTCAACGACCTTAAGAACAGAAATAGGTAAAGAGCCAGCAATCAATAACTGAGCTAAAAACCTAGCTAATAAATTGATCTGATAAGTGGACAACGACTGAAGATCTCTGAACCTATCCCATAAGGCACACTGAAGCGTCATCTGATGTCTTCTGTCAGATAAGCATAACTGGTCAGCAACAAGACCATAATATGGATTGAAATTTTTCTCTTGAAGTAAGCAATGCACAATAACGAGTGGAATTTCTCTCTCCTGTTGTCCCTTTAAACCTAATCTTAAAATTTTCTCAAAGGCATCCTGGTAATCTTCAGCAGTCATGAGAATACAGAATATGTTTCTTCTATTGTCAGTGTTCATTCGTTGTTTCTTAGCTAATTTTAATAATTTTGCAGAATACTCTTCTTGTACAGGTTTCTCTTGAACTGTTTTTACAGTCTCTTCATTCTTCCATGCAGCACCTACCAACCACCATTTACCATTTTTTTCAGCATTAAGTAGATCATCAAGTCTTATTTGTAATGTTACAATGGAGTTTCCTTTCCTTACTAAAGATTTTAACACCTTCTTTAATTCTTCATGGTGAGTTGGGTTGAAATCAGACAGTTTCGTAATATTGTTATTTTTTATATTAATTAAAATACTTAGCATATACTTCATTCGAGAATTTTCTTCTGCTGATAACTGATTGAATTGCTTTTGAGCAGTCAGAAGAAACTGTTTCATTGCATTCGGGTCATCTTTGCGAAGTGAAAATCCAACACTTTTTAGAATAACTAATATAAGATCAACATTCTTTTCTGTAAAATCCTTACTTAGTTTATTCAATAAATCATACATCAGGCATGATTCAAATAGTTTAAAGTTGTACATATACGAAATCAGATATAAAATATTGTCTAATTCTTTGTTTTCTACTTGATGTTCTTCTAAAAACATAATATTGAAACGTTCAACAAGCTTTTGAAGCATAAAAGCACCAACTTCAAGTCCAATATTTGCATGAAGAAGCCCAATCAACATTGCATGATCAATAATTAAACGCTGTGGAGTTAGTGTATTGTTTACTATATTGTTTAAAGTAAATTCCATAATAATTTCATTAACTGCATTTCTACTGAGTTTAGAATATATCATTTCGATTTCATTAACGATGCTATTCATATTACTCTGTGCTAATCGATTCAACAAACCCTTCAGTTGTTTTTTGGCTTTAGTGATTTCAGAATTTTCAGATAATCTCAAGTGAGGAGGAATATACTTTTCTTGGTTTACTTTGATGATGTTACCCTTGCTATCACGCAATCTACCATATATATCCTCCCAAACCTTATTATCATCAGGGTTATTTTCCTTATCCTCACTTAATATAGGCTTTGATGATTCACTATCTACTTCTAATTCATCAGAATCTGTATCATTTTCACTCTCTGATTCTTCTAGTTTTTGATGTGATGCTACATTTGAATTTTCAATTGCTTCATTATCCAAATTGACGGATTTTAGCTCAGAATGAGATGAAATATGTTTGTTACTGCCATCAGGTTTGTTTTTGTCATTTATGTTTTTTCCTTCAACAATGGACACATCTTCATAAAAATCAGAATCAGAATCATCAAAATTTACTTCATTACTGACAGCAGATTTCACCCTGTCTGCATCACAAACATCCAAAATATAATCAAGACCACATTCAACAAACCCTCTAGAAGTCGATTTAACTTTTCTTTTGCTCAACTTTAATCTCTTTTCAAGCACTTTAATTTCTTTTTCATCTTGTTTCACTGCGTCCAATAACTGCCTCTTTCTTTGATTTTGCATCTGCTTCTGGAATTTACTTAGGCCCTTAGTCTTTTGAACAATTTTGTCTTCATTGGTACATGCTTTTTCATTTTCATTTAATTTCATGTCAACAAACCTAACCTTTTTAGACCTATCCTTGGAACTACAATTCTGTGTGCTCAACTGATTAGGGTCACCATCAGAACTGATGGGCTTTTTATTATTTAATACAGACGTATTATTTTTGACTGTGACAGGTGCTTGACCGATTGAGTGACAGGACTTTAATTTACCTTTTTTTTGCTTCAATTTTTCAAGAAAAAGGCATTTGTTTCGTTTCTTCAACAATCTCTTTTCCTTTCGCAATTCTTTACGCGAACAACTAACATTTGATTTATCAACACTTGTATTTTTTTTAGAACTAACCATTTTCAAGTTTGAGTACTGGAACCCACGTTGTTTACTTTAAGGTTAATTTCGGAAGGATATTACATTGTTATCATAAACCGTGGAGTTAATGATAAATCGCTAGAAAGAAATAAAACCAAAGAGGTATTTTACTGACTCATAATTGAGATGTCCAAATATTTATACCACAATTACCCAGTCAAATAATTATTTTTAAAAATTAAAAATGGGTGTAAAAAAAAGATGCTGTTTTGTATTATATATTATTTTAGTGTTTGAGTAAGTTCTTTCAGTTTTTCAAAGTTATTTTTTCCTTCTAAAACTAAAACGAAGGAAGGAAACGATTATAATGATTTTTGAAGTGTTAACCTCATTTGACCTGTTGATCACTCTGGAATGGGGTAAAAAAATAAAATAAAATTGACGTCACGTAACCGTACAGTACCCTATACCCGTAGATTTAGATCTAATATCTTTATTTAGATATTAAAGGAGGCCAGGACATACCAAAGGTTGCAGCGCCACGGAAAAAAAAATCTATAGTTAGATATGTTTACTATCTTCCCGATAAGCTAGGGACTTGAAACTTGGAATATATCTTAGGAGTGGATGAAAATACAATACTAACAAGAGTGAGAACCATGCGGCGCAGTGCGCAATCCTTAGGACACTCTTGGACTACGACTATTGACGTCTTCCTCCTCCATTCTTTTCCTTATTCGTCTTTGACGGAACGAGCTACTATTGTCTTAGGCATAGTACAGCACTCTTGTTTTTTCAAAAATTTTCATACAATGTCGGAAATCACCTCTGTGAAACGTTGGATTAATTTTTTTTGCAAACTGAAACCACTAGCAAAATTGTGAAGAAGCCGAAATGTGGCTTATTTCATCCTCATTCAAACAGTATACTATTGAAAATTGTAGCTCATTTCGTTGAGAACCTATGACGTGAAGAAAAGCGATAGAGAGGGAAAAATTTGAATTCTCTAAAAGTTATCCGTTGGCATCGCTCGCGCGACTTGTATTTTTTGAAATACGATCGCTGTAAAACTTAAAGGAGTTAATACTTGATCGAATGACACGCCAACCTTCAAAGTCGAATAACTATTTCCGGAGATATTTTAAAAAGCAAGATCTGTTAAGTTCATGCGTTGACTACCCTTGCAATGTTTAAAGGGAAGTTATCATATAAAGGGAAAATTATTAAGATTGAAATAAAATAGGACTGTTACATCTGCAATACCCACTTTTTCAAATAAATACCTATTACATCATAACATAATTATAAAAAATCACAATGAATAATAAAATTCACTTAAATAGAATAATCATTAAAAAAAATTATTTCACCTAATTTCTCTCTCCTTTTATCTTTAGATTTATTTGGGAATGTAGATTGGTTAAACAGGTTTACATTTTCAGCGTATGGTCCTAAGCACACCCACTTTAATTTCTTTTATTTTTATCTGATCTTGTAGCATAAGTACACAGTAGCGGTTGATACGAGTACCTCATTTAATCAAAAAAGAGATTCACTTAAAATGTGTTAATTATTTTCATTTTTTCTTCTTCTTTTATTCTTCAATTAAACGCATTGTTTCTCAAGTCCATTCTGATAATATTAAACGCCTTGGGGGGGGGGGGAGAGACTTATATATAGTATACTACCATCTATATTCCATAGTATATCCCATCACGTCGCTTAAGAATCAGACAGGATTATTTTTAAAACTCTTGAACAGGTAAAAGACAAAATATCTTGTTTATGTTAGGCTGTAATAATTTAAACAATATTGTATAGTGATATTGCATAGGATTGACTTAAGGGTTGAATTTCATTGTCCGGCATAAAACCTGAAGAACCACGACAGCCAGGAACCAGGTATTAGGCTAGCAAAATGTCTGCAATAGATATTGGCTAAATTACTTTAATGAAATTACCTCTTCAAATCTCCAAGGAAGGTCTCCTGCATATATTTTATCGTCTGCTTATATGAATATACTTGTTTTAATTTAAATCGAAATAGTTAACTAGCTTGAACAATTATGTAATATATGAATTATTCTAATAATTATATTTATTTAATAAAATGTATTACTTTTTTAATTAGAATATTTTTCCAGTTTTCTTAGCAATATGGCATCACTGATCGATGGTTGTATTTCCTTTTAATTACGGTTGTCTATAATGGCTTGTAGCAAGTTGTAAGATTCACAATATTGGAGAACTTCTTCTTCTTTCATTTAAATATGTGGAATATTGTAAAGAAAGTTGCAGCCACTTTTGGCATGACTAGAGACGATGTTCTATCAAAAGAACAAGAAGATGAATTAATAAAAGCAGTGCTATCAAAGGAAAGAGCAGAAGACTATTTGTTAAAAGTTATTGACAAAAGGGAAAGTGAAGATTATTCTGGAAAAATTACTCATATGAATGATCAAGTAGCTGTCATCGACAACAAATATTATTTTCATCTCAAAAATGCTGTTGTGCCTGCTTTGAAATTAAATGATTTAGTGACCTGTACTTTATATACTAATGAATTTGATACTTTGGTAAAAAATGTTCAGAAGGTTGAAGGGAATGAAGGAGAATCAGAAAGTGTAATTGAACCTTCCACAAAAGTAGAAAGGTGATAATTTATTTATTTGTATGAGAGATCTGTTGTACTAGTAGAATAGAATATTTCCATGTTTGGTCAATATTTATTTAATAGATATTAATATTTACTTTGTAGAAAACTGGATGGAATGACTGAATTGAAAATATCCGGAAAGATAATTGAAAAAGATGCCAGGAAATTGACTGTTGAAGTTGACCATGAAGATGTTAAAGTTCTAAATTTTAGTTTAGATAATGTCAGTGCAGAATTTATTCCTTTGAGAGGTAAGTCTTATCATAGATAATGTCAATGCAGAATTTATTCCTTTGAGAGGTAAGTCTTATCAAATAATTTAATATAACTCTGATCCACAATTCACCAAAACAGTTATTCTATAGTCATAAAATTTTTATTGGTACAATGGATTTTTTTCAATAATTTTGTTAACCTACCATTTTTTTTTTTGTAAATATCCTTTTGAGCTCCAAATCCCTTTATCCCTATGCTTGTTCAAAATATCTTCAGTTATCGATTCAGGATGTGACTTTTCTTTAATATTTTTTAATCTTCCAAGTTAAATTTACTGGTTATCCTGCTGCTACAATACTGGGTTTGTGTTGATGCCAAATGTATTATATGCAAATATCCTATTCCTGCTTTAGGTAGATGTATTACAGATGTGGATGTAAGCTTGTTCAAGAGATATACAAACTCCCATTTTAGTTGGGAGCAGGCTTTAGTCTGTGAATTTCATTACCTTAGACGTTATTATGAAGATATGGAGGTTTGATAATTACACCTAATGAAGTTGGTAGGGCACTAGACTTCTAAACCTCGGGCAATGGCTCAAGCCTGTGGCCCAAAATTTATTTTCCGAAATTTCAGCATTGAGTCAACTTCAGGGGCATAGAACCTTCTTTGAGTTTACCCAGCCTATGTGAAGGAGTTATGGGGGCTACACACTATCAACCTGTTTGTCAACCTTGTCGAAAACTTCAATGCTGAAGACGGTGTCGAGCGTCTGTGGGCGGGTAGGCGGTTAAAATTCTAGTGTGTGGACAACAACCTTAACTCTGTTGTCAATAAGGTTGATATTGTGTAGCCCCCTTTACTATTAATTGGGGGGAAAGTCTGGTGGTTGAGTGGGATTTTAGCCAAATCTTTTCATTTTACAACCAATGAGGATTGTAGTGGTATTTTTTTTTTTTGCTAACAATGATCATAATGATAAATTTCATCACTATAATAAAAAACATTATGTTATTCAGTGCTGTTACTTTTGTTGTTACAGTATTGCTTGTTCATAAACAATTGTGGAGCACCGGAAGTTTTTGTTTTTTTTATCAGTTTTATTTAATTTAGTTTTTGATTAAATTTAATGTAACATTACTTTTGGTGATTTCACCCCTGTTCCCATCCAAATTATCTTCATTATTGATTGCAATCTGTAATCAAATAGTTTTGATATTTTAATTTACTTTTATCATAGCTTACAGGTTACTTTACTTTAAATTTCAAAATGTGTTTACTATCAAGTTTTAATGTCTCAAATAAAGCAATAGAATTGATTGCAATACTACCATGATGCCTTCTTACATAGCTCCTTCCTTGTAAAGCAGTCCTTTTCCTTACATGTAATATTGTATTCTGTACCACATATTTTTCTGACTCCTGGAAATTATCCTTAGTCATGATGATACCCAGACTTATAAAGCCACCTGAACACCAATTCTCAAACCGTCCTATTTCTCTCTTACCCATCATGTGTTAAATCCGAGAAAAACTCATGTCAAAACCTCTGTGCCCCATCCCTAATTCCTGTAAAAATCTCATTTCAACAGATTCCGAATGTAGCATTCTTGTAACTAGTAATTCTATTGTCTCCTCCGCTTTGAAGTGGAAAATTTACTGAATGGAAGCCTTTCTTGCTGTAAAACAGTCTTTTGACCAAGTACCTACTGGTAATGATAAATCTGAAATTCCTTATTTCCTCATTTTAAGTGAATTTGAAGATTTTAATTATTACATGAGACAAATGGCTCATAATATCTGCGAGAGCATTTTGCATTTATCTAACAGCTCTAATTCATACAAAATTTACATTTATTGGTGTTTATATCTGTATAAAATAACGCCACCTACCCATTGGTAGCACTTATCAGAAGTTGTATATAAAAAGATATTTTTGCATTGGATTTTGCCATTTTTTTTCTGATTCATTATTTTATGGGCTATTCTCCTAATGTAATCATTAAATTCCCTAATTAGTTTATCATTGTTATTTTTGTTATTTATTCAAAATATAGTCTAAAAAGTAAACTTTACTTAACTTGGTTTATTTATAACAGGTGATATTGTTATGTTGGAATGTCTCTCCCCTGTTGAAGATAGTAAGAAAATTATCGTAGAAAAGGTAAATCCAAAGAAAACAGCTATGAAAATGGGAGCAGTTACTGATTGGAATGGCGTGCGAGGTGTCATTAGTAATTTTGCTGAATTTACTTCAAATACCTGCGAACCTGGCTACCAGCCAACCAAAGGAGACAAGGTACCCTTGCATTGGTTTTTTATTTAAAAAAAAAAATTCTGAAAAATGAAATGATGAAGCAATCACTTGATAAATAAAAAAACAAAAAAAACACAGTCTTTTTCTAAGTTCTCTTTTTCAGTTGATTCAAGTTTTATGCTCACTATTTACTGAATGAAATCATATATATCCTTATTTCTTATCTAATAATTCTTATAATCATCAGGTTATCTTCTGCTTAAAACATATTTAGTTACCATTCTATCTTAATATGTGCAGTATTTTCGTAGGTCTCATTATGGTACTGCTCCACTAGATGCGCTCCAGCCCCTTCATGCGTCCAGAATACCTTTTATCGATTCTAACCTTTTTCCGATTTATTTCGATGTTTTAGTTGCTACTTTTCATTTTCCTGAAAGGGAAAGTTTTTATCCCTTCTATCTATCTATCTATTTAGTTAGAATACTACGACCCTCTAGGGTGTCATGGTGTCCGCCGACACCAGTCGCCATGCATCTCTGCCTTTGATGCAGCTACCCAGTTCCTCACACCAAGGTTCCTGGCATCGTTGTCAATATAGTCTCTCCAACGCAGCTTCGGTCTTCTGATCCTTTGATTACCATGCAGGCTGTCTTTAAGGAGTTTCTTGGGGGCCATGTCATTAGTCATCATTGCCACATGACCTGCCCACCAGAGTTGGCCTAATTTTATCTTTCCTCCTAAGTTACATTTCAGAGTGTAATCAAAATCGTGAAGAAAACTAAATCTCCTCTGGTTAGTCAGCCAAAAAACAAATACATTGTTTATATTGTTAAATATTTTCATCATGAGGGATTTTGCTGTATATGATTCTTCAATTGAAAATTATATTTGTTTGCTTCCGTATTTTAATATTTAAGATTTTTTCAGGTTTTGGCAAGTGTTATTAGAAATGATTCAGAAGCTGGATATAAATGGCGAGCTATTCAAGTCGTTGCTCAGCTACGCCAATTGGGTGTTCGCTTATCGAAGAAAGCTGAAGAAGCACGTCGGGAACTGCTGCTTGATAAACAAGGAGTTTTTATTTCTGTTTGTTCCAAGTTCACTGTTAACCTTAATACTTCTCAAGAATTTGTTGTAAGTGATTTAATATTTTTATGTGTTTATAAAAAAGTAATTTAAATGGTGATGGTTAAAAACCATAGTTAAAAACCATAACATATAAATTCATTCTTTAAATTTAATAAATATAATCTTTGTATCAAAGAGGTGACAATTTGAATGTTTTGTATGTTTTTAGAACTGATGTGATGAATATTTAACTTAAATTAGTCTTTGAATAAAAAAGTCCAATAGATGTGGCAAATAATTAATTAATCCTAATTTAATTTTAGTTCTCTGTATCATAAAGATAAGTACTTGTAAATAGTTGGAATAACTAACTCAACAATTTAGAATCCACATAAATAACTTATCCACCTCAATTAATATAATTATAATTATAAATGAATAATTGTATATAGTATTTTAACAGGGTGTCTACTAGTTGGGAAATTCGGGAATTTCGGGAATATGTCGGGAATTTTGTGTGGTCGGGAAAAATTCGGGAATAAGTCGGGAATTTACAGAAAATTTGCGAAAGTCGGGAAAAAGTCGTCGTTAATGCTAAAATTTTCAGACTTTTTTCAGTTTTTGCTCAATATGTCAGTTAAGGAAGCATCTGATTGATATAGTTACTCCACATACTTTTAAATTAAACTAAATTTGCTGCAATTTGAGATCAGGGTGAGTTCTATATAGCAATTGGTTTCCAAGATAATACAGAGATATTATCTTCGAAAAGAGGCCATTTTTTCCTCCAAAACTGATGTTTTTTCGATATGGTCCTTTATTTTGTGAAATATCTCCTGAAATACATCATTTGAGACCAGAATGGTACCTGTGGGCCCAGCGGTTCTCTCAAATATGGCAGATTACATAAAACAGTCAAAAGTGGATTCTGGGGAAAATACTGTTCTGTCTTTTAATGGTTTATTTATCAATCAAAATTTATTTATTTTTGTTGTTAAATAATTGATTGATGAAAAAGAAAAATATAGCATAATCGGGAATTACGTCATCATCGAACATTGCTTTATATACCTACATACTAAAATGCTTAAACAAACATATATATATCGTATATCTCAGGTTATTGCAAGGGAGAGAGGGGGAAAGGGTTGAAAATCGTAAGTTCACAGCCGTTTGATCAAATAACTCGGGATCCGTTATTTGTTGTACATTTGGAAAAAAATTGATCCTATGAATTTTTTTCCCAAATCAATAGTTTTAAAGCTGTAGGGGACAACGCACTACTCTGCGAAAACAACACGTTTTTCTGTACTTTTTTTTAATCTAACTCTTAAACTATCTGTCTGATTAAAAATTTATTTTTATGGATATGCTAAGTAGCAAAGTATGCATAGATTGATTTGTTTAGATTATTATTGAAACACCATTAAAATATCGATTGGCTAGAATTTAAAAAAAAAAAATTGGAAAAAGTCGGAAATTTCTAGAAAAATTCTTGAAAAAGTCAGGAATATGTCGGGAATTTTGATAGCTGAAATTGGTAGACACCATGTTTAATTATAAATATAAGTAGTTATTATGATTAATTATTATATATGAATTATAAATATAAGTTATATTATTAATATAACTTTGATCTCATCAGGTTGAGGTAGTAAACAAAAGTTGTATTGAAAAAGATCTTGAAAGAGTTAGTCTCTTGTCGAAGGCAGACTTGTGTCAGATAACTTTAATAAACCCAGTGGATCCCGCTATGATTATACAACCAGGCCAAGTCGTACCCTTCACATTCAGAATAGATGGAAAGTAAGTAATCTATTTGTATCAATTGTTTTATATTTTATGATTGAGTTACCTGAAAACTAATGCCGGTTTATAAAAAATTATAAGTCTTTAGTGAGTAAAGACGTAATTATTTACAAGTAGTGAAATGCTAAAGAGGTGATAAAAGTGTTTGTTTAGGAGTGGAATATATTAGGTTGTCTGGAAATTAATGCAGGATTTCATGTTTAAACCGAAATCTGCTATTATTATTTAAGAGATTATTTATCTCTTTAACACACTCCTGCCATCCTTCGGAAGGGACGTAAAATGGGAGTCCCGAGCCTGTGCGATATCAGGTACTCGTTAAAGATCCCTATCCTAATTATACCTGGATAGGCAAAATTTAGGACTCCCAACGTAGCATCGTCTGTTTAGCCATAGCAGCATAAAGTGACGTTAAACGAAATAAACACACTCAAAACCTGATACATTACTTTTACTCTACGTCATAGTTCTAGCCCAAAAGTCCTATTAAATAAGATCCCATTACCCAGATCTGATATAGTTTGATATCTTGGTTTCATCTTACCAGGAGACATTTTGACTTGTAACTCAGATTTGAATGCCGATTTTTGTGTGGGTAGTAGGGACCTACAATAGTGCAAAACTAGTGTTACAGCCGCCAATGAGCTTTGGGAGTCAAGAAAAATAAAATAAATGAAAATCACGTTTAATTTTTTTTCTCAGCTCTCAGTCAAGATATAGAAATAAATCATGTTTTGCACTACTATAGTAGTCCAGTCAAAAACACATTGTAGAGTGCATGAAATATGCGATAATTTTTTATTTCATAGTTTCGTTAGGGTTAGAAAGTATAAATACTAAAAGTCCCCGTCCCTGGGGGGTGAGCTAATGGTGGGGGGAAGGAAGAAGTTCATTTTGTTTTGTTTTTCAATTATGTAATTCGAAAACAGTGGACTCTAGAAAAATATGTTTCAAATAAACATTGAATTTAATTAAATTTCCTATAAATTTAATTGTTTGTCGCAATTCCAATGGTTTTCAAGATATACGTTATTAAAAATCGATAATTTTAGAATTAAAAAAATGTTTACCTCACTTTTTATTAAACTTTTGTTCCAAATACCAGAAATATATACATGAAATTAAAGCAAATTTAAGGCTCTACAATGTTGATTATGAAATTTTTTTTGAGACACGGCTGTGGAAGGTACTAGATGCAAAAGTTTGACATAAAGTGAGGTAACATTTGTTTTTGAAAATAGTTAGAATTACAAAAAATATATATAGAATCAATATTATAGGAAATTTAATTAGCTTTAATGTTTATTTGTTACATATTTTTCTAGATTCGACCATTTTCGAGATATAATTGAAAAACCAAAAAAATTGACCTTCTCCCGTCCCCCCCACCCCGTTAGCTCACTCTCCTGGGGCAGGGACTTTTAGTATGTTTACTTTCTAACCAATCCTGACGAAACTATGAAGTAAAAAATTATGGCATATTTTGTAAGGTTATTCTCACCATTATTAATTACAAGTTTAACACACAGTCCATTTTGCTTTACTTTGTCCGGGCGCCGTAAGATAATAAATGACAAATAAATAAATAAATAAAACAATAATAATTACTAAATTGTCCTGTTAAACACCTAACCAACTCTTCTCACAAAATACTAAAATACATTTAAGTACAGTTCTATCGACATAACAAAAAAAAAAAAAAACACTCATCCAATTTTCACAAACATGTTTTCACTTTAACTGCCTGCACACATGTGGTCACACACATCCTGTTCCCTCCAAAACACTGTCCCCCCTCTCTCCTATTCTATGTATTGCCAACTAAATTTATTGTACAAATTAAATTTTAAACAAATTATACAAATTACACTTTTTCTTTAGATGTTATCAATATAATTTACATTATTCTTACCCACAATTATAAATAAAATTAATTATAAACAAAAAATTATATAACAGTTGACTCAGTTATATGTAACCATTTTTCATTATTTATACAAATTTAATTCACTAAATAATTTTCTTAAATTTATTTATTTTGAATTATTTAAAATTTCCACATGAAAATAGACCAAATTTTAGACCCTTTACAATTTCAAGCACTCTACACCCCTCATTGACTGGACTGTAGGTCCCTACTACCCACACAAAAATCGGCTTTCAAATCTGTGAGTTACAAGTCAAAAGGTCTCCTTGTAAGATATGACCAAATACGCTACCAAATATAATCGTAAATTACCAAAGAAACCAAGATATCACACTGTATCAGATCTGGGTAATGGGCTCTTATTTAATAGGACTTTTGGGCCGAAACTATGACGTAGAGTAAAAGTAATGTATCAGGTTTTGGTTGTGGCAAAGAGATACATAATATCTTTAATAATAATATAAGATTTTGGTTTAAACAATATCCCTGCCGAATTATTCAAAGCGTGTGGAGAAGCTGGAGTTTCTGAAATTCATCAATTAGTAACAATGATTTGGGAAAAAGAAAAAATACCAGAAGAATGGAAAGAATCTATTTATTCCGATTCATAAAAACGGTCCTAAGAGTATAGAAACTATCGTGGTATTTCACTCGTTCCGACGTGTTATAAAATATTTACATCAATTCTAATGAACCGAATTACTGATTACGCGGAGGAAATAATTGGAGACTATCAATGTGGTTTTAGACCAGAGTCGATCAACTATCGATCAAATATTTTCCCTTCGTCAAATTTTTGAGAAAAAATTAGAATTTAAGGGCATAGTGCACCAGCTCTATGTTCATTTCCAAAAGGCTTATGATTCAATTAACCGCCAGAAACTGTTTGATATTTTGATCGAACTGGGGATACCAAAGAAATTGGTTAATCTAGTAAAGATGTGCGTGTCCGATACATTTAATAGATTCCGAATCGGGACTTTTTACTCCGAAAAGTTTGAGGTACGTTCGGGTTTAAAACGGAGATTCTCTTTCTCTGGTATTATTTAACTTAGCACTAGAATACGTCATTAGGAAGGTAATGCTTACGGGAAAAGGATTAGAGATGGGTGGTAAATGTCCGGTTCTTGGTTATGCTGATGATTTGGTACTTTTGAGTGAAAACGAGGAAACTATAAAACTAAACACTTAATATAGTTCAAATATAGTCCGGTAAATATAGTTCAAGTAATAGCAGTGCGACGCTTAAAATGGACATGTAAAGTTGTTGGTTTTAATAATGATCGAATTCCGAAAAAAGTAATCAGTTATGAGCCGTCGGGTAAACGACCTAGGGGTAGACCGAGCGGAAAATGGGAGGATTGCATCAGGGCCGACCTGGGGGATTTGGGTTTTGGAGGAATGGATTGTAGGGAAGTGTGCAGTCGACGGTTGGTGCTGTCGGCATCGAACCTTTGGGTTCGCTAAGCCTTAATTTATTTATTTATGTATTTGGTTTAAGCATGAAATCCTGCATTAAGTTCCGGACAACCCAATATCATAATAAAAAGGTTTATTCGAATGAAATTTAACAGTTTACCATTGTAACTTATTAGATATTGATACATGTTTTGGTAATATAACATTTACACTACTTAGTGAGCTTAGCTGTTGGAGTGGAATAAAAATATATTTACATCCATATAAAAAAACAAAACAATGTTATTATTGCATACGTTATTATGCATTAAAGTATCTATTTATATTAATATATTTTCTATGTGTTTAATTTTTTAAGGTTTGTGGGACGATCATCGGAACAATATGTGTGGGTGTTTTCAGAATTTACTATTGGAAGGATATTTGATTTAGAAGTAGTGGATTTATCTTTAGCTGAAGCTGAGCAGGAATGTTCTACTTCACAATCACTTATTCCTAGGAAGGAAGTTACTGCAACGTAATGGAATATTTATTGATCTATATTTATTATTAAAGTGATGTACTGGTGCATCTGTCAGTTTCTTTTTTCATATAAGCAGAAATAAAAATTGATTTGTTGTATAAACTAACTTAATGTTATATCACACTGAAATTTTTGATACTCTATTTTTTGTACTATACTGTGATCTATTTGTGATTATAGTTTTCTTTTATATTTATTTAGGCAATTGTTGGATCGTGCATCTGGTGTCATTATGCCTGGACGAAGATCTTTTTCTCCTGCTGCGTTCGTCCCTGTGAAACTTGGACAGTTTCCATTGTCTGAAAGAATTCTTATATCTGCTCTACCTGATGTTAAAATGTTAGTATTTCTTGTTCTTGTACTTTTTTTTATATTAAGAATAACTATGTCAGTAACAATACCATATCAATAGCTACCTATTTTTTATAACTTAACTGCTAGGCATAAGTTTTGAATAAAATTTTAAACTGGACATTTGAAGATGGAATCTACTATACGAGGATTTTAGTTGTATGTTTATATAAATTGATTGCATTTCATTTAGGATGTATCCATAAGAAAATAGTAGATTTAAATGTTGCTAGTGATATAAGTTAAACTGCTATCCAGCAGTTTATCTAATCCTAGCAACCCCCATCGCGGCCTCACCCGCTCATAAGTAAACAACTTAGATAATTTTAACTTATAATTTTGTTTATTGATATCTTATTACCTTGTATTGAAGTATGGAATTGAGCATTATTTCTTCAAAGATATTTTCAGTAATTTTTAACCAAGTTAAAATTGCATTGATTAGGTTTTTGAAGACTAAAATCGTAATTTTTAATTTTAATTTATGTGTTGGAAATCCAAATGCAAAGAGACAATTAAAAAACACTTGCGGATAATGGACTGCATTATCAGTGCTTACAACTAAAGGCTTATGAATCATATTTTTACACAAAATATTAAAAAGCAAAGGATTGGCATTTTGATTTATTAATAACTAGCTTTCCCCGTAGCGACTTAACTAGCCCGCTCTCATAATTAAAGAACTTTACTAATAGTTGATTAACGAAGAATAATTTGTTTATCTATAAAAGTCTTGTATTGAAGAATGCAATTGAGCATTGTTTCTTCAATATACTTAGCCCACTATGCACAGGTGCCACAGATATTATAAATATATAAAGGCAGAATCAATAAGAATTTATTTAACATAACTCCTATTTGTTTAACATTTGTAGCTACATGTTTCGGAGAAAATAATCCATCATCAGGCTTCTAAATTTAAAAAAAAAAAAATACATTAATCTATAAAATTACACCAATAGTTATTACCAACAGTACACCTCTAAATCTATGATTATTTTTACATTGTCCATTCTCCATGCTATAAGGAATTATATAATATAAGACAGAATCTATGTTGAAAGTTAGGATGTTAATTTCTGCTATATTATTTTTAAGGGAAGTGAATAAAAAAATATGAAACCTTGTGACCAATTTATATGTGTATTGGGGTCCAAGGGTACTTTTTTTCTTTTATCAAACGAAATAATATCTTCCACATAACTTCTCATCTGTACATATATATATATTTACAATATTTACATATGTAGGAAGGCAATCATAACGGGAAACATTTGAGGCCAAAACATCAACTAAAATAATAAACCAAATCATTAATGTTTATACAAACTTATTTAACCTATACTATAAAACATAATACAATAACTGTTAATCAATATTAGAATGCTTA
The DNA here is from genome assembly GCA_003667255.2 of Euschistus heros. Classification (NCBI taxonomy): domain Eukaryota; kingdom Metazoa; phylum Arthropoda; class Insecta; order Hemiptera; family Pentatomidae; genus Euschistus; species Euschistus heros. The sequence goes on along the minus strand of RCWM02000347.1, from coordinate 787,941 downwards.
CCGCTGAGTTGAGTATTTAAATAAACATAAAGTGTTCTGTCACTATACTGCTTTGTTCTGGAGCAAAGACGGTACGGAAGTAACTTCTTCCTTGATGGGCCACCCCACAGCGCTAGCGGCGGCCAATGCCTTACGAATCTAGGCTTACGAAGAGCTTGACAGCAGAACAAGCCGTTACAACCTATGATATACTTTCTCACATTTATTTTTAGATCTTTATGTTTTATTGAATTAATTATACAAGCTGTCTCACTTTAGGGCATTAAGTATTATGGATGACAAAGAATCCATTCAAAAAAATATGTATACTGAAATTTTATCACTTAAATTGATACAACAAATCAAAATATATAAAACACCAAATCCATGTACAAATTAATGTTCTTAAGTTTTGTAACACTTTTACACATTAGATAAGAGGAAATAAGAAAACATGAATTGATAAAACACTTAATCCTTTATGAAAATCATTTTGTTAACTTCTGTTTCACCTATTTACATTTAAGAAGACTAAATATCAATATTACAAACTAAACAACACAATCCAAGTTGAAACTGTAGAAGTGATTGTTTACATGTGAGGTTATAGGAAAGAGCTATCGATAATGTAAACTCGAAGTGAAGCGTTAGGATCAAACTTGGTGGTGGCTCGTAAGCCGACTATTACCTAAAGAATTATTATAGTAAACTATACTATTTAAAATCTTCCTAGAACTATGAAAATTTTGTAGTTAAAATTTGGCACAGATGGGTTTAATAATTTTACCATTGCAAACTCTGTTGCAGAATGGTGCTAACAACTTATCTTTCGATTATTAAACATCCCTAGTATCCACACGTCACACTAAATATTTATAGCTTTTTTTTTATAACAATTTATTTGAATTAAACCAATTTTATTATCAATTTCTAGCTCTATATAACACTGTACCGCTATAACCTCTCTTAAATGGCACTCGCCACATATCGGTCAATTTTCAATATTTACTGCGTACCACATTTTTATCTCTTTTTAGCAACAATTTAATTGATAATATGTAAATTTTCTTATTGCTAAACCTTCTTTCAACTAAGAAGATGATGTAGTTTAGATTTGGTAAAGATTGGTTCAGTATTTTTTGCGGTTAGTTTTGTTTTATAAAAGTAAATTCTATGAGTAAAAATTTAATTATTCAATTTATTCATGGTTAAACTCTTAAAAAATATTACTAATTAAATGTTATTTTAATAACATGCCTACATATAAACCTGAAACATCAAAATGAATTTGAAATCGTTTTACGGAATTTTATTCTTCTTAAAACCTTCCTAAAAAACTAAGGAGATATAGATTAATTTAGAACATATGTTTTTATTGGTAATTGTTTAATAACACCTGCACTAAAGTAATATTTATAAAAAATAAATATTATTTTGATATTTTGGGGATATTTCTTGAACCCCAACTCTGATTTGAATAAAAATTTTTCAAAAACCTTCCCGGGGATATACTTAATAACTTCCCAAATTTTCACGGCGATTGGATGTATGGTTTTTGAATCTATCGAGAACAGACAGACACACACACATTCATTTTTATATATATAGATTTTTACTTAGCAGAAATAATTTTATTGATTTCATCTGGTCTATTTTTAATCTCTAACCATAAAAGTATATGAGAATGGCGCTAGCCACGTATCGTTCGATTTTTAAACTTCACTGGGATCCACACATCGCACCGCATATTTATAGCTTTTTTGATAACAATATGATTGAATTAAGCAAAATTATATTATCAATTTATAGCTTTATATAACACCTTATCTTTGTAACCTCTCTTGAATGGCGCTCATCATCTGTCAGTCAATTTTCAAACTTCACTCCGCACCTCATGTTTATCACTTTTTTTTACAACGATTGAATAGAAAAACTTAAATTTTATCACTGCTAAACCTTCCTTGAACAATGAGGATGATGTAGTTAAAATTCAGTACAGAATGGTTCATTAGTTTTCACGGTTTGTGATGACAAACGAAAAATGGCTTGTCCTTTTATATAATAGTGTAGATTAGGTGTTTACATAAATTCTTGTGCATAAGTATAGCTTTATCTCAGATTACATATTTTAAACATTATTCAAAGTAAAGTCTATTGTTTTCAACTATTTTCAAAAATCTTTCTGCCACTAATTAGATTTGATTCAGCTACCACTCCTTTTGTTTTGAGGCAAAAAACTCTTCAAATCTGAGCCATTGATCTAAACAAACCGTGATCTGATGTTGCAGTATGTGACTTATATGCAGGACAAGGTCTACGATAAAATGTTTACTCCTTGCAGTTCTAATAGCTTTTCCTTAATGAAATGAGAATAATGTGCTCGGCTGTTGTCATGTTGAAAAGTGGCTTGGTTCCTCTTGACCAAAACAGGATACACAGTATTGCATAAACTCCATCCAGCTGTTCACTGTAAAGGATTGAGTATACTGTTCAATCATCACTAAGAAGCTCAAAATGCAAAATGCCATTGAAGTTTCACCAAACACAAAGCATCACCAAACGAACTAAAGTGTCGACTGCATTTGCACTTACACCTTTTTCCTTCTAACATTGCGATTATAATTTTCAGTTTTTGATTAAGTGAACGAATTAACATTATTTCTGATATATATGCAATTATATATCCAAAAATGAAATTTAAACTAGGTTCCAGAATTTTTCTGAAGATTGTTTAAACATTAGCTATATCAAGCTGAAACATGCTTTGCGTTTTATTTTGTTTGTTAATTATCTTAGTTTTAACGAGTCAACCTTTTTTGTATTTTTAGGAATCTGGATGATTTGATGATACGTGTTGAGAAGGTTTTACCCTGCTTGAAGGAGGATCTGTCTCCTAAAACATATTTAGCTCGTATGCATGGTCTTCTTTATCTCGAGGAAGTGGCTATGCTGAAGCAGGTATTTATTTTATATTTATTTTTATATTATTTCTATTCTAATACTATCCCATATTTTTAACGCTCTGTAGTTCATTTCAAATCATACCTGACATAATATGAATATTCAATTTGTTAAAACTCATCCTTCCGAAATCACCTCCAGCCACTTGTCTAGTCTCTTTTATGCTTCCTCTACGCATATTACCAATATGAAGAAATTAAAATTAATGACTAAGGAATCTCCTGGCACCCTCATCAATTTTTTTTTTTTTCAAAACCATTTTTATTGATTTTTCAATAAATTCAAATAAATACAAAACAAAAAAAAAGTTGTAATTTTGATATTTAAAATAGTACCGTTTTATCTTCTTCTTTCTCTACCTTCTTTGTGCTGTTTACCATCTTGCCCAAATGTACTATCTCTTGCTGAACCTGAACCAAACCTTGAGTTCATAGAGTTAAAATATAATACTTATTTCATATGCTTCTTAACTAATAAAACACTTTTTACACACTATGGCTGGGAGAGGTATATATTTTCCACCAACTGGAGTCGATTTCCATGTTGGGTATACCTTATAGATCAGATATAGTTGTAAAATACTTCTCATAGTATACATGTTGTAATATGTACTCTTCATATAGGGTCAGTCTAAAAGTCTGCTCGGTCATAGATCTCTTTGTTTTTATGGCAGTATTTTCTGATTTGTACACCTGATCCTTGTGCAAACTTGAATACATATAATAGTAAAGGGATTTTTAGAAATTTAGCTTTATTCTGGACAGCTATTATCATTTCTTTTGCTATCAAAAATGGAGTGTATTGCTGGGCATTATCATATAACATACCATTTCTATGAAGTGCTTAACATCGTTAAAACATCTCATAGGATCTGTCGAGTTTATGGAGCCTGAGTCCAATAAAAAACATTTGTTATGAAAATGGTTTGCTCTCTAACATGATTCCATGCAGGGCTTGATTTGCCTGGTTCATAAAAAAGGGGATAAGCTAAAATGTGAAAACTACCGAGGAATATCCCTATTGAACTCCGCCTATAAACTCCTCTCTATTATAATATTCACAAGATTACTTCCATATGCTGAGAATATTATTGGAGATTACCAATGCGGCTTTCGGAAGGATAGGTCAACATCAGATCAAATCTTTACGCTGAGACAGATATTGGAAAAGTCATTGGAATATAGAATCAGCACCCACCATCTCTTTATAGACTTCCGTGCGGCGTATGATACGGTTAACAGGAAGATGCTCTACAAGGCCATGAAGGAATTCAACATTCCCGCAAAGCTGATAAAAATGGTTGAGGCCACAATGTCTGGATCGAGATGCAGAATCAGAGTACAGTCACACCTGTCAAACCCAGTAGAAACAGAGAATGGCCTGAGGCAGGGTGACGCATTGGCTTGCCTACTTTTCAACCTGGCTCTGGAAAAAGCGATTCGCGATTCTCGCCTACAGGTAGGGGGACACATATTTAACAGGCAGATCCAGGTCCTGGCCTACGCGGACGATATTGATCTGATTGCAAGAACAGAAGCTGGCCTGAAGGAGGCATTTGCGGCCCTGGAAGCTTCCGCGAGAAATATGGGATTAGTCATTAACACGCATAAAACTAAGTATATGGCTATCGGAAACGACCGGAGAGATCCGCACTTACAAGTAGGAGACTATGTCTTTGAAGCGGTACAGGATTTTACGTATTTAGGTGCCCGTATAGATGTCAATAACTGCTGTTCTAAAGAGATTGAAAGAAGAATACAAGCAGCAAACAGGAGCTACTATGGCCTTCTCAAGCACTTCCAATCCAGGCTAATAACCAAAAACACAAAAGTCACTCCCTATAAGACACTGATCAGACCCGTCCTCACATACGGATCAGAATCCTGGGTGATCAACAGGATTGATGAGCAAAGACTGGCCGTATTTGAGAGGAAGATATTAAGAAAGATCTATGGACCAGTATGGGAGAATGGTGTCTGGAGAAGGCGTCACAACAGAGAGGTTTACGCAGAATTCCGTGACACACCTGTGGTGGATTTTACCAATCTCAACAGACTTCGCTGGGCAGGACACCTAAAAAGAATGAGGCAAGATCGGATACCGATAAGGGTCGCTAACCATATGCCTATGGAGAAGAGGAAGGTTGGAAGACCGAAGGCCCGCTGGATGGACCAGATAGGTACTGTGGCCCGACGATTAGGCGCAACTAGGTGGTGGACCATGGCGCTGAACAGAGAGGAATGGGCGAATTTTCTAAGGGAGGCCAAGGCCCGCACAGGGCTGTAGAGCCGAGGATCATCATCATCTCTTCCATGATGGAAAAGAAGTCATAAACTATTCAATGTTAAAGATACCAAAGGGTCCATTCATCCTTTAACCGCTGATACTGACGAAATTTCGGCTTTAGTTGATACAAAACCACATCTTACAGTTCAGGATATTCAATATATTCCCAGCGTGTCTTATGGAAGGCCTTATAAAAATGTTTGCTATTATCGTGACAATGCTCAGCCATACACGCCTTTATGCATCCATAAAATGGATGTTTTGCCACACACTCCTTACCGCCCTGAATTTGCACCATCTGTTTAACATTTTATTTATGAGGAACCTAAGTTGTACTGGAAGAAGGGTGGGTGTCTTCATTCTTTGTATTCATTGACATAAGGTTATTAAACAAAAAGCAGCATGCATACTTTAAAATTAAAAGTTTAGGGGCTTTTCTGAAAGCTTGACTAAATTAAAAAAAAAAAAATAGACAAATGTGGACTGTGAAAAAACTTAATGCTTGTTTGCGGAACAAGGAATAAATCCTCTTACCAAATTTCTTGTCGTCCCTCAGAGAATTTTGACCGCTTCCCTGATTTCAATATGCCATGACCAGAGCTCTGACACAACAGAATCTCGACCGAGGAAACGGGATTTTCTCTTTGTTGTTACGTGGAAATCTGGAAATTCTGTACTTTCTTGAACCTCCTTTCTGAACATTTATTGTAGTGAAATTTTAGACAACTGACGTTGGACCAATTTTGAACGCTCAAAACCACAAGAGAAAAAAGGTAAAATAAAAGGAAACTATACACTTGTTCACTTGTTCTTTGGAGACAATAGCGATAGTGTGCTCAACTCGGAAGCAGGAACAGAACAGACTTATTACAAGATGGCTAAAATCCGTTGGTACAAAAGTTATGTAATATAATAGTCATGTGACCGTGGGAGTTAACAATTCTCCACAATTTAGAAATAGTAAAGTGCATTGGACTGTGATCTAGCGGAAACACTAATAAAATAAAGATTACAGCTGATAATGATAGATGGCGCCAAGAGGTCTAATTAGTTAAATTTAACATAATAACAGGAGGGGGATTAACAAAATAGAGTAGCAAAGTCTTTGAATTTTAATCGAAAATAAACAATACTGAGAAACTAAAAGGAAAGCACTTATAATCGCCTTAATAGTATGTAAAAAATAAAAATTGTATGGAGAAGATAATCAGGGATGCAGTCAAAGAGAAACACCACGTCTAAGTAGAAATACTTTAATGTGTGCCAACGTTTCAACCTGCCTTGCAGGTCTTCATCGGGGCTATAATGAACAAAATACTAGATGTGACAAAAATAACAGACCGATAAACAGATGACAAATGGAATAAAGAATTACATGGATAAAATACTATACACAAAAAAGGCTATAGAAAAGAACAGATACATTATAGCCCTGAAGAAGACCTGCGAGACAGGTATTTCTACTTAGGCGTGGTGTTTCTCTTTGATCCTGATTATCTTCTTCTCCATTCATCTTTACAGTCAACTATACTTTTATCAATAAAAATTGTATTTTCATTGAGGTCAAAAAACTGCTTGAACCACCTACCCTGTACTAGTAATTATATTGTGTGTTAGTAATAAAAGATGTATCCATGATCTTTAATTAGTGTGTAAATCACCTCCTGAGTGGTATGAGTAATAAAGGTGCATGTGGAGTTGCTGAAGCATTCAATGTTGAACCATTCTTTGGAAACTTCACTTTTTGTTTCCCATTCACTATACATATGTATTGTTTTCCCCAATATATATTTGTTTTTCATCAATAGTATGGCCACATCTCTCATGCCGGAGAATACCAGGAGGAGACTGAAAAGAAACTGGATGAGAGACCTACTTATATAGAAGTAAACCAAAGACAAGGAAAGTGTGCCACTGTTTTTTGTGGTCGGAAGGTGTATCAGGGGCCGAAATTCATCAAAGACTTTTGGTACAGTACGGGAACAATTGTTTTTTTTGTGGTCGGAAGGTGTATCACAAATTCGGAGTGTACGGGAACAATCTATGAATGGATTGAAAAATTCAAAAATGGTCGCACAAGTGTTACGCAAAATGAAGGAGCTGGACGACCAGTTACCGCCATAAACGAGGAAAACATTGAGCGTTCAGGTGAAATGATTCTCTCAGACAGACGGATAACTGTTGACGACGTGGCAAATCGTCTGCAAATTAGCCACGGTTCTGCCTACGAAATCATTTACAGCAGACTTGGGTTTCATAAAGTTTGTGCAAGATGGGTTCCAAAACAACTGACACAGTTGCATAAACAAACGCGCTTGGACGTGTGCACAAAACATTTGGATCGCTATGTTAACGAAGGGGACAACTTCTTAGACAGGATCGTTACTGGTGACGAAACATGGATCCATCATTACGAGCCGGAGAGTAAACGGCAGAGTATGGAATGGAAACATCCAAATTCGCCGTGCAAGAAAAAATTCAAAACCCAACCGTCCGCAGGAAAACTTATGCTTACGGTTTTTTTGGGACTCACAAGGTCCATTACTGGAACATTATCTGGAAAGGGGCACAACAATAAACAGTGAACGTTACAGTGAGATGCTTACTGCTAAGCTGAAGCCTGCAATTCGAAGCAAACGCCGAGGACTGCTGTCAAAAGGCGTTGTGTTGTTGCACGACAATGCCCGTCCGCATACAGCTGCCCACACTGTAGAAACGCTTCAGAAACTCAATTTTGAAGTATTGAATCATCCTCCATATAGTCCCGATCTCGCTCCATCTGATTTTCACTTGTTTGGTCCACTCAAACAGGCAATTAGGGGCCGTCGATTTGCCTCGGACGAAGCATTGAAAGAAGCGGTGCATTCCTGGCTCGCATCTCAACCCAAAACCTTCTTCCATGAGGGCATCAGGAAACTTGAACAACGTTGGACCAAGTGCGTTGAAAAGCAAGGGGACTATGTCGAAAAATGATGTACTTGTAAGTTTCCTATTTCATTTCAATAAAATTTTATAACTATATTGCGGATAATTATTGACTTACCCTCGTATATATATATATATATATATATATATATATATATATATATATATATATATATATATATTTGTTTTACACCTAAGATCATTTTATTAAAATAAAAATATATTTTGTTTATTCATTACAAGGTTGGCGAACTTCAAATGGATAGAGCATCATTTAGAAAAGAAAGAGATTGCCTTGTATTAGATGTACCGCCACTCTCACCTTACACAAGTAAACTAGTAGCTGGCGACATGCTGATAGCATCTCTTCCTTGGGCCGCAGGTCTATAAGTTTTGGATTATTAGAATTAATAAATTTTAAAATTCTTTTATTATAAGTTCTCTCTATGTCTCTTTTAATAGATGAAAGGAAGTATGAGGGAGTCATTCATCGAGTGACCCAAACAGAGCTGTGGCTCCAGTTCGCCAAAGATTTTCACGATTCCTATGGAGAAGGGGTTAAATATTCTGTATCTTTTGTGACATCAAGAGCTTCTTTGCGTAGAATGCATCAAGCTATTAACCTTGCAGCAAAACATCTTGGTTATGGTTGGCTATTTCCGACAGGAGTAGTGCCTAGGTTGCCTCAGGTTGTCGTTGAAGAGGTTAGTAGTATAACTTCTCATAATAGTAATAAGTGATTTTATATATCGGTTCATAAGAATGATTAGGTCTTTTATGCAGTTGGGCGCCAGATTCTGGACCAGGAATTCCTTGAAAACTGGGAATTATGCTGAAATTTTTTCACTGGTATAAAAAGTGGATTGTACTTTAATTTTACAATGCACCTGGAATTTCATGATTTTGTAAGATAAAAAAAAATGAGATTTATTTACTCATTGTTAATTTAAATGACAATGTAAATAATAGATTAAAACATTGAAGGCTCGAGATGTTTAATGAATTAAATTTAATTTAAAATTCATGTCAATTAAGAGAATAAAATGAAGAACGTAACAACGTTTATTCAATTTTTTTTTTTTGCAAAATTAATATGTTGCCAGTGGCTCATGCATATATAAATCTGGGCTAAAGTGGTAAAAAAGTTTTTGGATGAGATCATAGATGCCAATAAGTTTTGAAGAAGTGTGGCTACTAAATACAAATAAATCTATTATTGTTCTACTTAAATCTAATTCAGTGATAATCTCCCTCTTCGGCTTAAATTAAATGTTTTGCCTGTTTCTTTTTCGAATCATTAGCAACTGCTCTTACAAACTTTTTTCTTTTTTTTTACTAACACAATGCCAATCATGTGTAAGTTTCAAACTTATGATGAAAATACGCTTGAGTGAAATAAAAATAAAGGCTATCACATTCAATGTAAACAAACATGATCAAGAGAATAAAATATTGGGAAGGTTTTTAATGGTAATAAATGGAATTCTTAACATTGACTCACAAATTATAACATGCTTAATAAACTTTGATCATGAAAATCATTACCGACTACAGAAGGGACCGAAATGTATTGCTTACAAATTGCAATGATTTTTCTAATGGACCAGCAGTTTATTTCAAATTAGCAGGATAAGAATCATCTAGATTGTATTTTAATACGTTATCTATGGTTTCGTTTTATTTGATATGTCTTCTACCGATTGCCTTAAAGTAAAATTCTATTTTTAAGTGACCTTCGGGAACTGTAAAAATATAACTCTTTTATTGATGGCCTTTTTGTTTTACTGTTAATTTTTAAAGAGTTTATCATAAATAAGTTTGTAATTATGTCTAATTATCGACCTTTTGACATTATTATAACACTTGTCAGCCCTTAAGACTATAAAATAATAAATATTAAAATACTTGTGTATTTCTTCCTTACATTACTGAATAAATATTTTATAATTTTAATTTAGGAAATCGAAGAAAATGACTCTACAAAAACGACAAAAAAAGAACGGGGTTCCAAGAAAGTTAATAGTTTACCTGCGGTTCAAACTCCTTCAAGCCTAGCATACAGTCCTGATCCCAGAAAAGTGTCTATTGCCGGACAAGCCAATCTTAGTATTGATCATAAATTTCAGGTATTTATTCGATTAAATCATTATTATTATTTATTTATTTATAAAAGGAAAGAAATATAAGTTACGGAGAAGGAATAATGAAGAAGGAAAAGAAAGGAATGTAAATAAATAAAACAGTTTTACTATCCTTGAATATTTATTGCTATCTATTTTAATTTAAGAAAATTTAGCTTAATGTTTTACAAAGTTCTGTAATAAGATCTTTCTAATGTATCTTTAAATTTTTGCTTTCAGGCTTCATTATTGAAACCCGGATACCGCGGTAGAGGTAGAAGGTACAATAACCGGGATATCCAATGGAACAGGCAAGGTAGTGGTTATGGTATGCACTGCACCATCGACAATGAGGTCCGTGTGAATATTGGTTTAGAGAGAATAAAGAAAATAAGATGGTATGTTTATTATTTATTGTTGTTTTTCTTTCAAAATTTTATTATTTTATAAATTTATTTTTGCTGCAAATCTGTTTTTTGCTGTAAATAATTAATATCTCTAACTGATTCTAGTTATAATGTTCTTTGAGTGACTATGGATTTTAAAGAAAAATATGAAATGATTTAGGTTCAACAAAGGTCTAAATAGACAGCAAAAAGAAGCTGTGAAGAACGTACTCTTGGGAGAAGCCAGGCCTTTGCCTTATGTTATATTTGGGCCACCAGGCACTGGCAAGACTGTCACAGTCGTTGAAACTATTTTGCAATTACATGCTCTCATTCCAGAAAGTAGGTATGTATCCTTTTTTATATGTTATGTCTCACAAGGGGAGGGCACACACTCAATCTTTCACAGATCTTGTTGCCAATTTTTTAGTAGGTTCCTGGTCAAAAAATATTGGACACGTATTTTGCCGTTCGAACTAATAGTCCCTAGGAGCTGAGAAAAAAAATATCTTGAGTTTAAAAAATGATATCTGCACGATTCTTGCAGCATAATGTTTAATTTTTGAGTGGAGACTTTAAAAAAAAAAAAAAAATTTAGCTGTTTCATAGATGTTATTTTAGGTTAGTTAAATTCTTATTGATTATATCTTCAAGTAACCTATCATAATAGATTTTTTTTTACACAAAAAAGGACGTCAGATTCTAATTCAGCACCCTCAAAAACATTGAAAAACGGTTATTCAATAAAAACAAAAAATATCATTTTTTCACCCTCTTCAAGGAGAATGAAATTTTTAAAACTATGATTGGTAACTTTCCTTTAAATCTTTGTTACACTCCATGCAAATTCAACTTGATTGGTATCACTGGAAAGAGGAGAGCCTCAGCTTTCTTTTGATGTATATAAATACGATATTCGATAAACAAAAATAGATCCTATTTGAAATGTTGGAAAATCCTAAATACATTTTGATTTTTTTCTTAAGTTTAAAACCACAGGGTGTCTGCCAGTCGGGAATTTCGTGTGTTTGGGAAAAATTCGGGAATAAGTCGGGAATTTACTAAAAATATGCGAAAGTCGGGAGAAAGTCGTTGTTAATGCTAAAATTTTCAGATTTTTTTTAGTTTTTGCTCAATATGTCATTAAGGAAGCGTCTGATCGGTATAGTCACTCGTCATACTTTTAAAGTAAACTAAATTTTCTACATTTGAGACCAGGTTGATCTCTGTATAGCTATTGGTTCCCAAGACACAGTTCTTCGAAAATAGGCCATTTTATTTTCTAAAAAGTTATGTTCTTTCAATATGGTCACTTATTTTGTGAAATACGCATCGTATTTCAAATATTATGAAGTTGTGGTATTATATTAGTAGTATTATTATTGCAACCGTATTAAAATATCGTTTGTCAAGAATTTCCAGAAATATTTTTGAAAAAGTTGGGAATTTCCTGAAAAAGTTGGGAATATGTTGGGAATTTTGATAATTGAAATTGGTAGACACCATGAACCAGACAGGAAGATGAAACCAAATGCATTTCAAGCATATTACCACCCTGTATTTTGGGTAAAAATATGAAATTGATACATTTAACTGTCTAACCATAATTCAAGGTTTTGTAAATTTAAACAATTGCTTACAATTAGGTCAGGCAAATTTTACGATTTTTAATTTTTCTATTTGGATGAAATGTCGTATTTAAGAGTTCTTTTGAATCATGAATTAGAATCTGATATCATTTTTTGTGTAAACAAATTTATAATGGTAGTTCGTTTGAAGATCTAATCATTCTTTTAGAATTTAATTAACCTAAACTAAAATCTATGAAGTGGCTGTAATTTTTCTAAAATCTGCACTTAAAAATTAAAGTGTGAAATAATCATGTAGATATCATTTTTTAAACTCGAGATATAAAATAAATTAGTTTAATGCTATTTGGTTTCCTCCCCCCCCCCCCAGCTTCTTAGGCCCATTAGTCAGAAGAGATGTCTAATATTTTTTGACTAGGAATCTCTGAAAAAATTGGCAACAAGATCTGAGAGAGACAGAATGAGTGTGTCCTCTCATTGTCAGTAACTTTTATTAACTCTGCAGAAGCTTCAGTTGTAAATGGTTCAGTTTTCAGGCTTCAGTTTATTAAGTATTAAAAAAAGTAACTTAAAACAACTGTAGTCTCCTAAGGTCTCAAATATTTTTTCATTTCAGATTGCTTGTTGCGACTCCCTCTAATTCTGCTGCGGATCTCATTACCGAACGATTATTGGATGCTGGTGATTTAGAACAAGGAGATCTATTGAGGATGGTCGGTTATCATTATTTAGAACAAGGAAGAATTGCTGCATCCATTGTGCCGTACGCAGCAGTTCCAGATGTTAAAGCTATTAACGTTGCTGGTCTTTCTGGTGCTTCCCGTTAGTACTTAATCAATCTTTTATATAGAAAGCAAGCATATCAGAAAAATAAAACAATAATAAAGCCAATGGTATATTCATAACTTCACAGCAGGATACAAATCGAATACATATTTTAATATTATGAATACAGATTTACTAAAATATTAAATTAATAAAACAAATAACTATTCTAATCCAAGAAAATCCCTATGTGAGAGAGTCTTGACTAGGAGTCTCTTGGTTCATCTCTCTTCTACTTCAGTCCGCTTATCTTTTCCTTAAATGCCTCCCAGAATCTGTCCTCCCATGTCGTGTGATTATCTCTGTTTACTCTTTGTATTTTCATTATAATATTTTACTCATGTGTCATTAATTTTGGAATATATACAGAATGAGTACCTCCTAGTGTTAAAAAAAAAAAAAAAAAAAAAAAAGGGTGAAACTAGATGAAAAATGCCGCAGACCTCACCTTTCTATTCCAATCCGTTGCAGCTATAGGATAAATCAAAGACTTTTATGAGGAAACCACGGTTTTTACCATAAAAGCTGTAGATGTCTCCATTTTGTTTTAATATTTTTCAAATTTTGTACATATTGGATTTAGCATTAAATTTCCTATAAGAGCTGAGTTCATGTAACATTGAATTTTACAAACTTGGGATCTAAAGAACATCTTCTTCACCTTATTTAGGGAAGTTAAAATGTATGATATTACTTCAACACCCACCGGTTTTCTAAAAAACTACCCACAAAACTGCAAATCTCACAAAAACTTGCAAATTTAATCAGCTTTCGAATGATATGCTAAAAGTAATGATTCTGTTTCGATTTCATGCAGAAATTTACTTTTAAAACCGAACAAACATGGCGTTTTCATTTGGGATACAAATCAGTTACTTGTGTAAATAAAACATTATGACAATTCCTTAATGGAAATGTGCATTTCAAACATAATAAACTTCATTGGAATAAAAAGCAATGAAAAAAATTATTGTTTAATAGAAAAAAAAGGAAAAGTGTTAATAAAGCGACACATTCATTTATTTATTATTATTATTTAGGATTTATTTTATTAAATTTTCAACGTAAAGTTTAGAACTCAATGATAATGAACATAGACCTCAATTTTGCCATTTGTTTCTGAATGCAGATGATGTTGAAGTGGCATTTTTCTTCATTTTTAATTTAGTTTCACCAAATTTTTTTTTTTACTCTAAGAGTTACTCACCCTGTATATTGCACTGATTATTAAAAAATATATATTTATATACATAGTCTAATATTTAATAGCCAATTCTATTTGAAACGTAAAATATTAAACTCATATTTTTATGGATTAATGGTTTGAATGTTTAGTTATATATATTGTTATGTTTTTTTTTTTTTTTTTTTTGTAGGTTAGTTTACTAAAATTTCGAATATTTTGAAGTTAATTTTCTTTATAACAAATTTTTAATTATTTGTCCCCATTTGGGCTGTAGTTTGTTATGTTTCAGCTTTTTATTAGATAATGTAAAATTATTTTCATTTATATAAAGTTAACTTAATTTGTTATGTTAATTTTGAGGGAATATCAAGGGTTGAGCTTTTCTTCTTGTATATATTCTTTTTGACTCAAGAATATATATTTTCAAATAAAAGAAATAAAAACATTTTACAATTAGATTACATTTTTTACTTAACGTATTTGTAATTAAGATACCTTCTATTTTCTCAATGACTGTAGGTTCTCACAACCCAAATGTTCCCCAATTTGTCCTTCTTGCATGTAACTTCCTTCTTTTTCTTCCTTCGCCAGTTTATTCAAACACTCCTCTCATCCAGACTGCTAGTATAATTTATTATTTCTTCACACATGTGACTTGTTAAATCTCAGAGAGATGTTGATGTTTCAAAATCCGAGAGATGAGAGCGAGAGGTGTTGTCGCCTCGAAGTTCCATAGCAGAGAGAGAGCTCGGTGTTGATGCCTCGGGATCCATACGCAGAGAGAGAGCTAAAAGACGCCAGCCCCAAGCGTCCTTTCAAAAAACCGTTAACGGCCAAATCTGCTTCATCATAGCCTTCATATTTATTACGTCTTAACTTAAAATAAAATATACAAAATTCAAATTATACAATAATAAAACATTTAAAAATCCTAATCATTTTTAGCATATCCCAATTTAAATTGATAAGCAAAAACTACGTAACAATTAGATTGGCGTTGAACTCTCGCTGGCGCCAAATTCAAACTTGAATTCTTTTAAAATACAATTTATCTTGACTTCGAAATATCACTACAATATATTGTAGTGATATTTCGGAGTCGAGACAAATTGTATGTAAAAGGATTTTGGTTTGAATTTGGCGCCAGCGAGAGTTCGCCTCCGATCTAATTGTTACATAGTTTTGTTTGTCAATTCGAATTGAGGTATGTTAAAAAATGATTAGGATTTCTAAATGTTTTTGTAATGTATAAATTAAATTCTATATTTAATTTTAAATAAAAAGTCGTTAAGACGTAGTAAAGATGAAGGCCGTGAAGATTTGTCTCTTTAACGGTTTTTTGGCTTGGACGCTACCTTGGAGAGAGACGCTCTCTTGGCTCGCTGGACATCGAAGTGATAAGACCTCTCCTTAGTTTTAGTGTGAACCGTTAGTCACATGTGTGAAGCAAAAATAAACTAATTTAACAGTTTAATGTGATGAGTGTTCAATAGACTGATGAAGGATAAGTTGAGGAACAACTTGGATTATGAAAATCTACAATCAATTCGAAGATGGAAGGTATCTTAATTGCTAAGGTCAAATGTTAAATAGAATCTGGTAAAATATGTTTAATTGTTTGTTTATAAAATATATTCTTGAGTCAAAATCATTATCTTTGAAAAGCTCAACCCTTGATATTCCCTCAAAATTTATTTAAACAAATAAAAAGATAACTTTATATAAATCAGAAATTTTACTTTTATCTAAATTAAAAGAACATTACATTATGACTCCCGAACAGGGACAATTAATTAACTACTAATTAGAAAACTAATTAACTTTATATTGATATTAAACTTTACTTTTAATCTAAATTAAAAAATAACATAACAAAATGGCGCCCGTAAAAAGGGTTTTTCTTAGGATTTTGACTCAAGGTTTTTATTATAAATTTTAATGTGTCAACAAATTTAATGATTTTTGTATTTGATATAAATATTGTAAGGAGTTATACAATTTAGGATATTATTCAAGTTTAAGTAAATCAGTATTAAAAATGGAAAGTGCTGTAGTCAATTTAAATGTAACTGATGAGAGTGTTATTAAAAGGTATAAACAAAGTGATGTTCTAGATGTTGATAAAGAAAATTTAGAAAATAGATATGATTCTGAGCAATTAAACAATGATTTGACTGAAAAACCAACAAATGCTAATGCTAATAAGGAATTAACAAAAAACCCAGTAGATTTAAACACTAACTTTTTAATTCTTGAAATGTTAACTGAATTTAAGGAACAATTTAAAGAACAATCTGCTAAAATTGATAAACAATCTGCTGAAAATAAGGAACAATCTGATAAAATTGATAAGCAGTCTACTAAATTAAATGAATTAAATAGATCTATAAAAGAATTTGATATAAAGTTAGAACAGACTGCTGTTGATTTAAAAAAAGATTTAAATATATTGATTGATAATAAGGTTAGTGAAATAAATTTAAAGTTATTAAATATTGAAGATGATTGTGTGAAGAGTTGGAGTAGTATTAATAACAAAATAGAACAACATATTAAGAAAACGGAAGGAAAATTCCAACAGATAGATTCAAAGGTTGAAGAAATAAATGAAAAATTTAACACCCAAAAAGAGAAAGTGAATGCTTTGCAGAATAAAGTAATTGATAACCAACAAAGTTTATTACTGGAAGTAGGGACTTTGAGAAAGGAATTTGGAAATATGTCTGAGAATAGAATCGTTCATATATCTGAAAAACCAAGAGATTCATTTAAATATAAAATTTGACAATGAAAGTAGTGAAAAAAATTCACAGTTACAAAATATTGAAAGTGATAGTGTGTGTTTTGTTAAATTAACGGGGAGAAGGAAATGAATTGAATAAATTTAAAACTATACAATAAATTAGCAAAGGCCTTTTAGTCACAGAACAATTTTTACTATGTAGTACAACATGTGATTAATTACAGCACTTATCCAAAAAACAGAGAGGTTACAGATGTAACCTGTCATCGATAAACACAATAGTGATTTACAAAATAATCGATTTCACATCGAAAATACACAACATACTCCCACCTTGAGAAAGATGCGGAGAATATTTCTCAACCCTTTATCCAAATATAAACTAACATTAAAGTTCAAAAACTGTATTTCTTCCATCCATTTCAAAAACTTGTTCTTGATCTCTTCATCGACTTCTTCATCCCAGCCTCCACCTTTTACCCAAGTCTTCTGTATTAGTAACTTAGGTATCAACGTTGCAGGTAAGCAGAAACCTATTGGATCAAATAATTGTTGTGCAGAGAGTAAATTCCTCCAAGTCACACGATCTGGAACTTTTATCGAATTAATATTTAATTTCAATCTGTCCCTCTTGCGATCCCAAATTAGTCCAAGTACTCCTGCGTTGTTATCAATACTGGTGGATAATGGGTCTGTCCACTCCCACCCTCTTAAATCAAATCTAGCTTCTTCGAGAATAGATGTGGATTGTTGTAACTTCTGTTCGTCAACAATGGGTGTTACACAATTGTCAACGTAGAAAGATCTTCGTAATTGACTTACGATGTTTTCCTGATAGCATGCAGTTCCGTTTCTTACTCTTTCCTCACACTGCTCCAGATGAAAATCCATTACTGCCCCTAGGAGAAATGGGCTACTTGAAACAACAAATACGAATCGTGTGTGTCGATATATTAGTGTTTTTTCCATCTGGGGCAATATGAAAAAAACACAAGAAATCCCTATCTTCTTTACGAACGGATATCTGCAAGAACGCCTTCTTGATGTCTGCTATTACTCCTATTTTTTGTAGCCTGAAACGAAGAAGAGTGGATGGTATTAATTCGATTAAGTTTTGACCCTTTTCTACACATTGGTTCAATGAGGGCCCACCTTTTTCATAAGCCGAAGCGTCAAACACTGGACGGATTTTGGTTGAGCTATTTTCCTTAAATACCGGACGAAGCGGTAAATAATGGCCAACATCCCAGTTTTCTGTGGGTACTTCATCGATAGTTTTTGATTGGGCTGGATCACTTAAACCAATAGTATCTAACCCCAATAGTTGAGTGACAGACTCATCACTGCAAAATAAATTATTAGTTACATTGAAAACACTATTTTTAACTAATTTGTTGTCATATTCTGAGGTTTTACCGATGATAGTCCAGCCTAGTTTTGTCTCAATCGCAACTAAACCGGATTTTAATTCTACTTTTCTCCCTGTTATAATTTTGCCTGCTACATCGGCTCCGATTAACAGATCAATTGGCCCTTCAGACACATCTGATAGCATAATTCCCTTATTTTTTAATTCTTGAACCCAGGGACCACTATGTACTACAGGAACAGAATTGCAAATTACTTCTGAGTCTAATACCTCAAAATTACAACCATAATTTTTGTCAGTCCTCCAAACTCTAACTTTATAGCAAGAATGCTTTTTATTTTCAGAACTAACGCCACCAAATAATGCATGCACAAGAGTTTCTTGTCGAATTTCTGGGTACCCCAATTTCCTAGCCATATTCTTTGTAATATAAGACTGTTGAGACCCGGTATCTATCAGAACTCTAACATTTTTTTCAACATTGCCTATCAATGTTACACAAAGGGTTTGCATTAAAACACTAGTAAAGTTAGTGTTAGCTAAATTTTGTTCAATGTGATCAACTCGTTCTACGCCTTCATTATTTGAAGAGTTCCTTACAGTTTTGTTACGATTCGGACATAATAGTGGTAAATGTTTACTTCCGCAAATGATGCATCTCAGTACAGCTTTACATTGTGCGGCTAAATGTCCTTTTCTGAGGCACCTGAAACAATGGCCCTTTGATTTAACAATTTCTTGTACTTCGGGCAGACTAAGTGCTTGTGCCTTGAAACAATGTTCACTCATATGTTGCCTGCCTTCACAGAATATGCAACACTTTTTCGGCTGAGACTTTACGTTTATTAGGTCAGTCGCAGTCGCTATATAAGGTTTATTTTCTTCTATCAGATTTTTCTTTTTCTCTTTGGAGGCAGGTTTAATTTCACTGGTTAAACCAGTTTTAGCCAAAGTTATCCTTTCTTCACTTTCTACCTCTTTTCGTAGAAATTCCAACAACTCATTCATAGGTTCTTCAGCATTACCCCTAACTCTCTTTCTTTCCCACTCTCTCAAAATATCTTCTGGAAGTGAAGATTCGACCAAAGGAAGTAACATGCATGCGTACTTATCAGTTGTCACACCTAGGGTAGACAGAGCTCTCAACTGTGTTTGCAACCGGTCGTAGAGTGAACTTAACGAATTGACTTTACAGGAAGTGTTTTGTAAAACTAAAGATAAAACTCCCTGACGTACATCTCAATTAGCAGGTCATCCCTACCAAATCTTTGTTTCATCAGTTCTATGGCGTTATCATAATTTTCTCCACACTGTGGAAAACTAGAGATTAGCGCCCTAGCAGGTGAGCCTTCGGCTGTTGCTTGAACTAAATAATGGAATTTTAAATCTGAATCCATATCAGGATTTTCATGAATCTTTTTAAATTGAGACCAAAAATTGAGCCATTGCTTTATGTCACCGTTAAAAGAAACAAACTTTAATTTTGGGTACTTATAATACTTATAACCTATAGTAGAAACAGATTCAGAACTAATTGAATTATTAGTTTTCTCATTTTCTTCAGTTTTTATTACAACATTTCTTTTATTTACTAACATAGTCCATCTATCTCTGTATGTTTCTACTTGGTCAAATTCTTGTGTAACCTCTGCTTCACTTAACTCAATAGAAAAAACAAGTTCTCTTACCTGATCGTCCAATTTAAATAAACGCTCAACTTTATCGGATAGCTTAGAAAATTCTTCAACTACCTTGTCATGATTACCAGACTTTACCGTTTCTTCTAATTTGTTTGCCTGGGTTGTGAAAAGTCTTCTAATCTGCGTCCTCTCAAATTTAAGTTTATTCAATTCCTTTTCAGACATTTTTCCTTCTTATATTTCCCTACAAGGGATGCCAAATGTTTTGTTAAATTAACGGGGAGAAGGAAATGAATTGAATAAATTTAAAACTATACAATAAATTAGCAAAGGCCTTTTAGTCACAGAACAATTTTTACTATGTAGTACAACATGTGATTAATTACAGCACTTATCCAAAAAACAGAGAGGTTACAGATGTAACCTGTCATCGATAAACACAATAGTGATTTACAAAATAATCGATTTCACATCGAAAATACACAACAGTGTGAGTAGTCGGAGCAATAATAATGACAATATAGAAGAACATATTAAGTATACAGAGGAATGTTACCTAAAAATAGATACTGAAAGTGAAAATATAAATAAAAACGTAAATAACCAAAAAGATGATAAATCAACTAAAATTGAAGAAAACATAAAAAATGTGGCAGTTAAGAAAAAGAAGAAGAACAAAAAGAAAACTAAGCAATTATTGAAGAAAAATGTGAACCATAAAAAAGGAAAATCAAGATATAGAAAAATATTAGAAATAAGAAAAATAATACTTAGAGCAGGAAGAAGAGTTAAAATTGTTAGGAGGTTAAAAAAGGTAATTGTTCAAGATTATAATAAGCTGAAAACAAACATGATCAAGAAGCTTAACAGAAGTATGTATAATCATATCATTATAATAAATAAGTATAATAATAGCAAAACAAAAAGAAAAGATTTGTTTAAAAAAGAAGTATATAATGTAAATGTTAATAGAGAAGACCCAAGTTATATTTTGGAAAATAAGAAAAATAAATTATCCAAGTTATTAGAAGAAGAAATTATGAAGAGGTACTACTTAAATAATGAAAATAACCAGACTCCCATTGATGTACGCAATTACCTGCGGGGGAAGGTCAAGAAGAAATTATAATATTCAAAAGTGTTGATTGGAAATTTGGTAACAATTTAGGCAATCATTTATGAAAATATCCATTTTATTATAAAGTAATTAGAAACTATTAAGGAATGTTTCATACAAGTTGAATTAAGTTTTTTAATCTTTAAAAGTTTTTAAATATTTCTTATTTCTTTTCTGAGTTTTCAGTCAAATTATTAAATTGATGTCAAATTGTTGATTATGAGAAAATTTTATTGGGTAGAAATTTAATTTAAGATTTCGTCCTTTTTGTTTTTCAATTTTACTATTATTGTTAATTTAAAGTTGTGGTGCTTATAAGCCATATAGAGAATACATGGTTGTAATAGAAATGAAGAATATTTCAAATAGAGATGTAGTAGTATAACTAATTATTAATAAATTAATCTAATTTAAGTATTGTTTTGTTTTGACATTTTGACACATTAATAACATTTTGTAAATAGTATACTAAAGAGTTTATGATTAATCAAAAATTGTAATTAGAGAATAAGTATTTAAAAAAAAAAAAACTTCAATATTATTTTTTTCAATTTGAAGTGGACCCGAATGTAGTGATATTTCGGAGTCGAGACAAATTGTATGTAAAAGGATTTTGGTTTGAATTTGGCGCCAGCAAGAGTTCGCCGCCGATCTAATTGTTACGTAGTTTTGTTTGTCAATTCGAATTGAGGTATGTTAAAAAATGATTAGGATTTCTAAATGTTTTTGTAATGTATAAATTAAATTCTATATTTTATTTTAAGTAAAAAGTCGTTAGTAAAGATGAAGGCCGTGAAGATTTGTCCGTTAACGGTTTTTTGTCTTGGACGCTACCTTAGAGAGAGACGCTCTCTTGGCTCGCTGGACATCGAAGTGATAAGACCTCTCCTTAGTTCTAGTGTGAACCGTTAGTCACATGTGTGAAGCAAAAATAAACTAATTTAACAGTTTAATGTGATGAGTGTTCAATAGACTGATGAAGGATAAGTTGAGGAACAACTTGGATTATGAAAATCTACAATCAATTCGAAGATGGAAGGTATCTTAATTGCTAAGGTCAAATGTTAAATAGAATCTAGTAAAGTATGTTTAACTGTTTGTTTATAAAATATATTCTTGAGTCAAAATCATTATCTTTGAAAAGCTCAACCCTTGATATTCCCTCAAAATTTATTTAAACAAATAAAAAGATAACTTTATATAAATTAGAAATTTTACTTTTATCTAAATTAAAAGAACATTACATTATGACTCCCGAACAGGGACAATTAATTAACTACTAATTAGAAAACTAATTAACTTTATATTGATATTAAACTTTACTTTTAATCTAAATTAAAAAATAACATAACAATATATATATATATATTTTTTTTTTTTTTTTTTTTATTTTTTTTTTTTTTTTTTTTTACAAAGTTCTCTTTATAATGGCTAATTAATACAGCTTAAAAAATGTTTACTCTTGTAGATGAAGGAGTGCAGATGTGCGGGAGAGAACTACTCGGTCAACACCGAGTGACTGTAGGAACTCTTGGCTGCCTTGGTCTATTATATAATATGGGCTTTCCTAGAGGCCACTTCACCCATGTCATAGTTGATGAAGCAGGTCAAGCTACCGAACCTGAGTTGCTTATTCCTATGGGTAGTTACAATTTTATTGATCTATATTATCATTTATTGGAGTATGATTAATAAATATATTATTATGCTTTTATTTTTTATGTTTAACAATATAAATTAATTAATACAATCTTTGTAACTATATAGGGGAAGGTGCTGTACCTGTGGACAATTCTCACTTATAAATTTTTCTAATTTTCGGTGCTTTATTTATCTGAGTGGTTATTGTATCATTAGATAAGAAATTAAAGGGGCTATAGAACCCTGGTGTCTTTATTTTGAAAAGTAATATTATTTTTACAGAAAATAATGTTTTGTAACTTACTGATTAGTGTCCATAGGTACCTTCCCCCTTTGTACCTGTGGACACTAGTGGTTGTACTAATGGACATTCATTTCTTCATAGGTTTACAGGGGTAATTGAAATGATATTTAGAGAAACACATCAGCAATAATTTTTTATAAAATGTACTAAACAAAATAGAATATTTAAACAAGAAAATCCAACTTGATTATTAAACTAGAAGGCCGAATAGAAAGGTGACAACAATAAATTTAGCATATGAAAGTAAATAGAAACTTATTTTTAAACCTTTTAACAAAAATAAATCTTTTATGTACCTATAATTATTATTAACGAGTGACGTTTTTATGTTAAAAACGAATCATTAGAGTTTGTATCCATGAAAAGATGCAGGAAAATGTACTTGTTTACATAATCTCCCAGTGCCACTTATAAAAGATGGCAGAGGTAATTTTCTTTCGATATCTCTTATTTCAATTTCATAATCAGTAGCAATGTACGGCAGAATAAATTTTCGGGTTCTATCATTTGATGAAATTTTCTTCAAGTAGCAAATGTTGAACTTAAACAAGTCTACTTTTTCTTTGATCAAAACTATAAAATGCTTTACAACACAAAACATAGCTACCAACATATATTTCTTCATCTTCAATGTCTTTACCTTGTTCATAATCATTCATCAATTCATCCAAAAATTTTATAATCTTCCCTTGATGGATTAGCCAAAATCACATTTGTGAAATCACTATCTTCACTAGTTGAATAGTTTGTTATAAATAGTGAGTGGCGAGTTTTCTCCACTTAAAAAAAAAGGTTATACGAATAGTAGGTATCCAAATTTAGGCATTTTATATCACGCGGAATGCCTACAAACTTTTCCGCAATATTTATAATTGAAATAATGAATTAATAAACAAAAAGAAAAATCTGTTTTGCCTGTGGACACTATAACTATCTGTCCACAGGTTCAGCTGGCATTGGTGTCCACAGGTGCAACTGAACGCCATGTTGTGCAGAAAGCTCTGTTTTACAAAACCCGTAAGTGATAACTGATATGAAAACATATGAAGTTATGATATATTTCTTGGACAACCTAATGAAATATTATTGCCTAGAAAATTTCTAAGTGTGTCTTAAAAAATTAAAATAACTGGTTGAATTAGTCAGGATTTGGAAGAAAAAAACTTAAAAATAATAATTTCTACTAAACTGTTGATCTGACAATCGTCAAAATGCACGTGCAACTGCAGGGAGATGCTTGCAGCACTACCAATCTGACAATTTCAATTTCCCTCCTCCCGCTCTCTCTTAATTAAAAATGTCCACTGGTACAACTGTGCTTTAGGTACAGCATCTTCCCCTAATTACCAAAAAATTTCGTTTGACACATTTAATACAATACTGCTACTTTTAGCCAAATTATTCTCATTAACATGTCCCTGTTTGGGCGCCACGTGTCATGATTTTATTTTTACTTTTAAAATATTATTATTTTATTTGTGTTTATTTAATTCAATAAATTTTACTATTCTAATTCTTTATCCTTAATCTGAAGGTAAGGTTCTTGCTAATATATAGGCGGACATTTGGCTAAGGACATGATTTATTTTATTTAAAATTAAGAATTTATATATATATATATATATATATATATATATATATATATATATATATATATATATATATATATATATTAATTTTTACAATATTACTAATGATATTATTATACCACTTTAGTTCTATATCCATTGAAAACTTTTCATCCGTGTCCTATTCCTTTCACGTGGCACGATTAAAATCCATGTTTATCTACTCAATCCTTTTATTTTCTGTATTTTCATCTTCTATATTGACTCATATGGTTAAAATTTAATTGTTTTAAAACATTTTATAAAAATTTCACTAATGAAAATTGTAGTATGACTCCATAGATCTCTTCTTTAAGATGCCATAACTCGAACTGTTACATCATGTCCGTCGGTCATTAAGTAATAATTCAAAACTTATTATTATAAGTGTTTATAAGATAATATTTTTTTACTGTTATAATAAAGTTTTACTGTATTCAAAAAGATGAAGGGTAATGTTTAAAGACTGGATTTGGCTGCTGTAAAAACCATTGAACTAATAAATATAAAACGCAGAATGTGCTAAATAATTCTATCGTGCAAAAAGCTGTGATAAATATATATGAATGTGTATAAATATATGAAAGCTATATAATAAATAATCTTGTTTATAAACTTCTAAGTTTGATTTACTAAGTAATTTCTCAGTTACGTTAACAATTTTCAGTTTTTTTGCACATGGAATATGGGCAGGTGGTTTTAGCTGGTGATCCTCTACAGCTTGGACCAGTTGTCACTTCACGTCTTGCGTCAAGATGTGGTCTACAGGATTCTCTTCTTGCTAGATTTCTTAACCGGTAACAACTTTTTTTTTCTACCTTATTCTAAATTTCTTTTTTAGATTACCTGTAAATAATGTATCTTATTTGTTTGGTTTTTCTTTATTAAAACAGATTTCCATACACAAGAGATCCTAATGGTTTTCCAGACAGTTCAGGCTATGATCCACGCTTGGTAACTAAACTTGTGAACAACTACAGATCACTTCCTACTATACTGGAACTACCCAGCATGCTTTTCTATGATAATGATCTTATCCCTAACGTAATTACAATTATGATTTATTATTGTTCTTATATATTTTTTCTCATTTGTTTTAGTTTCTAAAATATTTTTATCTGAAATACAATAATACTTAACTGTAGTTTATGAAATTATTTTAAAAATTAAATATCAACCAGGCTTGACTGGTTTCAACCCCATCAATCCCTGTTTGACTTAAAGGCCACCATGACAGGGCATAGAAAAGTTATTCACTAATTTGTAAAAATGGAGAGTATTTTGAATAGTAAAAAATGTTTTACATAATTTATTTTATATTTTAAAACTATAAACCTTCATTAATATTCAGACAAAAAATTTTAATTTTGTTTATTAATTATTGTTTTTTTTTTTTATTATAATAAAAGCCTTGCTCATGCATCAGGTATCTGAGGATTCGAGTGAAGAAGCAGCACTATTGAGAGCCCTGGCCCCATTACTACCTTGTCGCATATTTGGCGGACGTGCGCCTCCTCTTCTGTTTCATGGTGTCCGTGGCACTAATTGTCAAGAAACTGAATCACACTCATGGTATAACCCTCAAGAAGTGTTTCAAGCCTTTGTTTACTTGAATTTATTGTATAAAGCCGGACTTCGCCCTGATCAAGTTGGAATCATTACTCCATATCAACTACAGGTTAGTTTGTAGCGTAAACTTGATTAATGAGTCTCATTTTTAAAAAAATATATTATATTATTGCCCAACATGAAGTCGTGCATTATCTGTTATATCGATCTTTTCTTTTCTATTTAAAATGATATATAGCTACTGAGCTACTGGAAATAAACCTGAAAAAGGGAATAAGCTTGATTGCCACAATTACTGGGGAATATCCCTCTTAAGCATGACCTATAAAGTTTTATCAGCTCTCTTGTTTTGTTGAATAGGTTGGGTAAATGGGCTGAAAAGGTATTGGGTGATTATCAGAGTGGGTTTGAAGAGGCAGATCTACTACAGATCATATATCATCGATGAGGTTTACGATTGAGAAACGTATGAATATAATGTTACCCTCTATAACCTGTTTATCTACTTCCAATAGGCGTATGATACCATGAACTTTGATGAACTGCTGCAATTTATGATAAATTTTGGAATACCGCTAGGAGACTACTTTACGAAGTACGTGTAAAAGTGTAATATGTAATCTCAGAACCTTTCCCATTAAGTAAAGCAGGGCCATCCTCTCTCCCTTGTACTTTTCAATAGAGCCCTGGAGAAAGCCATTAGGTCTATTAGGACCAGAGTATACAACAGATTAAGCCAGCATCTAGCGTATGCCTACGATACCATCTTAACTGGGAGGACAAAAGCAGCTTTTGTGGGATCTTTTAAGGCTGCTGAGCTAGCCCTTAAGATTAATGAGCAAGAAACAAAGTACAGTCGAACCTGGATAAGTGCAATCACTTAGTGACAGGATTTCCATCCCACACGTGAGGATGGAGGAAACAAGATTCCCCTTGAAATTGTTGGAACCATGAAGGTGCAAGGAAGAGGGGAAGACTGTTGAAAGGTGCAGAGGATATAGAGGTATAAAAAGATGGATACGGGTTGCTTTGGTGTGAGAGGAATGGGAGCAAGTAGTTAAACTAAAAATTGATGAAAGAAAGAATATAGCCTCTGTATCGGGGCATCATCAATTTTATTAATCCTTAAATTTTGAATTTCATAACACCTTTGTCTAATCATTTGTAGATGAAAATCTACATTGATAATATATATGATATATTATTTGTTAAGATATTTGCTATATATGGGAGGGGGGCTTTTCACTTTTGAAAAACAATTTCCGCCCCCAGTGAGCGCTGGTAAAAAAAATTATCTGCCGAACAATGCCCAACTATAAATTACAGAGAGAAAAAAAGAGACTTTTACCCATTTATTGAGTTAGTAATTGGGAAACCTGAAAATGTATTCAATAAAAAAAACAAACAAAGAAATTAAAACTATTATAGAGGAAGACCAACTTGGTAGTAATTATATTTTCAAAAGCTGTGTCCATAAAATATACATAAAAAAAAAAAAAAAAAGTAATATGGTAAAAAAAAAAAGAAGAGGAAATTCAAACTAGAAAAAAAAAATATATATATATATCCTATAATGATTACAATATACTAAAAAAAAAAAGAAAAGAAATTTGGTGAAAAAGTGAAACTGAAACTAAATCTGCTATAAAAACTATTTTAATAATTAATAAGTTAAAAAAAATAAAACGTAATTTTTTTTTATGGTGGAATCTGGTTTAAGTTACGTATAGAATGAATAGGGTTTGAATACTTGATGTGTTCAGTGGTGGACGTCTCCTCAGCATTCGGTGAGTGTGATTTTCGAATCTTCCATAGGCAGGGGTGAAAGAAAATATAACTCCAACCTGAGCCTGCCGGTGTGTACAGAAGATTGTTCTCAGTGAGAGAAGATTGGAACTTTCTTTCCAGCGAGGTCTGGCCCAGAGTGACCCTTGGTGGCTCTTATTTCCCGAGGTAAATACGTAACTTGAACCGTAAATATACTTGTAAATAAACTAAGAAACACACTATTAAAACTATTATTTATTATAAATTAAAACACCTTTTATTTCTTCACTATGGGAGATAACATGAACAAAATTATAAATTAAATTATCGGGCTTTAAGAATTAGTATAAGATAGTATTATTATTTTAACTTTTATAATTTTTAAGATGGACTCAAGACTTTCTGATATATAAGTTTTAATGAAGTACTACTAATGGCTATTTTCTTTACCAGTCATTGTCATGTCTTTAGATTTATAAATCTCACATTTATATAATAGAGTTGTAAATTTCAGTAGATTTAAAAAAAATAATATAAACTAGAAGGAAATAGTTTGTTAACAAATTTTCAAATTATTCATTTTTTTTTTTTTTTTTCAGTCTAATAAAATCAGGTTTATGTTGGAGCGGATAAATATAGAACCTCCAAAAGTTGGTTCTGTTGAAGAATTTCAAGGGCAAGAAAAGATGGCAATCATCGTTAGCGTTGTAAGAAGTAGCCCAGATTTGATCAGTTATGACATGCAAAGAGCACTCGGTTTTGTAGCTAATGCTAGAAGATTGAACGTAGCATTATCGCGAGCCAGGGCAATCTTGATTATCTTAGGTATGAATGCTGATATTTCCAACGTACTAGATTGTTACAAAAGCCCTTGTACATGATCACAATCCTTAATCCCAATTCTCATAATTAATCCCATAAGAATTACTCTATACTTTCGTATTACTTTTTATCATTAATAATGTTCTATAATTTTTTATACAATTCTTCAACAGACACTTTTTTCTAATAATTATTAATTGTACTAATAATCCTATTATGGTAAATATATCATACATATACTGCTACTTTTAATATTATTCATTTATAGTTTAATTTGTAATTTTGTGTTATCATTTAGCCACATCTAGTTTTGTTATTTTTAGCCCTACTAATGGAAACCTTCAGATATGCGCTCTTGCATCCAGACACGCAAAAGCTATCCAAAAAGTATTTATTTCATACAGAATTTTTTATATGTTTTATTTATGGTATCCATCATTTCCATATCTTAGTGTGCAAATTCTTCATTCCATCAGCAACATTCAAACATACAAAATTCAATTAAGATTTTCTTTATATAGATTCCTTTAGTCTGAAAAAAATATGTTTATAGGTTTGAGATGCTCAATACCATTCTGCCCACCAAATTGAAATTCATAATTTTTTTTGTAGGAATATACATAGTAAGGTCCATAAGTTTCTGGCCTGTCCTGCTTCCCCTCCTTCAAACGTACCGGGAGCTGCACACCTATGGCAGGTCCATACCTGCTCACTCCATACCCATCACCCGCACTTCCTCAGTCCTGTCCAGCCTTGAAGGAAACTCCCCATTTTTACAATGTTCAAACTCGAGTACCGTGCGGTTATTAAATTCATTTGTAAAGAGGGTGCACTCCTGTGCAAATAAAAGAACACTTGGATTGTGTATATGGGCAGTCCTCCTCCTCATATTCCACAGAGAAAGAATGGGCAAAATTATTTAAGTTAGGGAGAGAACGTCTAGAAAATTACCCGTCCCGGTCACCCATTGGAAGCTGTCACTTCTGAAACAATCCAACTTGTGGAATCTGAATTGCTGTCTGACTGCTACAACTGAAAACCAAGGAAATAACAGCGAGGTTGGGGCTTTCTATAACAATTGTTTTAAGGATCATCAAAGAACATTTGCATATGAACAAGGTTAGTGCAAGATGGGTTCCAAAAATTCTTTCAGCTGCTCAAAAAGAGGAACAAGTTCACTTCTGCAATGAATTTTTACACGGTTTTTCCAAGCAACAGTGGAAGAACATTTTTATAACAAAGAAGAAAATTATGTTTTTCATCGTATAGAAATGTTACCAACGCGTTGTATTAAGTGTGTCGAACTTAAAGGAGAATATATTGAAAAACAGTAAGGCCAGTTTTTTTCTTTCACCTTTCCTTCTATCCCAGGCCAGAAACTTTTGGACCTTACTACGTACAATAGTTTTCCTTCTTTCTCTACTTCCAAGTTGCCACTTGGCTTGGCGGTTTTTTTTATCCCGGCTCTTGTGTACTTTAGCGAACAAGGCTCATTGTGCTAAAGTGTTTCCTGTATTACTTTTAATACAGTTATAGTGCTTTGATATATCTAAGGATCATACTTAGTTTCGTATTACCAACAGGATTTATGATGAGTTCTTCACTGAAGTGTAAGAATCTTTGCATTACCAATATGTCACATTTACAAAGAATGTGGTAGAGTGTTTCATTGTTGCAGAATCTGCAATACAGGGATGTTTTTATTTTCATCGTATAGAGATGTTTATTAAACCTGCAGTGACCTGTATAGATCTCTGTCAGGTTTTTAAGTTTGATCCTGTTGAGATTAAGGAGTTGTTCACTTCTTTTCTTACAGTAGTCTGCCAGGAACAGTGTTGTATAGTCTCTGTCTTTTTATGTTCCAGTTATGGGATGATAAATTATAATGCTGGTCTCCAGTACACTTTGCAAGGCTCACCGCAATTCTATTTATTTTTGAGTGTTTTCTTGTTTGGTATATAAAGGTATTTTGAGCAGGAGTGGAGCAGTTTTTCGATATTGTCACCTTAATTTATTTCACATTAAATAGGAACAAAGACATTTAAAATTTAAAAGTAGTTTATTTTGAATTAAACAGTAGGCAGTAAGTACATATTTTAGTCATACACTAATAGTATGAGGTCATCAATTATACTTTTATCAGCATTAATATTCATGCCTCTCAACTCAAGCTCCAACCATTCTTTTTATGTTATATTTTTTCCCTATTTCTTGTAATGTAGAATTTTCAACAATTAATCCTTTTTATTGAACTTTTATAGGAAATCCTCACTTACTCTATCTCGACATGCATTGGAGAAGTGTTTTGAGGCATTGCGTAAAAAAGAAATTTTATACCGGTTGTGATCTCCCTCCAGAATTTACTTTAGAAAAGACGAATGCCGATCCCTCACTTAACTTGGAAGAGTAATTTGTAATTTTTAAAGTTTTTATATTAGTGGCAATATATGCTATTTGTAAAATATTCATTAATAAATTTTTGATTTTTTTTAATATTTTTTAATTCAAATTTATAAGTGTTAAGTTTTGTAATTTATATTCACATATTTTGAAATGAGAAATTTATTTTTTCAATGACCAATTTAATTAATAATTAAATTACAAAAAGTTCAAATGCCAAAGTTTGCATTATAGTGAATGATAGATTTATGTTTTATATGGTTATATTTATAGTGTGTTAATAATAATGCACATTCACAAAAATAGGGTGTAAAATTAAACATTGAAATTGATCTCTGGAAGAATTGAGATATGATAATTGCACTTAAATTATTGAGATACTTATCTTTTGCAAATCATTTTAAGGATTTAAATTGACAAAAAAATCAATATCTTTATTAATTCAACAATCTGTTTTGAAAAAATATGTTTATTAGATTTAAAGGAAGTATGTTTTAGTTGCCCAACTTTATTTGTCCCTTTTTTCATAATAAACCTCTTCAAACCAAGACCTATCCCTGTAAGAATCTTGCATCTCTGGAAACATTTCAATATCTCTTTCTTTTTCACAATCTATTTCTTTTTTTTCTTTCTTTGGAGCTAAATCTTCTTTATCAGATAGACTATGTATTCTTCTCTTTTGGTAGTCTTTCAACTTCCTTTTTCTCTCGATCATATCCTCTAAAGAAGGTAAGTGTCCACCTATTTTCTTCAATTGTGAAAGTTCCATAAATGGGTCAGATGGTAGAGATTTTATCTTTTCCGAAAAGCTTTCACTCGAAGGCAAATCACAATCTGCAAACGGTATATCAGTACGTTCGTATTTGCTAAGTCGCTGTCTAACTTTTTCCATATCCTGTACACCTAAATAATTTTCTTGAAACTTGTAGTCTTCAAGTGCAGATTCTAATACTTTCTGTTGATAGGTTTCAGTTAACAGCTGTTTCAACCTGTCGCTGTAATTGTTCCATCCTTTACCCCAGGCATCTTTACCCTCTGTAAATTTTTTAAATACGTTTTCTAGCTCAGCAGGATTAGGATCCTTTTGACCCTTGAGAATCAACTTGAAAATGATATTTTTTAATAACTTTTGTTGATTTGCTTCCATATTACCATCCATTGATTTCTTAATGAGTGGAATTATTCTTCTTGTTTGTTTGTTTTGTTTTTTCGTGACAGTCCATCCGGGTAAAAGGTGCTCTCTTGAACTTTCAGATTTATCCGATTCAGCTAATATTGGCTGTGGTACGGGGTAGTTTTTGAGATTGCATTTCATTAGTTCGGTTTCCAAAGTTTCTACCATGGTTTTAAGGTCTTTATCCAACTTAGTCGGTTTCAAGTTCCATGGATAATCAGACAGAGCTTTTTCAACGTTGTCGTGGAAACTGGCTGTCGAACCTGCTGAGTGAGATGATTCTAATTTATTCAATTTATCTGAATCCTTTTTCTTTTTCATGTTGTTTGTTTTTCTTTTTTTCAAAACTTCTTTTTTAAACTCTTCACATTCTCTTTTATTGGCTTCTGCTTCAAAGAATACGCAGTCTACATTTCCGATATCTTTTTGTAGATTGTATAAATACTTCTCCATCCCGAGGTTGATGAGCCCTTCTTTAATATTGACGATACCATACCTCTTCACTAACCTCTTTATTTGTTGAGTGAATACGTTCTCTAAATTAACTTCCTCGGTTGGCTCAGTGTAATATTGACTTCTTGACATTGCTAATTTGTCTTGCTCATCATATATTCCAGAATCGTTATCTTCCTGTGCCGCTCTTTCTTTTTCAGATTTATCGTTCCTTTTATCGATATAGCTCACCAAAACTGATTCGCATAAATCATCTGTGTCAGTGTCAGTTGAATCAATTTCTTTTTTAGTAATCGAGGTATTTTTAGCGATAGAATCAGAAGCTAATGAAACACTGGATTTATCTGAGCCTGATGAAGCTTCTTGTTTGAGATCTGTATTGTTTTGAAATTGACCCAGTGCCTTCCAAAAACTTGTATTTATTGGTTTGATTTTCGGTTCTCTTAATAATAAAATTTCATCTACACTTTGTATCATTTCACCTACATCTTGAGTTCCATATTTACTTATCTCTTTTTTGAACCATTTATCGAACCATAAATTCATACTTTTGGGACTAAACAAAGTTAATACATTTCTCAGGTTAGCAATATTATCAGTGAAATCTTCTCCATATATATATTTTCTAATTAAATTTTCGGATCCATCTTTTTCGACTTCATTATAACGCTTGTAGTATTCTTCTGCTTCTTGAGAATGCTTAAGGTAATATGCTTTGTATGCATCAATAAAATTACAGAATTTATCAGCTACTACGGCGAAAACTTTTGCTGATGGGCATCCTTTTTTCTTAGCCTATAAAAAAAAAAAATTGAAATTAAAACATGTGTTATTAATAGTTCATACAGATAAGTATTATTTTATTTTTATCATTTCATATATTTTTATTTTGGGGGATTTTCATAAGTATAATTTATTTGTTGAAATTTTTTTCTATTTTTCAACCAATAAGATTAAATAAGGCTAAATCTGATGTAACATCATGTCCTTACAATAATAATGATAATGCATACATTAAAGGTTCATTTGCTTGATTGTATTTACATACAAATTCCTGTCATTCGACCAAGAACATTACAAGGATATATTAATTTTATAAGTTTTGAAACTTAAGAAATAAAGGAAATAGCGTTACCTAGACAGATTTCTTTCCAATATAAATGGTTTAGGACTCCTAAAGGTGGTTACACAAAAAGTAAAGAATTTTCCGAAAAGTAAAATTTATAAACTAATCGATAGATTCAGTTATAATATTCAAGGTATGGACAGAGTAATCCAGTATGAGATCTTGAAAGTTTGTTTCTAGTTAATAAAGGGATCAGAACAGGAAAATTGAGCGAATTTTGTTACATTAGACACCACATAATGTGATCACGGTTAATGTTATAAACCACTTTGTGTGATCATAATGGCTTGGAACCGAACCGGCCCAAACATTACCATTTTTTCGTTTATTGTTATCAAAATTCTGTTTATTGTGATCATTCTCAAAATCTTGAAATTTCGGATTTTTGTTTTTTTGTTGGACGGCTGGAGATGGCATAATTCTTTCCAAGAACATCCCTTTTTCTAAGAATGTACAATATAATCATCCCCTTCTCTCAACTTCTATGACAATAACTTTACTAGCTCAGCTCTGTATGATTTTGTCCTCAGAAGTGTTTGGACCATCTTTTTTGTTTTTCGAGTCATTTTTCAGTTTTTTTAATGAGCGCGGAACCATGGGATAAACGATGGGACCTTTATTTGAAAAGATGGAGATCTTATAATCGTACGATCGCTTGTACCAGGATAAGTCAGCGTAAAGTCACCATAAATTTTAATACTTCTCAGCCATTGCTGAATAAACTATTTAAACAGCGGAAGAATATCAAGAGCTCATTTCTGTAAAATGAGAGTCAAAATCGGAAAAGAAACAGAGTAGGAAAAGAAGTGTATTTTCTATGTATGTAATAAAAATTGTCCATAAAAATTTTTATTTTAATTTTCTGTTGGTGTCTTTTGCTTAATGTTATCAGTCGGTTAGTGTTTTAACCTTGTGCGAGTCCCACAGCAATCCCATTATGTGGCATCTACTGTACTTAACAATGAGCTATCAAAGCTGAATAGAAGAATGTAAATTGGGGCACCATTAGTTAATACTGCGAGACTCCTTGGATATACCAGAAAAATTCAAGTGTTTATTATTATATCTGCATTTCACTGAACTGAGAGAAATTCATAAAGCTTCAAATCTTCAACGCCATATGGCAGCAAGATATTAAAAAAGAACTAGTTGTGTTTTTGAAGAAAAATTTTGGTTGTAGGTTCTGATCTCAATACAATTGAAAATTTATATCGTTTCATCATAAAAAAAAAAATTATTCAGTAAAAATCACCATTGTAGGGAGGAGGAAGAACTTAGAAATCCATAATCAAATTATGGAGCAAAATAGTGAAGAAAGTGAATTAAAATTTAATTTCAGGTATGGTAAGAAGGCTTTTCCAAGATATTGTTTTTCATATATGTGAGGATCTGACGATTTTGGCGGCCGAAGGACATCCTTGGCCACTCTCCTTCCCCACTTAGAATTAGTTTTCGTCCTTAAGGATAATATGTTAAAATATTCCAGGATTTAATGGTTTTTAAGTTATCTGAAGGATATTCCGCCATTGTTGTCCTTTTAGTTTTTGTCCTTAAGGATACTATCTTGAAATATTAGAATATTTAACAATTTTAAGATGGCAGAAGGATATTCCGCCATTGTTGTCCTTAAGGATACTGTTTTGAAATATTAGAATATTTAACAATTTTAAGATGGCGGAAGGATATTCCGCCATTGTTATCCTTAAGGAAACTGTTTTGAAATATTTCAAGATTTAACAATTTTAATATGGTGAAAGGATATTCCACCATTGTTGTCCTTAAGGATATTATTTTTAAATATTAGAATATTAAATGATTTAAAGGTGGCGGAAGGATATTCGACCGTTGTTAACGCATTCTACAGGAAGTTGGAGATAGTTTTTCAACACTATCAACCCCTTCCCGGATCGGAAAAAAAATTGTGTCTGCTAAGGGCTACTCTAAAAATAAAAAGATCCAACATTCAAAGTTCAAAGTTATAAAGTAAAAAATGTTTTTTGTTTTTTTGGTTTTGTACTTGTGACTTATGTAGCTTTTGTGATTTTTTAGAAACTTTATTTCTATTTATTTCTAAAAAAATAATAAATACATTTAATACAATAATTCCTTCATTTAAAATAATTATTGCAACCATGGTTATAAATTTTGTAAAAATCAAGCGTTTTTATAGTAATGAAATGCAGTGAATGAGATAGAGAAGAAAATATTATTACTATCATATGGACATCACTTGGCTAGAACTTAGATTCTATTTTATATTGTAGTTCGACGTTACAGGTTTTAAAAATAGTCGCATAAGCTCAAGTTATTACAGTACAGCCAAATGAACCTTTTGGTATTTCTTCAATATTTGGTTTATAAGCTGAGCTACTTTAAGATTGAATTCTTCTCCTGCGATCGATTTCAATATTTGCATAATTACGAAATCTAATTTTCTTCCTTCTGATAAATCTTCGAAATAATTTAAAATATTTTTCTCTCGTAATATGTTTAATCTCCTCTCGACTCTTTGAGCAATCTGTAAAGCGCCAGTTTTATTAATTACCTTTATTAAAACCAGTTATTGTTCTTAGTGACAGATCTTATGATTAAAGAAAATAATTTTGTTTTTTTGTACACCATATTTTTTTTTTTTCTTTGACACTTTCATTTTATTTCAACTATCTTATGATCATTCACATATGAAATTTTTGTTACTTATAAAGTTAAAATAATATTAAATATTGTTCTTTACTAACAATTATTACAGTAAAGCATCGAAAATCCGAACGTCAAAAATCTGAATGCCTCCTGAAGATTTTCTTGAATATTTAATTCAACATATTTTTAATGTAAAATAGATATACAGGGTGTTCCCACTTAATGACAGAACCTTAGCCTCGTAAAAAATACCACATCCCATTGGGAATTCCAAAGTTAGGGTCGCTGTAGAAGAATTATTGTAAATGCTCCATCATGCGTCACAAAGCAAATATAATAAACAACAAACACTAATCCTCTACCATCAGCAACACACCCAGACAATCCTAACCTACAAATGAAGACATAATTGCCTAGGATCTTAAGGCTATAAAAAACACATTTTTTGTATTACTGTATCAATTGCTTCAAGACTTATATATGTTTCAGCAAATTATCAAATCTGAATTTAATTTATAAAAAGGAGGAATAACCCTGTAAAAGGGTCGATTATACAAACTATTTGATTATGCCAAATCTATGTAATGAATCGCTAGAGATCGAATTCAAAAACTGCGTATTTTCACATTCAATACTT
Source organism: Euschistus heros (assembly GCA_003667255.2). Classification (NCBI taxonomy): domain Eukaryota; kingdom Metazoa; phylum Arthropoda; class Insecta; order Hemiptera; family Pentatomidae; genus Euschistus; species Euschistus heros. Next base: position 750,675 of record RCWM02000347.1, on the reverse strand, counting down.
TGCAGTTGTAGGGATCGACATCCAATCAATATGTGCCAGAAGTACAGATTGCAATGTTTAATATGTTGCAATGTTGAATATTAATTGAAAAAAAAAAAATAGATTTGATTTTAAAATTCTGTTTAATTATAATTAATTAAATTAATTATTGGTTAAACTGGATGGTGGCAGCACAAGACAGAAACCATAGTTTTCTATACCGTGTCCGGTTGCTGTTGGCGGAGGCCATGACTCCTTAGCGGGTTGTAGTGCTGAATTAGATAGATAGATAGATAGAATTATTGGTTAAATGTAATTATAAACTATGGATATGTGATTATGGATGATTACAAATGGTAAATTTTTCTCAAAGGTTGTTCAAGTATTAAATATAATAAAAAACAGTGAGTTACTGTTTTTTTCTTTTATTATTCGTGCCACTATTTCAGCTAAAAATGGTTTTGACCATCATACAGTCAGAGTGGTTATTTTCATTGGAACATGAATTTGCCATTTAAATTCAAGAAAATTGATTATTTATTATTTCAAAAATATATAATAATAATAAGGTACAGTTGTGTAAAAGTATTACAAGATATAGCTGTTCGATCTTCAATTTTTCTATCACCCCTGGCGACCACTTACTCTTTCTTGATACATCAATGAAAATATTTTTTTCATCATCTTCTCTTTGTTTCATAATATCATGACACTAGGGCAGAATAAATTTGTTTTCATTTGTTTATTTAAAGTTATAAATAATATATATTATTATTGCTTTAATAAGCTATGTATAAAGTTATATATTAAAATGATTAACGTCATATATTAACTTTATATAATTTCATAATGGTTACATATTAACATGATAAAGTTAAATATATTAATAATATCTCCATATTTAATGGCTAGAAACATGTAGAATATCAAGAAAAATAGTTAAAACATGTTTACCCAGGGTATCTCTACACTATTTTGACTTCTGTAGTTGTTTGTAAGATACCAAATGAAAGACATAAAAGAAGATCTTTTACAAGTTATTTGAGTACAATAGATCAATTATTGAAATGAAATGAAAAATAATCTTTATTCTGGGACACCTTATCCCCTAAGAATAACATGAAAGTACAATCAAAGTTATTATTGTATGGCTGGGTACATATCAGACAGCAACTTATATAGAATATAAATTAGATACATATAAATATATAAGGCGGAATTTTAGATTTAAAAACAAAACTTCGGTTTTGTATGAAGAAAAAAAAAAAAAAATAAAAAAAAATAAAAAGAAACATTCTTACACTAATCTATTATTACACAATTTTGGGAGATTGATAATTGAGGAGATGGATGAATAAATTATATTTAAAAGAAGTCAAAGAAGGAGCATTGTGGATCGAAATGGGTATGGAATTCCAACATAAAGCTGCACGATTAATAACGGATTTTTTAAAAGAAGCAGTTCGATGAGAAGGGATATACTAATCAATAGGCTGAGATATGGTATTCAAAATATGAATGGAAGAACGAAGGGCAAGGATGTCGTAAATGTACGAAGGTTTTTTGGACTTTAAGGATTGGAATAGAAAAGAACCAAGGAAGTGTTGCCGTCGAAAACTTGGATAAAGTGATGTGAGCACGCCTGGGGATCCCAAAAATGAATCTTTAAAAGAATTCATTAATCTTTTCAGCTTCATTTCAAGCTCGCCAGACAGTCCTCCGTATACTAAGCATCCATAATCGAGGTGGGGAAGGATGAGGGAAGATACTAAAAATTGGACGGGTATTGCGAGGAAAAGATTCACGGATAGAGCTGTTTGAGGATGGAGATGGTTTTTCGGGTAATTGGGGAAATATGGTTATTCCAAGACAGATGTTGATCGAATAATAATTATTCATTTGTTTATTTAGGTGAATTAATTGTTTTTTCTATTATAGGTTTAAAATGAATATTTGCAAATTCATTTACTATTTATTTTGTATAATATCATAACTAACATGGCTTTTGGTTTCAATAGAGTTCATTAAAACAAATAATAAATTAGTTACCTCTTTTTCTGTACTATGGGCTAATTTTAGATATTTAACTTTGTCTTCATGCTCTCTCTCGAGCATAACTTCCCTCTCAAGAGTGCTTTTTCGTTTTTCACTTGACTGTAAAAGCATTTCTTATTATTTTTTACTTTTTTATTTACTTAATAATAATAATATGATACTGATCATTAAAGTATACTTACACCGAAAAAATATACCCTGTTCGGATGTATATTCGTACTTATAAATGTTTCTTCGACGATGTTGTAATGTAGCTCCCATATACCGAATTTCAATTCTTTTTCTCCTTCATCTCTAAAAAAATAATATGAAAGTCCAACTTTTAAATCAATATCTAATCTGATTGGTGGATCTTCATAGAATCCCGAATCCTTAAGAATACGAAGGTATATTGGTTTTTGATGATAGGTTACCACTATTCTCTGAAAATTAAAAAAAAAAAAATATTAGTTATATTGTTGTGATTATTTTTGACTGTGGAACTAATGATATAAATAAATGGGGTGTGCAGTCATGGAAAGACATTTAAAAATATTAATTTATTGTACTGACGTTTTGGCCTACAATGTAAGCCTTCATCAGGGATAGAAGAAAAAAAACAAACTAAGAGATATTATAAAAACAAAAAAGTGAAATTTAAAATATACATAAAAAAGAAAAATAGTATGATGATTAAAATATATATATATATATATATATATATATATATATATATATAGCTAAATAAAAGGTTCGCGGGACTGAGTTTTTAAAAAGAGGAGTTTATTGAAGTACATACATTATATCAAGCAAAAGCACAATCTTAAAGCCTATTACAAAACTTCGTGGAACAAACTGACATCATAACGGGTAGAGGCAGAGTGTCGCCGAACGAAGGTGGGGGTGCCTCTTTTATACAATTATCTAGGAGAGGGGATAGTGTACATTTATTTATTATTCCTTAATACCATTGGGTTTCTATAACTTCTCCCCCCCCCAAGTTCCGAGGTCTCCGATGGAACAAATATCTAATAGGTAAGATTCTATACAATAAAAATAAAAGGTTTGGACCTTATACATTTCTCAATACCTTTTACACTAAGTCATAACATTGCAATAGATAACATTCTATAAACAAAAGGGATTGGACCTTATTCTAAGTTTATACAAGCATAGAAGGATTAGACTTTGTTTACTAAATTAGAATTTGAACATTTGAAAACAAAAAGTTACAATTATCAACTTCCTATAAACAAAAGGATTAGACTTTGAACTTCCTGTTTATGAAGTCAGGATCTGTACATTTGAAAAATAAAAAGATTAAACCTTGTGCTCTAACACTAAAATAAGATTTACATGATTGTCAATTTCCCATAAACAAAAGGATTAGACCTTGTCCCCTTCTTAATATTAACAATAAGCTTAAACTATAAAATGTTTATACATTACAAAATTCCTTACATGCTAAAGTACAATTTTCCTTATAACTAAAAGATAATAGGATATTTCTTAATACTAAATAATACATTATTTAAACAAAAGGACAAACTAAAATAAGAGTCTTTGAATCAGTTTCCTCTATTGCAAATAATACTTTTAGCTTCAAAATTACTCAATTAAAATAATAATATTTTAAATCAAAATAATAATTCAAACACTCCTTTACAATAACTACAATTAATAATAATTTCAAAATAAAATACATACTTTTTCAATGATCAATCAAAATAATATTTCAAGACAAAATAATAGTGTCCTAATATTTATTATAGTTCTCCAAAATATTAATTACAAAATAAATCAAACAGAATATTATCGTGAAATAAAATAATGCTTTGAATGATCTTTTACATTATTAACATGGAATATAATATTTTACAACAAAATACAAAAGTCCGACTTTATTAAAATAAACTACAGCATTGTCAGTTTAATACAGATAATTCTTTTCAATATAACATAAACGTTACTCCTAATACCATTATATTTATTATATTTAAAATAAAAGATTTTTAAGACATTTTTATATTGTTTAAATAAAATTAAATATTTTTAATCAGAACCACTGTCTGAATCGTAATTATCCGAGACATCCGAAATATTCACGCGAATGGATTCATTATCGTCGTCTGAAATATATTGTTTCTTTTTTCTCTTTTTTTCTAGTGGGCCTTTTAATATTGTCAATATGGGTTTTAATCGGTCTCTTATCTTTCACTAGTACATTTACTTTTTTAAATTTGTCTCTACTCTTTATTTTTGCTTGGGTATTTTTTAAATATTCTACATCTCCTAATTGTCGTTGAATATCCAAAGGGTCTTCTCTATTTTTATTTAATTTTTCAGTCCTTGTTTCTTTTTCGTCATTTATTTTGGATCTAATTAGTTTATGTAATAATTGTTGGTCCTTATGATATTTTAATACATATTGTTCTGTCAGGTCGATGTTTTCGTTTGATTCTAATCTGGAGGTTCCAAAAGTAATTTCGTTAGGAGTTAATTTTAATTTATTGTTTAAGGTATTATTATACGCTATTACCGCTAATCTTAATTTTTGTTGCATCGAACATTTATCTTTTTCTTTTCCTATTATTCTCAATAATTCGTTTAGGGTAGAGTGGACTCTGTTCAATAATCCCAAAGAGTTTGAGTGGCTGGCTGAAGTATAATGTAAGGTAATATTATTTTCTTCGCAAAACTGTTTTACTAAATTATTTTTCATTTCCGTCCCTTGGTCTAATGATATTTGTAGAGGTGTGGGAAAGTATGTCATATAGTTAGTCAGTGCGTTACAAATATTAATTGCGTTCTTTGATTGTAGGGTTTGAGCAAATAAATGTTTCGAAAATGTGTCTACCGCTGTGAAAATTATTGCGTTGTTAAAATAAAAATGTCAATCATTAATTCCTGAAACGGTCTTTCTGGTGTAGGTGTAATTTGAAATTTGGTCTTTATAGGTTTTCGGTCATATTTCGTAACTTTGCAAGTTTCGCATTTATTAATATACTCGGCTATTTTATTTTGCATCCCTGGAAAATAATATTCTTTTTTAAGTTTTTCGAATGTTTCGTTTATACCCCTATGCTTTGTTTTGCCTAAATGATAATTATCTATAATTTCTATTTGTTCATTCGGGTTTTCGACGTCATTTACAATTTGTTTATATTTTTTCAATTTAACCGATGGATATTCCGTTTCTATTATTTGCTGTATTGTTCTAAAATAATCGTCATATAAATTTTCGGTTATTTCGTTAGGTGATTTACAAATTATCCCGTATGTTTTATTAGGTTCGAGTATTTGTTCTAATAATGAGGCGATATCTGATTTAGCATAAATGTTTAATTCGTATCGGCGTTTCCCAAATGGTTTAGTGAAATTAATTTTTGTATTTCCCCTTTTTATAATTATTTGATTTTTTTCTATGTTTATACATTTTTCGGGTTCACAAATTCGTACTTGTTCGTTACTAGATTCCTGGGAATGGATTGTCTCTAAATCGTCTTCCGGTGGTACTTCTAAGTCCTCTATTATCGCGTCATACTCGGAATTGTTTTCGTCCGCTATTTCCTGATTTAATAATTCTTCGACGTCCATTTCCTCCACGTCGCTATTATGATTCAATTCGTCGCTTCCCCTGGAAAGTGCATCGGCCACGTAATTTGTTTTTCCCTGAATGTGTTTGACTTCGAATTCAAATTCTTGTAATTTCCAAACCCACTTCATTATGCGCGTGTTACCATTTTTCATTGAAAAAATCCACGTTAAAGGTTTATGGTCCGTGCATAAAAGAAATTTTGTACCGTATAAATAAGGCTTAAAGTGTTGGGTTGCCCAAACTACCGCTAGTAATTCTTTCTCTATTGAACTATAATTTAATTCCGCATTTTGTAATACTCGGGACGCGAATGCTACTGGGTGTTCTATTTCATTTTCGTCTTTTTGTGAGAGCACGGCTCCGATGGCTTTATTACTGGCGTCTGTAGTTAATATAAATGGTCGTTCCCATCCGGATAATTTAAAATTGGTGTGTTACTCATCATTTCCGTTAGGGTTTGACATGCTTCTTTAATTTCCTTTGTGCCATAAATTTTTGTTTTTAATGAATTAGAAATCGGTCTGGTAATTTTTGCGTAATTTTTAATAAACTTTCTATAGTATCCCGTCATGCCCAAAAATTGTCTCGTCGTCTTTTCATTACGCGGAATGGGGAAATTTAAAATTGCTTCTATCTTTTTTTCGTCTGTTTTTTAATCCGTCTGGGGTTACGATATAGCCTAAAAAGTTCAATTCGGTTTTAAAAAATTCGGTTTTATCTAGTTGTATTGATAGGTTATGTTCTTTTAGGGCTTCAAATACTCTTTTTTAAATCTTTTAAATGTTCTTTTTCGTTTTTTGAGTAGACTATTATGTCGTCGATGTAAATCATAGAATTGGGAATATTTTGTATCATCATCGTCATCGCTCTCTGAAAGGTTGGGGGTGCATTACACAAGCCAAAAGGCATACGTAGAAACTCAAAATGCCCATTTTCGGTGGAGAACGCGGTTTTAGCTATTGAATCTTTATCCATTTCGATTTGGTGAAATCCCGACGCGAGGTCTATGGTAGAAAATATTTTCGATCCCTTTAGTCTATTTAATAAATCTTCGATATTCGGTAGGGGAAATTTGTCTTTTACTGTAGCCTGATTTAGTTTCCTATAATCGATCACCATTCTAATCTTTTTCTGTCCCGACGCGTCTGATTTTTTTGGTACGATCCAAAGCGGAGAATTATACGGCGATTTGCTAGGTCTTATGATATTACTTTTTAATAGTTTTTGAACTTCATCATAAATTTGTTTTTTAAATTGTTCCGGGTAACGGTAATTACGCGTATAAATTGGATTTTCATTCGTTGTTATTATTTTATGTTTTATTAACCCTGTTGATTTTAAATTCTCGTCGTCCCTTTTTAATACTTCGCCATGTTGGCTAATAATTTCGATTAATTCTTCCTTTATTTCCGGACTAATATGTTCGTGGCGAATTAAGTTTTTAATTTCGTTTTTATCATTAATAAAAAATAAGTCATTTTCTAATTTGAATTTTTTCTTTTTAAATTTTAATTCATTTTTTTCTAAATTAATTTTTAATTTTAGTTTTTTCATTGTCTCGTAGCCCAATAAAATATTAAACCTTTCGCTAAATGGAAATATTAAAAATTTGACTTTTTGATTAATTCCTATCAGGGGCATTAGGTCAATTATCACGCTTTGTGATCCTTCCGCCGTTCCCGTAGGTGTTCGAATTGCAAAATCCTCTTTAGAAATTTCCGAGAAATGTGGAATGTGATCGGGGTGTATATAATTTTTTGTGGCACCCGTATCAATTAGCCATTTATTTCCCATACTATCAGTTAAGTTCGGTAAATCGTTATTTAAGTTCAAGTCATGAATTTCTATTTGTTTATCCTGGTTATCTATTTGTTTATCCGGTTTAGAATTTAAATTGTTTATATCCGGTCCGGAGGTCTGCTTGTGCTCGGGCCTAATTCTAAAAAATGATTCTGTCTTTGTTCTAATGATTCTATACGCTCTTGTAATAATTTTATCTGTTTATCCTTTTCCTCTTCTATCGCGTGTACTCTATTAGAAACGGTTCTCATTGAAACAGTGTTGGAGTCTATTTGCGGTTGTTGGTAATTTTGCCTAATATTTCTGGAGGGTGGTTTGTTAAAAAAATCTATGTTGTGACTGGGGGTCCCACGGTTGGTTATAAATTGGTGTTTGATATTCTATTGCCGCTGTTGTGGCCGGAAGTTATGTTGGTTGTTATTGTTATAAGAATTAGAGGTTGGACCTTGCTCACACTGATACTGTTGCTGTCGGTACTGTTGGGGATTATTATACGACGTATATTGCTCGCGGTGGTACTGATGGGGTCGGTAATTTTGATAATCATGGTGGTTGTTAAAATTTGGTCGGTACTCTTTGTTTTTAAAATTATTTTCGAAATTTTTCTTTTTATAATTATTTTGAGTTGGGTTATTTTTATACTGTTTTTTATCTCCGTAAAGTCTATGTACAATATGAGCCGCGCTGTTTCTTAATATTTCTTCTAGGTCTTCTAACGAGTCAAATTTAATGTGGTAAATGAAGTCCGTTAGTGCTGGGTGTAAACTATGTACTGCGTGGTGGGATATCTGTTTGTCATACCTATACATTTCGTCCTGTTTGTTTAGTATCTCATTGTCTGAATAAATACGTGCGTATAAATCGCATCTTTTTTTGGCCCAGTCGTTCTAAGAAATCGAGTGGGTTCTCGTTATGATAAGTCCGCGTATTTAAAATTTCTGAAATTAATTGTTCCCTAGTTCTCGTGTCCTGATATTTTCTTTTTAAGAATTTTATTATTTCTTTTACTGTATTGAATTCCTTATCATATACGGCGACTTTAGCTTTCCCTGTTAATTTGTTTAAGATTGTTAAAACTAATTTGGCTTGGTTTGTATTTTTATGAGTATTGTCCTCTTTACAATATAAATTATATAAAAATTCGCTATTTCTGATAAAATCAACTAGTTGTAACGGATTTCCGTCGTATTCCGGGATTAATGCTAAATCGTGATTTTTAATTTCAAGAGCCATATTAATATCTTCTTTTTTAACTAACGTTGAACCTGTTATTTTTAAGTTACTTAATTTTTCTTCCAAACCATTCATAAAGATAAATCAATATTTTAATTATTATTATACTTATTACTAACTTATATTTAAATTACAAAAATTACTTAAAAATAAAAATAAAAATAAAATAATTATACTTTTTCTTGATACAACGATGTCTTCGTTGTCTTCGATGTCTTCTCGATGACTTCCTCCTTTAGCTCCTTCCCGTCGATTCCTTAAGCAAAGAGGTTGAAGGTCCTTCTGGTTAAGGTATTGGAATACCAAAGCGCTCCCAAAGACTTGAAGATCTGCTGATGTATTAGTACTCAGCTCCCAATCTTCTCATGCCAGTGGAAAGAGGTCTCGCTGTTCTGTACCTGAAATTTTATTTTTATAAATAAATAGAAGTGTATATAGTTGATGAACAAAATATAACAGTTAGGTAGTTTATTGCAATAAAGGAATGATTAAGATTGGGGTGTGAATGGTATTATTAATTAAGAAGTATATAGTGAAAAGGAAAAGAAAAACTATACATAACAATTAAATTGAAAAAAAAAAAGAAAAAATGGATTGATTATTTAATTGATGTAAAACTAATGAAGAAATCAAGAGTAATTAGCAGGCAGGGGATGGATGATACTAGGCATGATTTACACTGGAGAAACTGGTTTCTTGAAACATGAAACTGAAGTTGCTTGCAACAGATAGATAGTTTTAAAATGATCTATATCTATTATTATTTTAATTTTTACGCACTAAATTTCAAATAAAACCATTTTTTTTAAAATAGAGGTAAGGGAAGTTTTTTTTTTTAATCAAAATCTGATATTGTTTTTAGATTATCCATGAATCTAAGGGTTTCAATGCTATTTGAAATCAAAATATAGGTGAAGAAAATTTTTAAACTAAAAACTAATATAATTTTCAGATTCCTTATCTCAACATGTAGAAACCAAATTTTTTCGAAATCAAAAAATTTTTTTACCCCTAAAATTTTGTAGGATTTTAGACGGCAAGAGGCTGTCAATTTGTGAAAATATGTAAATAATTAGTGTTATCTCACATACTTCGCCTCTGATTGAAAACAAATTTTGAGGGCATCTAGAAGCCGTAAAACTGCATAGTTTATCCCAGATCCAGAAGTCGCAGGATTTCTCCTTCTTGAGATATCTCAAGTTATAGTTGACCTCAGAATTTTTTATTCACATCAGTTTTCGTCCCCTAAAATCTGGAGTAAACCCCATATTATATGCAGGGAAGCAGAACGTACGCTGATTTTTGTGATTGTATTACTATTGTAATCGGTTTAACACAGCTGTTCTTATGGCCGTTCTTAGAACACAGCTGTTCTTATGAAGTTGTTGATGAAATCTCAACTTCAAAATTTTAACGTCCTTGAAAAGGGTAAAAAATCACTATTTTTTGATTTTTATAAAATTTCACATATAAGGGTTTTTTGGTGCTTTAAATCGAGATTTGAAGTTAGTTTCTAATGAAAAAATTTGTTCACTGATTTACTGATTTCATTGGAATTTAGTCATTTTTTTTGGAGTTTCTAAGTACCCTAAAGCCGGGTCATGTCTTGAGCATTACAAAAACATTTTTATATTAAATAACATACAAAACTACAGTTTAACGCGAAAGAATCATTTCTCTTTATTAACTCAGAGCTGAGAAAAAAATAAAATGTAATTTTCATATTTTATTTTATTTCTAGACTCCCAATGCTCATTGGCGGCTTAACTCTACTTTTGCACTATTATTGGTCCCTGCTACCCACATAAAAATACACATTAAAATATGTGTTACAAGTCAAAACTTCGGATAACTTAAAAACCAATAAATATTTCAACATATTATCCTTAAGGGCGAAAGACTAATAAAATTCCGCCATCTTAAAACAGCATCCTTAAGGACAAAAACTAATTGTAATTGTGGAAGGAGAGAGTGGCCGAAGGACATCCTTGGCCACTCCTTCCACAATTAGAATTAGTTTTCATCCTTAAGGATGCTGTTTTAAGATGGCAGAATTCAACGATTTTATTAGTTTTTCGTCCTTAAGGATGCTGTTTTGAATTATTTAACTATTTTAAGTTATACGAAGGATAGCTTCTGCCATTGTTGTCCTTGAGGATACTGTTTTGAAATATTTTTAATATTTAACGATTTTAAGATGATGGAAGGATAACTTCCGCCATTGTTGTCCTTCTAAGAACACTGTTTTGAAATATTCGATGATTTAACTGTTTTTAAGATGGCGGAAGGATATTCCGCCTTTGTTAATGCATTCTATGGGAGGCTGGAGATAGATTTAGTGGTATCATATTGGTTCTGTGGTCAGCACTATTGTGATAATTTATGTATAACATTTATAAATAAATTAGATTGAATCATAAATCGAGAGTGTTATAGTTAAAAAAAATAATAATAAACTGAGAAGTTTAATACATACATTGAAACAAGATTCTCTGTGATAATCTTTATCAAAAAATTTATTTTCAAAATAGCTCATCTTAAGCTTTATCATTTGGTCAGCTCTTCCTTTTAAAAACTGCATTTTTAATCTTGTAGAGGATATGGAATACATTTTTAGAAAATCTATTCTGAATTCTGAATAGAAAAACATGTCAATTAGTTTCCTGCCATCGGGATATTGATAAATTCTGAAACCTTTAATTTAATTTTTATAATTTGTTGTTATTTATTAGAATTAATTCCATTTTTAAATTACGAATGAAAAGGCTAACATACATAAATTTTATCGCAGTAATTTGCTGTTGAGGATTAAAATTAAGAATTATTAATGAAGTATTAATTCTTGAATTCTGTCCCTGCTACAGAAAAAACAAAACACAAAAAAACAAATGCCATCACTTACCCTGATATATTACAAAATTCTGCAACAATTATATTATAATTATATATAATATTATAATGTGCAAAGTGCCTTTTAAAGTGGTTACATAACATAGTCCAGTGGCTCCATAGAAGGTGAATGTTGCATAGAGATGTGTACAGCAAATTTTTGTTCTGGGTGCTTCCATTACCCATATATATCATTTTTATCAAGGGTACGCGTTTCTGCTATGGGGAGATTTTTTGCAAAATGGCCGCCAATGTCCGAAAAATGACATCAGGAAAATCCATATATCTCTTAAACTAGTCGCTCTACCAAAAACTTCTAAAGGACAAATTTTGCATACGAACAAATTTAAATAGTACAATTTATCATATTAAAAAATGTATAACATGAGAATATCATAATTTTATCTCTAAAACATCTTGTTCCAGCAAATATTAATAAAGGACAACAGATGATTAGAACAGGATTTTTATAACTGGTCGATAAACCAAACCACATTTCCAAATTTAGAACATGAGATAGATTTTAATGTACATGGACACTTCTTTTAAAACCAACAACCCTTGCTAGATTATGGATGTGGAAAGTTTTCTGATAGATTGTGTTCAATAATATTTGGCATCCACCATGATTCTCTTCTTCATACCCATAATAAGAATGGTCATGGTATAACAAATTTTGCTCTTTTAACAGGTTGTACTACAGAGCAATTTGTAAATATGCTCTTTTTATGTGCAAAAAAACACCAGGAAGATGCTGAAGGAATCTTTGTGGAGTCTAACTTTTTCATTTGGTGATACTTAGTTGCTCGAAGCTCATTCTTGTTATTTAAGCCTTTCAGTACTTCTGTCAAGTATTTCTCAGCTTTTTTGAATCATATTATCTGTCAGCTCTTCCTTTCCAGAAACTGTTATAAGGTATGTACATTCCTTTGGCTTGAGAAAGCGCAGAGTGTTTTGTTCCAAAATTACTCGTCGTATCACAACCCAGTACGTGAGTATATGGCGGGTAGAATTTACATAACTTGTTTGCCCAACCTTTCGATACGTCATGAAGTGGAACAAATCTTGAGGTTGCCCAGTCCCAAAACTGGTAAAAATCCGTAATTTATTTAATCCATTAGAGTACTATGTATTACTTTGTGGAAGTAATACATTGCGTATACAGATATGTCTGTGTCAGATGATGCTATTTGGATATTTTCTTCATTCATAGTGTTGATGTCATGATTATTCTTCATAAATAATTGTTTATCAGCTTGTTCAAGAGAAGATTTTATCACACTTTCTTCTTTTACCTTGTTTCCTATAATTTTCAGTGCCTCTTTGCCAATATCACCACTAAAATAGACAGTTGCTTTAGAAAATCTGTGCTAGTGATCAAGAAAATATTGTTTGAAGAATTATCGTAGTTGTGTTTTGTTGTCGTTTGATGTCCAAAATGCGTCCATATCCGCTTATAGTCTCTATATATAGTATCTCACCTGCTTTGATGCTTGAACAAGCTGATAAACGGCTATTTATGCACATCAATCATGGCTTCAACACTATGAAGGAAGAATATATCCTAATAGCACAATCTGACAGACGTTTTTGAATAAGCAATGTACTGCTTCAACAGAATGTTCCCCTCTAATGAATTAAATCAATTATGGTTTCTTTTTGGGAATGAGTAAATCCCAAGATTTTTTCCACTTCATGACGTATCGAAAGGTTTGGACAAACAAGTTATGTAAATTCTACCGCCATATACTCACTGGCTTGGTTGTGATACGAAGAGTAATTTTGGGACATAACATTCTGCGCTTTCTCAAGCCAAAGGACAGTGCATACCTTATAAAATGTTCTGAAAAGGAAGAACTGACAGATAATATGATTCAAAAAAGCTGAGAAATACTTGACAAAAGTACTGAGCAAAGGCTTAAGTAACAAGAATGAGCTTCGAGCTACTAAGCATCACCAAATGAAAAAGTTAGACTCAACAAAGATTTCTTCAGCATCTTCCGGGTGTTTTTCTGGACATAATAAGAGCATATTTACAAATTGCTCTCTAGTACAACCTGTTGGAAGAGCAAAATTCATTATACCATGACCATTCTTACTATGGGTATGAAGAAGTAAATCATGGTGGATGCCAAATATTATTGAACACAATCTATCAGAAAACTTTCCATCCCCATACTTTTGCAAGGGTTGCGGGTTTTAATAGAAGTGTCCATGTACATTAAACTCTATCTCATGTTCTAAATATTGCTAATGTGGTTTGGTTTATCGACCAGTTATAAAAATTCTGCTCTAACCATTTGTTGTCCTTTATTACTTTAATATTTCCTGGAACAAGATGTTTTAGATATAAAATTATGATATTCTCATGTTATACATTTTTTAATATGATAAATTGTACTATTTATCATTTTTAAATATGTACTACCTGACCAAGTTGGAGTAAAAAAAAAAAAAAAAAAAAAAAAACAAGAAAAAACTTTAACACTTTTATTCAATAAAAGAAGGTGTTTTGAGCAAAATTTGTCCTTAAAAAGTTTTTGCTAGAGCGACTAGTTTAAGAGATATATGGATTTTCCTGATGTAATTTTTCGGACATTGGCGGCCATTTTGCGAAAAATCTCCCCATAGCAGAAATGCGTACCCTCAATAAAAATGATCTATATGGGTAAGGGTAGCACCCAGAACAAAAATTTGATGTACACATCTCCATGTAACATTCTCCTTCTCTGTTGCTCCTAGACTAACACCCATAGATACTGAAGGATATTCTTAAAAATTTGCCCAATTTAACTAAATCATTTTGACAACCAGTCTTTCTCTCTCCCTCTCTCTCCTCCTTCCTAATATATTAATTGTTCATTTAAAAAGTTGTTTCGGTATTAAATTGTTTTGTTTTTTACAGGACACACTCTCCCTCCTTTACTATTCTGGCTCCATAGGTGCTTAACCCGGCGTTGGTCGCTAGGTGATCATTTCCCTCACCCTTCTAAAAAATATTTAATAAGTTCATCAGAGTTTAACTTACATCCCTGAATCTCATTTTAGCTGAGTTTAGTACATAGAATAGAGAATATTCTATGCAAAACGGATGCAGGTGGCCAGGATATTGGGAGATTTGTACTGAAAATTGCCGTGTCTACACTCCTCAGTATCGGATTATCTCTCGTGCAGTTTATTCGTGACATTTTACTGAGCGAGTTTTCTAATTTCTTTCGATTAATTAGTGATTATTTAGGTTCAAAATGAATTGTGGGTATAAAATTCTTGAATTGTTGGATAAAAAGCCAGTTGAGAAGATAAATTGTAAGTAATTAGTTGATAAATTGTCGTGAATTGTATTTATATTATTTTTCAATCATTTACTAGGAATCTGAAATTTTTACTATTCCAGATTATTGTTTGTGGCTGCTCGAGGCAGTACAAAATAGATCTGGTGTACGTTTGCCGAAGAAATAAAAGAAAAGAAATTGTAAAAAGTGCAATGTTCCAATTCACAATGAACATACTTAATATATTTGTAATAATTGTATAGAAATAGAAGAAAATGATCTAACTGATGAAAAACACATTATTATGTAAATAGTAATATATTTAATTTTTGTTTTTTTTTGTTGTTTTACAGTAAATCTTTGTAAAAATATATTTTTAATCCTTATACTCCATACTACGATTATTGATACATTATGATGGCATTTATTTACTGTTTATAATAACATATTTGGTAACATAAAACTGCATTTTTTGAAAATTAAAGAAGTGAGGGAAATGCTTACCTAGGCAATTAACGGTGTACCAGATCGGCTAGCGACCAACGCCGGGTTAAGCTGTAGGCAGATTTTTGATGGCCGAATATTCTTCTATTTTGACCTCTCCTATCTATATATCCTACTATTTTCGACTTCTACCCGACAAACTAATTGTTGTTTTGAAGAGTGATTAAATTAGTTCATTTTTTACTAGGTGTTCTCTTTTTCCCATGTACTCCATCGGTATATTCTCCTTCTCTTTTTCTATGTGGCGCTTCAACCAACCTTTTGTAGGTCCTGGCCTCCTCAATCAGCCACTGCCATTTGGCTTGATCCCGTGCAGCTGATCTCCAGCTTTTGATCCCTAATAGGCTTTGTTTATCCATTGCCATGCTATTGATCCGTCTCTACCTTAGTCTACTAGCATGTCCTGTGTAAGACTGTGTCCTTGAGAATCTTAATTGGAAGATAGAATATTTTCTCTATCTACTATACTATACCTCCAAACCATTTTTTATATAGGAGAGGTATTAAAATTTATTATTTTCTAAAATAATATTGATTTTCTTTGAGTACAAATATCTTTTTAATTAATAAAATATATGAATTATGTTTAACTATTTGAGTTTTATGGCAAATGACTGGGGCTTTAAACCTTTAATGAAAAGAAGAAAAACGAACTGCAGATCTATATTTCAGTTCTCAATGGTGGAAACGATTTTTAACATTAGGCATTACTTAACTCTGGAGCTATTTTAAGAATAAAAAATTTGGAAATTATGTATGAAAGAACTTTCATAACATGTTGAAAAAGACCAACATTTTAAGTAACTTAGTAATAATAGAACTGATTTTATTGTATGTTTTAATATTATGCATATAATGTTTTTTCAAGATTATATATAAAATGTTTTTTAAAACAAAATAAAAAAAAAAATTATAACTTACATTTCAGATTGTCTGGTCTTCCTATTTCAAATACTTCAGCAATTTTCACTGCATCTTCATCGATCCTAATGTTTTTTCCATTTTTATAAAATTTAGTTCTATAAACAAGGAGATCATTTCTATGTTCGAATGTTTCACGAATGCATTTTACACGTGTTTGCTGCATGTTATAAAATTCAGTAACTCTTTTTCTGATTCCATCGTAACTTGCGCCGTATTCATACAAGTCAATCCTTACTCTCTTGTAGCGGAAGGTTTTCATATTTCCATCTTTGAAGAATTTATCATTTCCTAAAAAAGAATGTCTCAAAAATAAAGTTATCAACTCCAGTTTAACATTATTATTATTTTATTTTTTTTAATGTGCTTTCTATTTTAAAGGAATGCCTTTAATTTTCAAAAACATTAACCAATTATGCTTCAATTGACAAGGGGAGAGGGACGTTTTGACTTGTAACTCACAGATTTGAATATCGATTTTTGGGTAGATAGTAGGGACCTGTAATAGTGCTAAACTTGAATTATAGCCGCCAATGAGTATTGGGAGCCGAGAAAAAAATAAAAAATGAAAATCACGTTTTATTTTTTTCTCAGCTCTCAGTCAAGATTGAGAAATGATTTTTTCACTTTAAATTTTAGTTTTGTATGCTATTTGAAATATAAATATTTTCGTTATGCTCAAGACACAACTTTAGGGTGCTCGAAAACCCCCCAAAAATGACAAAATTCCAATGAAATCCGCTGTAAATCAGTAGAAATTTTTTTTCATGAGAAACTGACCTCAAATCTCTATTTAACGCACCAAAAAATCCTTATATGTGAAATTTTATAAAATTCAAGAAATATTGATTTTTTATCCTTTTCGAGGACGTTAAAATTTTGAAGTTGAGATTTCATCAACAACTTCTAATGGCCATAAGAACTGCTGTGTTTTACTGATTATAATAGTAATAGCATCACAAGAATCAGCATACATTCTGCTTTTTATCCATGCATATAGCATGGGGTTTACTCCAGATTTTAGTGGACAAAATCTTTTTTTCTAAGTTTTTATGTGAATAAAAAGCTCAACTATGACTTGAGATATCTCAATAAGGAGAAATTTTAACAATCTTCCTCATTCATATTACACAAATAAACCATTTTAAAATGATCTATTTCTATTCTATTCTATTCTACATCAATTTTTGCCGTGAAACGTTGTTGATGAAATCTTAACTTCAAAATTTTAACGCCTTGAAAGTGGTAAAAAATAAATATTTTTGGATTTTGATAAAATTTCACGTATAAGGGTTTTTTGGTGCATTAAGTTGAGATTTGAGGTCAGTTTTTCATGAAATAAATTTTCCACTGATTTACAGCGGATTTCATTGGAATTTTGTCATTTTTGGGGGGTTTTTGAGCACCCTAAAGTCCGGGTCGTGTCTTGAGGGTAACGAAAATATTTATATTTCAAATAGCATACAACACTACAATTTAATCTGAAAAAATTATTTCTCAATTTTGACTGAGATCTGAGAAAAAAAATAAAACATGATTTTCATATAGCTGCCAATGCTCATTGGCAGCTATAACTCTAGTTTTGCACTATTATAGGCAGGGGCGGATCGGGAATTTTCGGCCCACCGGGCAAATGCTCTTGACCGGCCCTCAGGGGCCAAACCCTCCCCCTCCCCCCATCCATCCATCCAAAAAGATAACCCTGTTCACAATATGAACTTCAATTCTAAACATACTCACTCTTTCATTTTATGAGGGCGTCGAAAGGTTGTAAATAATGCTAAAGCATACAATTTAATTCAAACAACAATTTTATTATAATTTAACCAAAATGATGGAATGATTTTAAGAAACTTTCTATATTCTACAAAACTTGATGCGAAGCAGTGTTTACTTAGACCAGTGATGGGCAAACTACGGCCCGCGGGCCAAGTGGGGCCTTCGGACTAGCCAATCCGGCCCGCGACATGGTCACACACAATTATACATTAGACAAAATATATTTTCTGCAAGGCTAGAATAGAATTATTGTTTTCTTCTCGTTGCGTTCCGTATCTTCTAACGTTGTACGATATAAGTTGAGTCTAATGAGATAAAGTCAAAAATAAATTTATTAGTTGTAAAACTTTGTTTTTTCCAATTTTTTCGGCCCGCCTAGATATTTTTCTATTTCATCCAGCCCTCCCCTTAAAAAGTTTGCCCATCTTTGACTTAAGACAATGCACGTCAAGAAATTTTAGGGGGTCAAATAGGGCCTCATGTCTCGAGTGGAGTTTTTTTTTTTTTTTATAAGGATTTAGTTTTCCTATAACCAATAAAACGTAAATATTTACTTTTTTCCCTTTCTTTCCCGGCCCCACCGACCCTTTTCCTGTCCGGCCCACCGGGCGATTTCCCAGTATCCCGGTGGCCCGATCCGCCCCTGATTATAGGTCCCTACTACCTACACAAAAATTGGCATTCAAATCTATGAGTTACAAGTCAAAATGTCCCCTTGGGAGTTGTATCTTTACTTACTATCTTTAGTTACATTGAGCTGAGTAGGCTAAGCTGATTTCGGCGTTTACTAAATGATTAACAAATAACATAATATAAAATATACTTAATAAAATCAACGAGAATCATCCAAGAGGAAAAAAAGACCACAAGTTTTAAATTGAAATTCGCCTGGATAAGGAAAAACAGATAAGGAGTAACGGAAATTATCAATTATAATTATAAAAATATTTCTGAAATGATAAACTTTGCTACATTAAAACAATACATAAATATTATTTTAATGTAGTAAATTTCATTTTAATTGCTAAAGATACGTAAGATATTATTTTTAAAAAAAAAAATTTAGAAGCTTATATATTATGAATTTTCCTGGTTTTTCGAATGCCGGGCTTAGGAGATGCTGGATAAGAGAAATTTCATTGTACTCAGATTAATAATGAATACAAAACAAACTTCAAATTTCATTATATTCAGTTTTATATTTAGTGAAAATATTATTTTTTAAAACTATTAAATCAAAACCTAAAACATTTGATGTAAAAACATATTTTCCTCATATTTTATGAGGTAAATGATTTTATTTAATCTCTATGGATGCAAACCTTAAGGGAAAACATCTTCTTAAAGTTTTCAAAAATAAAGTTCTGCATAAAATATTTGGTCCGGAAAATGGATGAATGTCAGGAAAATTTAGAAGGGGGAGCTTTATCTGGTAAAAAGGGGCAAATACGGTAAAGCCATTGGATTTAATAACAACCAAATTGCAAAAAGGTTAATTAGTTTAATTAGTTAACTGTTGGGTAAGCGTCTGAGGGTTAGACTGAGATATAGATGGAAGGATTGTGTCAGGGCTAATCTTGTGGATTTGGGTTTGATGGGGTGGTTTGGAGGGAGGTGTATCGTCGAAGGTTGGTGGTGTCAGCATCGAACCATCGGGTTCACGAAACCTTTATTTATTTATAAATGCACAAAATAAAAAATATATTTTTGTTTGATTTTTACATTAATTCAATTAAAAGTTTTATTTGGGGGCACTTTTAAAAATTTTAATTTATCAATATTGGCTTGAGGGCACTATGAAGAAACTAAAATACCTTATTAGAAAATACTCACTACACTGCATTAATCCTTATTGTTGATAAATTTAAATGAGGACCATTTTATCAATGATACTAAAAGTTTTGAATATGTTGATATTAAGTAACTGATTTTGTGGAAAAAATAAAATAAAATATTTTTACTTTTTTTTGGAAATTTCATATGTCCGACCCAAGTTCTTGGAACTTCCAAATGTTTTTGTATCATTGGATCGACAAGATCTCTCATAGATCGTCTGAGTTGTTGATATTTTCTTGGCTCTCCGCATAGCAAATGCCACCAGTAATTTTCATCTTTGAAGTCAAACATTCTAGTCTATAGCAACAAACTTAGATGGAAGTTTACTAAAAAAAGTTTTATATTTAATGAATATTAAAAATATTTAACTTGCTTTCATATTAATACAGTTAACCGTTGATCAATTTTTTTTAGTCTCATGGCAATAACTTATATAACATGACAATTTTTGACTTATATATACTGTAAAGTTGGCCAACTATGTGCCACAGTCCATTTATGTGCCAACAATGAAATGTTTAAGGTAAAATTAATATAAAATGTTTTATATTGTTTTTTTGTAATAAAATATATTCTTGAGTTGGAATCACGATCTTTGAAAAGCTCAACCCTTTGATTATTCCTCAAAATTAAAATATATTAAAAAATTTTACTTTAAAATTTAAATAATTAACTTGAAACTGATTAATTAATATATTAATATATATATAAACTGTACTACTACAACCCATGAAGGGTCTTGGGTAAGGTTGTACTGTTTCTTGGCCTACGATTGTGCTAGGAGGAGATTTGGCCAGAATTCGACTCAACCATCAGGTTTTTCCCCATTAAGGGTACCCGCTTTATAGAGGCTAGGAGTGCCCTAGTGCATTATCCTGACATTTAGGCCGATTCTTGCCTATTTACCTGGCTCCGAGAGTCCAGTGCTTTCCTCACTCATCTACCATGCCTATTATATAGGGTGTCCCGAATTTAAATGGCAAAACTAAGACTGTTGCGGCGGCTAGGGGTTCGTAGTGAACTCAGCCGAAACCGTCCACTTTTGTGAAGCTGGTAGCTCAATATAATGAATAATGATTAATAAACAATTTACCAAATTCAGATATTTATTTGACAATAGCATGTTAAATTTCTGTGCTTTCATTTATAAACACCATGAATTTATCCATATTCAATATTATTAGCAAGCAAAATATACTATTCACGACAAATAGTGATCAATACAGAACACATTAAAGGAACTCATCTCCGCAAGTAACACCAATGTTGCATTTAGATCTAGCTTAATTAACCTCGATGATGACCCACTTAAGCATAACAACTGGCCATAAGGAAAACTGTCTGTTCAGGTTTAACGTCTTTCTGACGCCGAAAATGTGGCTATCATACAGGTCGCCAACCTAATCCCAGCGAGGGTGGGAGGCATACTCTTTCCTTGAATGTCTGGAACTCACTGCTTCTTCTTGAGGAGGAGAGGTGGCACGTCACGTGACTCACGCAGCCGCCAGAAGACCCACACATAAATTAATCAATTAAAACAATCAATTCAATCCAAGTATATAACAGACACTAATCTGTCGGCCTCGATATATGACAGATGTTTTTATTAATAATCATAAAATTAAATTTATACAATTGATAAACTAAAAAACAAATTGAATTTTTATAACTAATTCAATTGTACATGAGGTAAAAATAATTATAACAATCTTAATTTGAATCAAGAATTACATGACCTCATGTATATAAACAAAACACATGTTGGCCTCAACATACCGCCCACCAAAGTTTTTGTGAAAACTTTACTCCTGCAATTGTCCATACTCTGTCGTAAACAACAATGACGCACTTTGACAGGATGTTAAATTAGATAGGGCGAGTATCATCGGGCCAAGAAATGGGTGCCTAGCACCATAAGACTGACTCAGTTGACCGCCCACCATGCAAAGGAAACCTTTAAAGATCCAAGAGACACCAAAATGAATTCTTACTAATTATCCCAAGAGCTGAAAGGTATTGCGACCTGGGGCAAGTAAATTGAGGGAGCTGATCCTCACTAATAGATTGTAGGCCCGTTCCTGAACCATTAGCTGTGTTTATAAACCAACTTCCCATGAGTTCTAGTTATATTGGGTGTCTGATAAAAAAATACTGATTCATCTCAACCGCCCACCATGCAAGACACCCTAAGCAGCAGGGAACTTCAAGTCATGAAAGAAGGCATCAGTTTGAGGGGGGGATGAGGAAGGAACCTGCGATGATTGATTATAGAATTGCGCTTAAATCGAAGAAACATAAACGTTGTCTTTAATATACCGTCACTACAAGAATAACTGTTCAATTGGCAAAACATTGTATCTATATGTAGTTTCAAGATGTGCATTAGCAAAATAGGGGCTACCCCGAACCACGAGGCATTTATCAAGAAATAAAAGAAAGCATTTTCCTTATCCTAGCCAGGTCGTAACAAAATAACAAACAGCAGATACACCCCTGTGTCAATAACTCGGCACCTCTTACCCGAAGGAAGTATATTAGCATTCTCATGACCTGTAGTGCTTCTTGTAGGGTTCGGTATCTAACCGGAGGAAGCCTATAATAAGAGTTTACTATGGAGGCACCATACTGACCATCCTGATGAGTAGAATCATTCTCCATAGGAGTGTCGTCCGATTCCTGAGATCCTGATTCTATTGCATGAGGAATTTCTTTGTTATGAGGCTGATTAAGCCAGTTAGGACCAATGAAAGTACAAACTGAGTGCCTCCTGAAGGCAAACAGAGGTTTTTGTCTGTTGTTGGAATAGGCAACTTTCAAAAAATTTCCATTGCTTTTTTGGAAGTCTAGCGCAGCTGGGCGCTCAAACCTTTGTTCGTGAGACCGATGAGGCCAATTTTGAGTAAGGCGGTGGAAGACAAGGGTCCTCTTGGAGGAGTTTCGCCATTGACAAGCATAATAAAGGGGGTTATTTGATGAAATTCCACTGTTATTGTAAAGATCTAGTGCAGCAGGGCACTCAGATTTAGGAACATGTGAGCAATGAGGCCATTTTGATTTGAAATGATGGCCGACTGGAGACCTCTTGAAGGTGTTCTTCAGTTGCAAACCATAAAAAACAAATTTTCTGCCCGGTATAATGTCCATCGACCTAGGTGGTTCTTGCGCAGCAGGGCGCTTAGATTCAGGATGTGGTGGTTCATGGAACCAAATTTTATTTAGGTGACTAACTGGGGACCTCCTGGAGGTGCGCCGCTAAGTCAAGTCATTTGTGGTAACAGTTTCTTCCACTGTGACGCTAGGGAGATTAGACAGTTCTGGTGCAGCTGAGCGATCAGAACAATTAGGAACAATGAATGTATGTGCCACTGAGGCATCCAACTCAATTTCGCTGGATTTACAAAATAATTTGGGCGCAGCTGGGAGCTTAAAACGTTGGGATGCATCAAGAGTTTGTTCAATTAATGTGTCTAAAGAAATGTCATTGGACTTTCCAGATGGACCAGGAGCCGCTGGGTTCTCTGCTCTTTTCAAAGTACGAATTAATATCTTGTACCACTGATGACAGATGTTTTTATTAATAAAAATAAAAAACCTTTTAAACCATAAAATTAAATTTATACAATTGATAAACTGAAAAAAAAAATTACAAATTGAATTTTTATAACTAATTCAATTGTACATGAGGTAAAAATAATTATAACAATCTTAATTTGAATCAAGAATTACATGACCTCATGTATATAAACAAAACACATGTTGGCCTCAACAAAGACAAAAAGTCCTTTAGAGATTTGCTCGTTTTTGCTTAGTTCTGGAGAAAATTGCAAAAAAAGAAACAAAACAAAAATGTTACAGGTAGCAATTATCACCTTTCAAAGTTCGTCAGGCTAGGCAGTGAGATATGTAAACACTTAATGTTATCCTTTACATTCTTTTATTTTTTTACATTTTGACTTCCTTCTAGGATTATAATTCCTAAATCAGTCTTCAGTCAGTTACTCATATTTTTGTGTGAATAGCATCAGCCACAATGCTGCGTACATATTCTAATGTTGAATATGCTGGTATGATTTTTGTGTATGGTTTCTGTAACAGTAATGCTTTAGAAGCAGTGTGGGAGTATGCGCGCCGATTTCCAAATAGAAGAGTGCCTAATCGACGAGTCTTTTCGTTAACTTTTAATAGACTACGAGAGACTGGGCCATTCTTAATATGTAATGAAGGCGACCAATTCCAGGCAGCAATAAGAGCAGATTATCGGAGAAGAAATTGTGTCCAAGCCACTTAGATAAAAATCCTGAGACTAGCATCCAAAGAGCATCTGCTGCATTAGTAATATCGCGGCAAGCAATATGGCAAACTATGAAAGGTGATAATCGCTACCCATAGCATCTTCAAAAAGTTCAGAATTTATTACCTCAAGATTATGTCAAGAGATTGAATTTTAGTGACTGGTTTCTTGACAAAATTCGTGATGATAATTTATTTCCATTAAAAATTATATGGACCGATGAAGCTACCTTTACAAGAGGAGGAATTGTTAATCAAAGAAATTATCATGTATGGGCTTTTGAAAATCCCAGAGCTATTAGAGAGAATAGGTTTCACCATGAATTTGCTATTAACGGATTACTGGTGGGACCATATTTTTTACCTGGAAGATTGAATGGTATCACATTTACACATTTTTTGGAGAATGACTTTTCTAATTATTTAGATGACATTCCCTTACAGCAGCGGATTGAAATGTGGTTCCAACTCGATGGATGTCCAGCTTATTATAGCAGAGTTGCTCGAGCTTGGCTGGATATAAATTATCCACAATGATGGATTGGACATGGAGGAGTAGTACCTTGGCCACCCGGATCACCTGATATGACACCCATGGATTTTTTCGTATGGGAAACCTTGAAGCATAAAGTTTATTCGGTGTCAATCAACTCAAGAGAGCAATTAAGAGACCGAATCATAGATGCAGTGCACCAAATATCATCAGAACAATGTTTAGGTGCAATTTATCAAGTGAGTGCTGAATGTAATGCTCGCATTGGTGCAAGAGGACAACATTTTTAGCAATATTTACATTAAAAAAGAACATAATATAAATATAAATGGTAAATAAATAAGTATAAAAATGAAAACTTGTTTTGTTTCTTTTTTTACGAGTTTCAAATTTAACACAAAATAAAAACACTTTATTTTAAAATGATAACTACCAAACTGGGAAGGTTACAATTAAAAAACATTATTAATAATTATATACAAAACTTGTTGCCATCGCAATACATAAAAGTAGTCCGTTAAAGACAAAAAAAATAATTAGTAAAACTAATATTTGTTATGCTTAGTAGCTACCACTACAATGTAAACAAATAAAAGAATGTAAAGGAGTGTTTGCATATCTCACTGCCTAGCCTGACGAACTTTGAAAGGTGATAATCGCTACCTGTAACATTTTTGTTTTGTTTCTTTTTTTTGCGATTTTCTCTAAAACTAAGCAAAAACGAGCAAATCTCTAAAGGACGTTTGTTTAGTTTTTTGGTTCCCTATAAGTTCCTGAAGTTTTGCCATTTAAATTCAGGACACCCTGTATACTAAATATAGATATAGCTAGTTATAAAAATAAAAATAAAAATAAATGCTGAAAATCTTACTTGTTTGATATGTTTTCTTTGGTAATAAGGTATGTAATAGTTTTTATCATTCCAGACACAGTCAATTCTCAGATATTGTTTGTCTAGTGATGAGTGTAGCAGTCCAGTTTTTATATCTAGGAAGCAGTCTTCTTTGATGTCATGTTCATTTTTTTTTATTAGAATCCAGCAATTTATGACTGGATTAATGGCTTTAATTTTTTCTATTGGTTCAGGTTCTCTTGTCGGAATTTCTTGTAACTGTCCTTGTAATTTTGGAAAAGACTTTTCCAATTTCGCTCTTAGTTTTCTTACGGCCTTTTTATTAATTTTTTTTTTCATGGGAAGTTCTTGTTCCGATGTCCTGAATTCGAAAATTTCTTCTTCTGATATTTCTTCACTCATTTCTTCACCATCTTCTCTTTCAATATCTTTGTGTACTTCTGGAGTATTTTCTGTTTTAACTGCAGGTTCGTTCGCTTCTGAAACTATCTTATCTGTTACTTCACCTTCAATTATTGTTTCATTTGATTTTTCTGTTTTCTTTAATTTCTTTGCTCTTTGCTTCTTGGTTTTTTCACCAAAATATAACTCGTATATATCCTCTCTAATAAAGTGTACATCTTCATTTACAAAACTGGCCTTTTCTTGTTCGAGGACCTTGTCGAATTCATCTATTCTTTCACCAATATGATCCCTCATTTCTTCAAAGAATTTTAATTTTTCTTCTTCATACTCTCTTTGTGTTTTTATAACAGGTGGTAAATACAGTTTAGTTTGATACTTGGCATAGATATGGTCAAAATATTTCTATAACAGAAATAAACATTTTTTTAATTAAAAATATAAAAAATTGTAAAAGATAATTCTAAATAGAAAATGAAAGATCAAAAATGTCTACGTATACAACACTTTATTTGAAAGTATTTATATTTCTTATTTGACTTAATGAAAACATACAGTAGATACACCATGCTCGTAAATAAAATAAACAACTACTGTAAAATATCTCAAAATTGTCGTTCTGCCTTTCCTATACCCTGCAGATGTAGTGTCACATCCACTGGAACTAATGGTTCTGGAATCTAATGGAAGAGAATGATATCTCAGAATTTAAGTTGTAGTTCCAGAGATCATGTATTTAATGGAAATACATTAATTAGACTGTTTTTTTTTTATTTAGAAAAAAACGTTCTTGTTGAACAGTTATCTTCATACACGATATGGATGTAGTCAACTTTGTTTAATACACTGAAGATGAATGCTTAACTGAATATTGATTTTTAACTTAAAACATCCATTTTTAATAACCAAACCCAGTTATAACCAAAATAAATTATAATTATCTAATATATTATATAGTTAGGAGATTTGCATTGATAAATAAAAAAATGAAAGAGCAAAAATATCTCCTTATGTAAAAACTTAATTAGAAAATGTCTATATTTCTTATTGCGCAACATATCTTGGTTAAGCCACATTTTCGAGCTCTGGTGGAATCAATTATAATAATTCATATAATTAATACTCTAAAAATAAATAATCATTCTCAACAAGTTTTATCTATTAGTTGAATTTATTATTTATTATTTATTAATGGTTACAGCATTAATAATGAAATTCAGAACTAGAAAACTGTTCACATTTGATAAATTCACATCACTGTTGATTTATTCATATAAAACTTATCGGGGAAAAAAAACTAGAGTATAGGAATTGTAAATTGGTTGGTTAGAGATGATTCATCGTGTTTATACTTTTTCCAAGTTTACTTAAGCATTTTCCAGAATAGTTAAATCACTTTAACTCTAGTTATGTTTAATCCTTTTTCACATTTATTTAATCTTTTCCTAATATATTTAATCTTTTTTTCATTTTTATTTAGATTTTTCCATTTGAATTTCAACTTTTGCATTCATATTTAAACATTTTCCAATTATTAAATTATTCCATTTATATTTCACCCTTTTATATATGTTTTTAGTCTTTTTATATTTAGGTTGAACCATTTTCCAATTTTATTTTTAACTTTTTCTAAATGGAATTAGGCCCTACATTTTTATGAGTAAGTCCAAGTTACAAGTAGACTAGAAGTCGTAAACATACACATTGTACTCACTTCTTACTGAGTTTGATTTTAATATTAATTAAATATTATTTATAATTACTTATACTTATTATCAATGATTTCATTTCCTATAAAAATTTACAGGCTTAGTTCAATAAGATTTTTAGTGTATTTCATTATAATAATAATGATCGATTTATTTTATTTTTACATTATTTTACTGTTTGTTATCTAATGCTGTTATCTTCAGAATATGGTGTTTTGGCGATTATTTTCCTTTTTCTCCATAAAAATTTATGGGCCTAATTCCATTTATAAAAAGTTCAAATAAAATTGGATTTTAGTTGTAAACTAAATGGAAAAAGACTAAAATATATGAAAAAAAGTGAAAGATAAATGGAATAATGGTGGGTTATTTGTTGACTGAGATGTATCTAACAAGGTGACGTTTGCAGTTGTAACTCACAAATTTGAATGCCGATTTTTGTGTGGGTAGTAGGGACCTATAATAGTGCAAAACTAGAGTTATAGCCGCCAATGAGCATTAGGAGCCGAGAAAAAAAAAAAAAAAATATGAAAATCACATTTTATTTTTTTTCTCAGTTCTCAGTCAAGATACCCAAGATACCCCTTTCGAGGAGGTTAAAATTTTGAAGTTGAGATTTCATCAACAATTTCTAATGGCCATAACAACTGCTGTGTTTAACTGATTACAACAGAAATAGTATCACTAGAATCAGCATACATTCTACTTTTTATCCATGCGTATAACATTGGATTTGCTCCAGATTTTAGTGGACAAAAACTGATGTGAATGAAAAAATCCAAGGTCAGCTATAACTTGAGATATTTCAATAAAGGGAAAATCCTGCGATCTCCTGATTTGGGCTGAACTATGCTGTTTCAAGGCTTCTAGATGACCTTAAAATTTAATTTTAATCGGTGGCAAAATATATGAGATAAAGCAAATTATTTACATTTTTTCAGAATCCCTTGCCCTTGCCTTCTAAAATCCTACAAAATTTGAAAGGTAAAAAAAAAAATTATTTTTGATTTCGACAAAATTTAGTTTCTACATGTTTTTTGAGATGAGGAATCTGAAAATAATATCAGTTTTTAGTTTAAAAATTTTCCTCACCTATATTATATAAATAAGATGTTTTAAAATTATCTACATATTTCTATTATTATTTTAGTTTTTACACAATAAATTTTAACCTCCTCGAAAGGGGTATCTTGGGTATCTTGACTGAGAACTGAGAAAAAAAATAAAATGTGATTTTCATATATATTTTTTTTTTTCTCGGCTCCTAATGCCCATTGGCGGCTATAACTCTAGTTTTGCACTATTATAGGTCCGTACTACTCACACAAAAATCGGCATTCAAATCTGTGAGTTACGACTGCAAACGTCCCCTTGTAAGATGTAGGTTGTTGCTTGGGGTATGTAATCAAGAACAAAGCAGTTAAAATTAAATTTTAATTTTTAATGCTGACGTTTCGACTTGAATTGCAAGTCTTTATCAGGGCTGGAATTAAATAAAACAAACAAAAAGATATGAAAAAATTGCAAAGAGTATAAAAAAGGTATATGAGAATCAAGAAAATTCATAAAGACAATAAAATAAAGGTAATAAATAAAGACCATTAAGACAATTCAATATATAATGGTTCTTTATATTGTCAGTATTAAAAATTAAAATTTAATTTTAACTGCTTTGTTGTTGATTGCATAACCCAACCAACAACCTACATCTTAGATAGATGGAATAGTTTAAAATAAAATGGAAAAATGATTAAATATAACTGGAAAAGATTAAACTATTCTGGAAAAGGTTTATGTAAACTTTGAAAAAGTATATAGGGGAAATATGGGATGGTTGGGACATGATGATGGCTGGGACAGGGTAATTTTTTTTCAATAGGTTCACAATACTGAATTGGCTTTACAGCGGTTGATCACACTCCTGAGGCAGGCTATTATACTGTGCTTTGGCGGCCATGTATAAATGTCCTGAGAAGGGAGGAAATTTTTCTGATTTTTCTATACAAAAGTAAATATTTGAATGAACTTTAGAATTGTATTTTCTCAAGGACAATAAAACCCTGCCAGGGTCTTAAATTAACATATGAAACTTCTATCAATTATCATTCGATTCCTGCAATCAATCTTGAAATACTAACCTACATGTTTGACAAGACCACATGTTAAATAAAATAATAAACAAAGGGATGGTTGGGACACTTGATCTCTAGGATGGTTGGGACACTGTCTATGGGTATATTTTTGCAGTTATTTATATTTAATACATCGATAATTTCTTCTGAAGACTACCTTTATCGAAGGTATAACCACAAAAAAGGAAAGGTCGGAAACAAGCTAAAACCTGAATTCTAACTGATAACCCGATTAGAAATGAAATTATTGGTCGATTGCAAGCCAGAAGGTACAAATACAGAAAAAAGAAGCCAGAGCAATAAAAAAAAAGTTATTTTTGAGTTCAAGTGAGGAAGACAACATAAAAATAACATTGAAGGATTTAGGCTCTTATTTTGAGATAGTATCAGAAGAAGAAATCTACAATGATCCTAAAATTGATAAAATTGACCGACAGTTTCAGCCAGATTATTTTGTTCTGGTGGAATTAACCACCAAATCAACCTGTTGACAAAATGTTACGTTGGGAAGATTTTGCCAATCGATGAATCCTCTGATGAGCTTACAATAATTTTTTTTGCGCATAACTAACCGGACCTTTTCCTCATTTAAATGCCCATTAATAGACGACATTTCTTAAGTTAATAGGCAGGACATTACTTGAAAATTACATGCCAAAGATCATTCAAAAGGGACAAAGAGAACTGGGCAAATTTTTACATTTCTTTTATCCTGAGTTGTCTATCATTTCTACTTACCTAGTTACTAACCTACTAATAACCTTATGTTAATTTCAACATTAAATGATTTCAAAAATATGTTTCTTTTCTCAAGACCTTTTTATGATAAAAAAAAGAAAAAAAAAAAAGAAAAAGAAGCACTACTGTTTATTGGTAAAAGTGAACTATTTTTAATTTAATTTTTACTATTATTTGTGTAAGGAACATGTACTATTTTAATTTGTTTACGTTTATCATGTAGTAAATAAAAATATTGAATCTTAACTAATGTGCTAGTCCAAGTTTTGTATCCATCCCTTATCACTGTCCCAACCATCCTAGTGCCCAGGATAGTTGGGACACTTTTAAATGTTTTATATTTTTGTTTTGTTTTTTTACTGGCTTGTATTCATTATTATGATTTAGAATAAATCATACGTACTTTTAAAAAGTTATTAAAAAAGAAAAATATTTCAAAAGTTAAAAAAAGAAAAAGAAAAAACTTGTCCCAATCATCCCGGGTCTCCCCTATAAATATGAGGTGAAGAGCTTCAGTTTGGGTACAACGGTACATTTTTTCCAAATTTTTGTTTGCTTGTTGAGGTATATAGGCAGAAAACCTCATGGGATCATCAATGCCTGTATAAACTTTTATCCTGATTATGTTTTTACTTTCAGATCTGAATTCTATGTACCATATGAATTACTGATTCGAGAAACAACATAAGTCATTATGTTAATACTATGACTTATGTTGTTTCTCGAATCAGCCATTCATACATATCAGCTGTTATCCTGTTTAGGCTTATCTCTTAATTAAAACATGCTATTTACCCTAACATTTGAAAGTATATCTTATTACTCACTTCATCAATAATATATTCTTATATTACCTCTTCATTTTGTCTTTTCTTTCTTTCTTCTCCCTCTAGTTCTCTTAATAATTTTTCTTCCGTCCTTTCTTTCAATTCCCTCAATTTCATTTTATGAACATAGACACTCTTGATTTGCACATCAGGAGGATAAAGATATTTTTTACATTCTTCCTCTAATGTTCCAGGATCATCTTGAAATTCAACATCTGTCCTCTAAAAATTAATTCATGTCTCCTATTAATATGTTTTTCTTTATTTATTACATACAAATAAAACTATATTTACCAAAATTTTCCTGAAATAAACAGACTGATATTAATTTTTTAAAACAATAATAGAAGTATCATAACTGTATAGAGGAATTCCGGT
This sequence comes from Euschistus heros, assembly GCA_003667255.2. NCBI lineage: Eukaryota > Metazoa > Arthropoda > Insecta > Hemiptera > Pentatomidae > Euschistus > Euschistus heros. The sequence goes on along the minus strand of RCWM02000347.1, from coordinate 719,008 downwards.
TAATTCAATTAAAAAATTAATTTTCTGTTGCTATTTCAGTTTTTCTCAACTATGCAGGGTGAGTACCTCTTAGTAGTGTTAAAAAAAAATTTGAGCGAAACTAGATCAAACATGTAGAAAAATGCCGTAGACCTCACCTTTCTATTCCATTCCGCTACAGATATAGGACAAATCAAAGACTTTTTTGAGGAAACCACGTTTTTTACCATAAAAGCTTCAACATCTCCATTTTGTTTAAATCTTTTTCAAACGTTGACCTCATTTTCGGATTCAGCATTAAATTTTCTGTAAGAGCAAAGTTACGTGTAACCTTAAATTTTACAAACTTGGGACCTAAAGAACAGCTTGATCTTCACCTTATTTAGGGAAGTTACAATGTCTTATAATACTTCAATGCTAACCGTTATTCGAAAAAAACTATCTACAAAACAGCAAATCTCACAAAAACTTGCAAATTTAATCAGCTTTTGAATGATATGTTAAACATGGGAAATTTAATTTTCAAATTAAAAAAAACATGGTGTTCTTATTTGGAGTACAAATCAGTTACTTGTGTAAATAAAACATTATGATAATCCCTTAATAGAAATGTGCATTTTAAATATAATAAACTCTTCATTGGAATAAAAAGCTAAGGAAACAATTATTGTTTGTTGGAAAATAAAGGAAAACTTTCGATAAAGCGACACCAGATCAAAGAATCTTGTGTTATTCCATTTATTTATTTATTATTATTATTTAGGATTTATTTTATTAGATTTTCAATGTAAGGTTTTAAACCCAATGATAATGAAAACAGACCTCTAGAAAGGTAGAAATGCTTTCTCCTGTAAAAACAGACTCATCTTTACATAAAATTCACCTCAAAAAGCGGTATTCTCCAACATAATCTGCATTCAGAAGCTGTCAGCAAAATTGAGGTCTATGTTCTTTATCATTGGGTTTTAAACCTTACATTGAAAATCCAATTGAATAATAGTAATAAATAAATAAATGTAATAACATAAGATCCTCTGATCTGGTGTCGCTTTATTGACAGTTTTCCTTTATTTTCCAACAAACAATAATTGTTTCCTTAGCTTTTTATTCCAATGAAGAGTTTATTATGTTTCAGTTTTAAAAGTCAATTTCTCCATGGAATCGAAACAGAATCATTACTTTTTACATATCTTTGGAAAACAGATTATATTTGCAAGTTTTTGTGAGATTTGCAGTTTTGTGGATGGTTTTTTCGAAAAACAATGAGCGCTGAAGTCATACAAGACATTTATCTTCCCTAATTTGTTTGTAATCTTCCCTACACAAGTTTGTAAAATTGAAGGTTACATGTACTCTGCTCACATAGAAAATTTAATGCTAAATCCGAAAATGACATCAAAGTTTAAAAAAATCTTAATAGAGATATTACAGCTTTTATGGTAAAAAACGTGGTTTCTTCAAAAATATCTTTCATTTATCATATATCTGCAACGGATTGGAATAGAAAGGTGAGGTCTGTGGCATTTTTCTACATTTTTGATCTACTTTCACCCAATTTTTTTTTTTTTTTACACTATGAGGCACTCACCCTGTATATTTATCGCTGAGTTATTATTTTTTTATTAAACTATGTACATACAGTTAGTGACTCTCATATCCATACACGATAGCTTATAATGTATTTTTTCTCATCTTCCAAAATTTATTTTGCAATTTTAGGGAAAAAACACACACATTTAAGAAGTTATTTTGTACCTAACAACAATAGATTTATATTAATATATTACACCAAAAACAATGATTAAATAATAATGTTTTTAATTTATGTGACTTTCATTTTCATAGTTTGATAATTCAACTAATATTTTGTTGGGTATCCTTTCATGTTAATTACTCATGAAACCTCTTTGGCATAAGTTTTTTGGTTGCACCTAGATTTTGAAAACAGTTTGCTGTTTTATTGTGATACTGTGATTATTTTACTAATCCTCTTCAATAAATTAATTCTTTCTCTTATTCAACACTTAGCAATATATTATCTCTATTTTTGTTCAAACATGATATTAAATATATTTGTGTAGAAAAGAAAAAAACAAATGAACAGAAATTTAGTTTATGAAAATGGCTGTCACTGAGTGTTTATGTATTCATTTGTTTTCAAATGAACAAAAAAAAAAAAACTAAAAAAAGGTATGGCTGTGTCATGGACATGGTGGTGTGTTGTACCTGAATACGTTGGGTTATATTTTTTAAATAAAATATTTTTATTTATTTATTTAGGATAAAAGCAAGGAAACAAATAATTATTGTGTTACAATATAACTTTATTAATTATAGTTATGTGATAAAAAAAAGTATGACAAAAATGGCATACACAATACGTCGAGATTTCTGGTGATTGATAAATCAATACAGGTTTCACCTAACGTTGTTGGAGAAGTTTCAATATAAGACTTATTGCTGAGCATGAAGTCGGGCAATGAGCGGTTTTGTGTGACATCATCATTAAAGTCTCCAACTATCATAACTGGTGTAGTAAGATCAAGCTCGTAATCGGGTAATTTTAGCGATATTTTTGAAAATTTTAAAAACGATCGTAATATAAAGAGTTTAATTTCTGCTAACGCTGTGCCCGGGTGAATATACACACACCCGAGAACGAATTTGAAGATGCCATTGGCCTTTAAGTTTACTAGACAGACATCACCATGTCTTCTTGCGTCTTTCATTTCCAAATAAATTTCCGAAATGGCAATGTTAACTCTTATTACAATCAGTGAAGCTATGGATGTTGCGATATATGGTGACCACCAGCTTTGCGACTTGATGATGATAGTACTGCTACCAATGATGTAGTTGAAATTTGTCTGTTCTTAAAAGTATTACAATATGATCTCAGATCAAAGCTAGCACAAAACACATTCACTGGCATGGAATTTGCCATCCAACTTTTACTGATTGCCAAACAATCAGATCGGCTGATGATTGTATCGGTAGAGATGTCTTCTGAGTGCGCGGCCAAGCTTTGTGAATTAATGGCGGTAATAAGTATAAAACAATGCTCATCAGGAACTTTTAGGTTACCGGCACTGCTTGACCCGGTCACATGGTGTCTTATTACCATTTGATTGTTCTTGAGAAGCCCTTTCCAACCGTATACGATCTCTGTATTTGGTTTTGGTTTTTCGTCGCGTTTAGGCCGACTTAATATATTTTTGATAATATTTTTTCATTCTAACACCTTATTATATTCACTGTCATTGCTTTAAATTAATGTTTTATATGCAATCGATAGATGATGACAACAGCTGACGATTAAAAGTTAAACGAACATCGTAGCTTCTCCGAGTCAAAAGTTATACTAATTGAAAATCTCGATACGTAGCAAAACAACCTCAAAATTTCGGCGCTTCCCCCTCCACCGCGAGCGATGCGTCACTGTTATCGTAATGAATTCTTGGATCCTTTAGCTATCCAATTAATTTTGGATGTAGAAGATAGATTCGAAACTACTACGCAAAACTGTATTCCCCGACCTTGTTATCCTTCGGTTTTTTGAATTGCCCCCATATGGTAGCAAATTTAAAGACGTATTCACGTCAAAACAGGAAGGGGGCAATATTTATTGAATTCTACAAATTTAATGAATAACATTGTGGCACAGTTAAAATTGGAATCATAAGAATTATAACATTTATTCTAATATTAAGTAAATTTTTGTTATATGATTACTTTTGAATTGTTTAATAATAATAATAAGTAGGACCCGGCAACGGGTTGTAGCGCCGAGATAGATAGATTGAATAATATTAAAAGATAAGTATATAATTAAAAAAAAATTACCGGTAAATTATAGAATTTGTAACTAAATCTGCTTAATATTTTAAATTAATTACCTTTTCCTCTAAAAATTTTATTCTTTCTTCTTGCAGCTTTTTTAGCAATTTCTCTAATTCTTTTGTACTTTTTTTCCTTAGCTGGCGCTCTTTGATTTCTTGTTTGAGTTTTTCAATTAAATCTATTCCTTGTGGAGTTGCCATTTTTCCAATGTAGCGTTGATATTTGTCTTGAATGTGATCCTATAAAAGATATATATATATATATATATATATATATATATATATATATATATATATATATATATATATATATATTGATAAAAACTTACATTTGTGATTAATTTTTGTCATGATTTTGCATATTGGAATATGTAAGGTATATGTGTTTGCGGTAGATTTTTGTTAATTAGAATATACTCAACTTATTTCTGAAAATTAATAAGAATTCCTAAATGAGATTACATGATGTCTGAAAGGTTGTAAACATCTACTCAATCTACTCTGAAGGTTTCAATTTAAAATTAGAATCGCCTTCCTATTAAAAGAGGAAGATCCTATGGAGATAGTATAACCAGCAAGTTTAAATCAAGGAAAGGCTACAATGAAGAGGAGGAATTTAATTCCTAATAGGTCAGAAACTGGTTATTCTAGATTGGAAATGCATTAGAAAGGAAAGTGCTGATGTTTTGAAATTAGTTTGTATGTTTTTAGAACTGATAATGGATGTTTAACATTCGAAACTAGTTTTCTTATAAAAAAAACAACTTAATTTCTCCCTGATTGGGAAAAAACGGATCACGGATACGTCTATTTTAGTGGTGGTTCAGAAATTCTGGACCTGTTGTTTTGTAAGAGGTATGGGCTGACTGAACGACGTTCCTGTTACCTATATTCAGAACAAACAGGGACGAGATACTTGCGTACTCACTTCAGTATTAGGAACAACATTCATACCTATTTATTACCTTTGTACTAGGGTTGGGCGATAGTCGATAGTTACTATCGATATGTCGATAGATCTTTTTTACCCTCAAGTTTTGAAACTCTGGGAATTATGCTGATCTGCCTCTTTCCAGTGTCGAGTTCTTTTGAAATTGAATTCGGAATTCCTAGAACTCAAGGGTTCTCTCAAGCCAAAGGAAAGCAGAAATGTTAGTTTCTCTTTCTGGAAATATGTGGCTCTAGGAGCACACTGACTCTTGAAATTAACTATTTCGTTATTTGTCTTTTCTGAAGATTTGATTTATTTATTATTATTGTTTGCTCAAATAAATTAGTTTTTTTCTATCATTTTTATGATATAATCTTATAATTTATAATCCTGCAAATTTCAAATAGTAAGTAGATAATTTAATTAAATTAAATTATTTAAATTCTTTATTCAATAGCTTTGGAAAAAAAAGGAAGCAACTATCGAAAAATTATCGATAGCAATCGATAGTTCTCAACCGATAGTATCGGCCTATCGATAGTCCTAACTATCGACTATCGGCCAACCCTACTTCGTACTGCGTACTACCCCAGACTAGTATTTCTTTCTTACTTGTCATCTCTACCTGTTACCAGATACTCGTTTACCTAAACCAGTATTTTTACTTCCACTCTTGTACGAGTATTTTATGTTAAAATGTCAGCCGGTCTTCATTGTATTAAATATTCTTTTTTATATTGTTATTGTTAATTTTAATAATCATCAAAATACGCTCAAATATAAAATCTTGACATTAAACAATTATATTATTTTTGCTATTCATAAAGCAAATAAAAAATATGTATGCTGTTATAAAACATCTAACATCTGAATAATTTGCCAATTATTTATTATTTTGTTGATAATTTTTAAATGTTTTTAATTAAAGTTTTATTAACTGTAATCAGGCTAAATAAAATTTTATTTTCATTTAACTACCAGTATTTCGTGAATTAAATGGTTGAGGATAACACATTTTATGGAAAATTTGTATTTTATAGACAATTAAAGATTTAAAAAAAAAAATAACCATACATATATTTCTTTTATATTTGGCTATACACACACACACACGCGCACGCACACACACACACGCGCGCACGCACACACACACATATATATTATTAAAAATGTCGTTGAAAATGTAAACTTATTGACTAAAGCCGATATTAAGTAGGTAACAGACATGCGAATAATAGGTATGCTAAAATATCAGTGTAACAGGATAAACGATTTCGACTATGGGGAGACGCTGACCTTGAGACAATTAACAAGTATTTGTAACAGATACTTCTTTGGAGCTGTATCGCTCGTCCCTGTTACTGAAAAATATTGGTTTAGACCATCCCTACTTTGCTACTGTCGCTGGCGACGCTCGTTTGTTTTTTTTTGTTTTTTATAACAGCTGTTGTAATTTAATAGGTGACTTAATACACATAAATATATACACAAAAATAATACATAACTTGAATCCTTACTTAAATGAACTAACTAAGCAGAAATATTTATAGCTATTAATATAATTCTAGGAAGGTTTTGCAATGGTAAAATTTACAATAACTAAAATTTAAATGTACAATATTGTGTGTGTAAAAATTTATTATAAAAGTTTCTTAGTCTTTATCCACTAACCAATTCATACATTAATTGCCTAATCAGTGCGATTATAACTAGATTATAATTACTGCTTTCTCACTATGGCAGAGAGATTATAAAGTATAACATGAGGTTAATATAGAAAAATTAATGTAAAAAAATTAAACTATCGGGCTTTAACAATGAGAATTATATAAACAAAAAAAATCATGGGTAAAGAGATTGTTAAGTGTAGGATTATTAGTATAGTATAATCTCCTCCGTTTGTAAATCCTAGAAAATAAAATTTATCTTCCTTACCTTCCAGCCTCCCTTTAGTGCCATTTTCTCTATGTATACTTCTTCCAGTAATTTTTGGTCCTCCTTGAACTGCTTTTCTAGCCTGTCCCCCAATCTGTCTTTTTCTAATCCTTTGAAAAATGTTTCTATTGTTAAAAGTTGTTCGCTGCTTTTGCGCCTAAACCCAACCTAAAAAATATTTCTAAAGTAGTTAATCAGGAGATTAAAAAAAAGTTTCGAGTTTTTATTAGTGCTCTCAAAAGTTATTTAAAATTGCTTATTAACCCTTTAAGCTAAGATTAAATTAATTCACAAACTATTACCAATAAATTTTTATAATTAATTATGCTATAAAAGGACTATAAATCTTGTTAGGTGGAACGTTCAAGGGCGAAGTACGTGGTTTCAACAAGATGGGGCTACTTGCCATACATCAAATCAAGCAATGTAAGCTGTTAACGAATTATTCCCTAGAATATTTTGCTTGGGGATACCTTAAAAGTAAGGTATATGAGAATAATCCGACGAACCTGACGCAATTGAAGCAAAACATGAGGTCAGAAATGGCAGCAATATCGAGAGCTACGTGTCAGCATGTGGCCAATTAGAAGAGTGCCAGCAGCATAAAGGTCACCATTTAGATAACATAATCTTTTCCAAATAATTTTCCACTTTATTTTGTAATAATTAACAATAAACTTATTTTTTTTATTTTAAGTAGTTTTTGTATTATCAAAGTAACAAACACCCAATACTCTTTTTGGACACCCTTTACAAAGAGGAAGGAGATTTTGGAATGTTTAGATAAATTTGAAGTAAACCTTGCGGTGCTAACCGAGACAAAGATAAAGGGAAGTGGAAGTGAAACATGTGGTGACATTCCAATTGAATTAATCACAAGAGTTAGATGCAAAATAACGTTTGTAACAACCTATTATGTTATAAAAAGTTAACTAATTTTTTTGGTTTTTGGAGTGCCTTGAACTCAGATTTTTATTTTTCATTCAAATTCATTTTAAAAATAAATATTCCTAGTTAAACATTTAAGCATTTTATTCTTGAATACTCACTTCAGGCGGTTTTGTATCCTTTTCATCTGGAGAATGTTCTTCCATCATACCATGGGATCGCACTTGAGTAACCATCCCCGACACTAGGTAAGCATCATACCCTGCACCCAACAACATGGATTCTAACAGCAATCCCAATTCGTACAGGTTACCTTTCTGTTTATACAACGTTTTGTCTGGTCCGTTTAACTGCAATGGCTAGAAAGTAGTACCTAATTATTAACTGTACCTTTGTCCAATTATAAAAAAAAAAATAAATAAAAATTAATGAAAGTACTTCTAGAGTTTTTTTGTATTTATTATTATAACTAGAATATTGGAAGGAAGTTGATTCAATTACAACTGTTTCTGATCAAATTGTGATAACATAAGTATATATTTTTTCATTACTATTCTAGTGTCATCAGATCTTATTTATTAGAAAGATCTACTGATTTTAGTTCTTTTAATTTTTAACTTTTAACATACAACTGTACAAACGCTTAACTTAGAATCCTCATACAAGACTAAAACGACAGGAAACTGCTCGTTGTTTTCAACTTCTTAAACATATACTAGACAAACATTCAAAACTACCGATTTACTAAAAAAGACTCATTTAAGTGATAGTTATCAGACCTATTTGGAGATATGTAGTTGAGCTTTGGGGCTCCACTAAACCATCTAATTCATCTCCTATCCAATCCTTTCAGTCCAAAATCTTTTATGCTCCTTACTTTGTAAGGCTGCTGATTTAGTCCAAACCAGATACCTTTCATATTAAACTCCATAACTATTCCAATCCACTAGTCTCTCAACTTGCTCCCCATTCTATTCATGACAACCCTCAGAGGCGTCTGAAAAGAAGATGGCCTCGGGACCTTCTCAAATAGAACTTTTACTGAAGTGCTAGGTCTTTAACAAGTAAATATATAATCATACGACAGTGAATTAAACTAGAAAACCGATTTTAAACAAAATCGTTAAATCTTTATTGTTTTTATGTATTATAATAGAATAGAATAAAAAGAAAACTTTATTCTGGGACAAAGTCCCTTAAGAATAACTTTAAATAACACAAAGTAAGATCATAACTGGTCGAGAGGCTGTTAAAAATAAAACAATATAGGTAAAATTGAATACAAATATGTATGAAAAAAAAAATACAGAGACAAACTAGAAACAGAAAAATCTATTAATAAAAAGAGAATGAAAAAACAAATATACAAAATAGAGGTTAATATTGTAAACAAAATTACAGAAGAGAAAAAAAAATAAACAGAAAAATAAAAGATAGAAAATCAAAAATTATCATTACAAGAAATCAAAACATTATCATAGTAAAACTATAATTTATGCTAATGTTTTATGTCTGACGGTCTTAGTAATTAAATTAGACGATTACATACATCCTTATAATAAGAGAGCGTCGGGTTGTAGGGTAAGAAGATGGTGAAAGAATAGTGTTTTGAATGTTCCAAGGGAAGAAGCATTGCGGATACAGGGGGGGGGGGGGGGGAGGGAATTCCAAAGAGTAGAGGATCGGACAAGGAAGGAACGTTGGATTGCAGTACTTCTGTGGGATGCAGTATAGGGATCGGAAAGACGAGATCTTGTATGCATTGATTTGATAGCAGACTCGAATTTCAGGTTACTGTAAATAAAGGGAGGTTACGAGTGTTGGTAACTTGGAATAGGTAGGTGCCTAGGAAGTATTAGGTAGTCAAAAAAAGATTACGTTCTATGTGATAAATTAAATCATACTTATTGATATAAAATTATTCTACAAAAATAAATGCTTCAGAATGTGAGATCATAATTAATGCAAGAATATATAAATGAAAATGCCATGGTTGACTGTATGATATAATAGTTAATGATCAGGGATACAGTCTGTATATAATTAACACAAATCAACGTGTTCTTGTATATATTATTAAATTCTAGTTTTGTTTTGGGATTGCTGAAGACGTTATAGTAGTAATTTTACCAACGCAGCTCTGAGTCAGTAACCAACTTATAGAGTTGAAAGGTAAAAAAGGTTGAATTTATTGTTTATCTAATATATAGAATATTATTCCGTAATAATTCAATTAACTATGGACCCCAACTGACCTGGAAGTCATTGAGGAACATAGGATGAAATGGTTCCGAAATATCTCCCATAATGAAGAGAATCTCATGGCAAAATATGCTTACTAGGCCATATTTAAGGGCAGATGACCTTAGGAGAAAAAAAAAATAATGACTCCTGTTAAGGTGGCTTTGGCAGGAAGAAGTGGAGGATCTTGTTCCAGGTCGAGACAATTGAATGAAGCTCTATAAGAATGTTCCACAAACTGCAAGCGGTAAAACAGGAAGTTGTTTTGAATTAGAATATAATTCAAATTTTCATTTTCTTTTTCTGTACTTGCCATGGGACTGTATCACTGATGAAGTTATTTTTTTTGTGTTTCAGTACGTTCCAACTAGAATCAAGGCTGGATAGCCGAGCGCGTTGAGGGATAGAGACTCAGCGTGCTCGGTACAGAAGGTCGTGGGTTTGAATCCCGTCTGGGTGGGATAAAATTTATTTCGTGGCGGACTCTCGAAATCATTCTTGACCTTTCCACCATGACTAGAATATGTTTGGGGTCTTTTGCACTTGTTCCCCGCATTTCATTTTGAGTTTATTATCATATGTTTAAGTTACGAGTAACCTTCCCAAACGTAATGACATGTCAATGAGAGATCGTTTGAATTGTTCCTATTATTTAATAATTAAATCGAAAACAAAAAAATTACAAAAAAAAAGTATAATTAAACGCGACATGTCTTTTTTCGATTTAATTCGTCGAATAAATACAAAAGAAAAAGCGATAGAATTTCTTCAGGAAAAAGGTATTTTACATCGAATAACACTTAATAAAATATTTAAATAAATAATTAAATTTTTTTTTTAATTTTTTATTTATTTATTTAATGATAAGAACAATCAAACGATCTCTCATTGACATGGAGTTATAGTACTATGGAGAGGCCCTTCCCGTATATTGTTCCGTGAGGGGCGAGACCAAAACACTAACCGGCCACGCCCACTATGCCCAATTAGCGACTTGCATTCCATTGGGCTAGGGCAATTGAAAGGGTTCATAATAAATAAAATAAGTAAATCGCTACTGTAGATAAATCCCTAAAATAAAATGACAGCAGTATAAAGCCTAGGAAACCAAAATTTTAACTGATAAGAGGTCAATATACTGATAATACGGTGCACTCCAAAATGGCTGCCTGCCCTGGCTATTGAGAGGTAAGCCCCTCCTGCCTATAACTCCATGCTCATTTACATGTAATTACATTTGGGAAGGTTACTCATAACCTAAACATATGATAATAAACTCAAAATGAAATTCGGGGGCAAGTGCAAAAGACCCTAGGTTTGTAATCTGTAGGTTATTATATTAAAAAGGCATAACTCCTCATTTGCATAAAGCAAATGAGGAGTTATGCCTTTTTAATATAATAACTTGATATTAATCTCCTTGAATGAAAAATATATAGTAATCTGTAGGGTAACCCTTCTTTCCTGCCCTAATTGAAAGGACGTTAAGCCCCAACAAGCATCATCTATACGTGTTTGATAAAGAACCGTTATTCTACATTAATACTTCACCAGATGTTCATTTGTTCTTTTGTAACTTGTTTTTTTTTTTTAATATAGATAATATTCTAGCACCCTAGATCATATTATTTGTCAAATCTTTCTTACCTGCTTAATAAATTACAATAATTGAAAAACAATGTTATTTATTGCTAATTGAAATAATTTGAATGTATCAACATACCGGATAATCATCATCTGTCAAAGGTTTCAGCTCGAAACGCTGTACTATAAATCTAGCACATCCTTTCCAACCAGCTAAATCTGGTAATTTCAATCTCGTGGGCTTTATAAATGTACAGATGTGTTTCTGAAAATGGGGAAAGAAAAAAAATATTAGATTATACTTTTTTTATAATGCTTAGGCAATTTTCTTTTTAACTATATTAAAAAAAAGAAGAAAAGATATAATAATTGGCGTTAAATAGAAAGGTTAGTAGCGATATCTAAGCCCAACTCCACTGAAATCGTCAAACCCGCACAGCATTGGCGTGTTGCATTCGCTCCTAATACGCCAGGATAAGGAGCGAATGAAGTCTCCAAATAAATACCAATCTCCACATAATATTTGATAATATTAAAATACTACTAATAAAGTGTAACAGTAGAATATTTAATAAAATGATTAGAAATGAATGTAATAAATTTTGTGATGATGGTTTATTGTTTACTTCATGTTCAGATACGGTCATGAAGTGATAGGCTAAATAATGGGGTGCATAAAAAAAAAAAAAAAAAAAAAAAATGACCGTTTTTGAAACAAATATTTGTTCCCCTCAACATCAGAAAGTATTTTGTATTTTATTTATCGAAAATACTAAACATTTATTTATTTTAATATAAGATACAATTTTTAAAAATAATGTTTCAAGTATTGCCCAACTCTGTTTAAAATTTATTAAATATTACAGCTACTTATCAATAAATAAAGGAACAACTAAATATGTTTGAACCGTAACAGCCATCATGATCTATTTCATCTATATAATAACATTTTTATTACCTGGGTGCCATGTTGGTTGTAGACAAAAAACAAAAGCCTCATAAATCGTTTAGGATACTTGATGGAGAACTTATTGAGAAATTGTGAACAGATGTAATGAAACAATCTTTCTTGATTATTGCTTAATAATTGTTTCATAGGTACGTACCTATTTGTTCAAACACATTATTAATCTCTTCATAAGTACCTTAGCACTTTTACTACGCTATAAATACTAGGCTACAAAAAATAGTTTAGCGTGAGTACAACGTCAATGAGTTCTATCAACTCCTCATTTGCTTTATTCATTTACTACATGTTTCGGAGCTTGTCATGTTGCTCCATCTTCAGGTTCTTACACTGTGATATTCTCACTGGTCATCTCATCTACACTAGTGAGAATATCACAGTGTAAGAACCTGAAGATGGAGCAACATGACAAGCTCCGAAACATGTAGTAAATGAATAAAGCAAATGAGGAGTTATGCCTTTTAATATAATAACTAGATATTAATCTCCTTGAATGAAACATATATAATGAGTTCTATCATAATCCTATATGAATGCTTTTGCTCCTACTATTTATGTCAAAGTTGGCTTTTTAACGCAAGCGCAATGACAGAAGAAAATCAATCTAAGTGTTGAGACAGCCGCCGAAGGAGTCGTACCAGAATTAAATATTCAATAATATTTAAAATATGTAATCTAAAATAAAGTTAGGTATTACTTGAGAAGATAGCCCTAGCCACTTTTAACAGTTACTTTTCGGTAACCAGTTACTGTTATGCCGGCGCACATTCTAGCGGTGATATTCGAAATTAGAACCCAATTTTCCCTTTAACACCAGATACTAACTTAGCCCCCATGTTTTTCCAGCCTTTGAAATTCCCTCACTGCTCTTCACGACGGTCCGCGTTTTTGACAAAAGCAACCATAGAATGTTCATTTATTCTATATCACTTTTAAACATACAATAAATACCTTATGCTCATAAATTATTTATCCATACTTCATATATTATTCTCCTATTAATAACACATATTATTAGTTTTCAATTACATCTTACTCACAATATGCCATTTATTTATGACTTCTCAGGTTTTTACTTTTGTCATTTTGTTATAAATTGTTGTTTGTTTCATTTAAATACTATTTATAATATGTATGGCTTCTTTAAGCATACTAAAATCTAAACACTTTTATTCATTATTTGCTATAATATACCTCATATATTATTTATATAAAATTATTCTATTAGTTTTCAATTAAATCATACTCACACCTTACCATTTATTTATAGGGTTGTCTTAATTATTTTAACTTAATATACTTAAATTTTGTCACTCTTTCGAAACTACGATCTCCTCATTCATTGAAGATCCCTCCCTGCCTTTTTTTTTAGGTGTAATCATATTGTATATTATGGTATCATATAAAATATTTTTAATAATCCTATTAAGTTTCATATGCTCTGGTTAAATTATAAGGAGAAATAAACACATAAAAAGGATTTAACTTTTAGCCGAGAAAATGAAAAAAAAAAAAATTCAATTCTGTGGAATGTTTTAGAGTATTTTCTTGGGATTTAAATAAAATTGTTTTCACATAGATTTCGAGGACTGCGAAAAGTTATAATTAAAAATTCTTGATATATAATTAATTTTGATTCTACAAAAAAAGTATTACTATCGAAGAAGTGGCTTTCTCCTTTTAACAGTTACTTCTCGGTAACCAGTTACTGTCTTACCCCCACAGACTCTAACAGTAGCCATTGGAAATGAAAACTTCCAAATTTCCCGTCTTACAGCACGAGATCCTTAGATCGTACATAACCTAAATTAGCGACATAATATTATTATTCTTTAATTAAATCATTCTCACCCCTTTCCATTTATTTATGGCTTCTCAGGCTTTTTATTATAAATTGTTGTTCGTTTCAGTTAGAGACTGGTTATAAAAACTTTTCTCAATTAATACCTAAAGTAAATCTTTTGCTTTTAGATTACAAGCAATTCTAATTGCTTGCTGGCAAGAATTTATCTAGCCAACCGCGTTCTTTGAGAAACATCCTGTTTAGAAGACCAAATGATCATAGCAAAAAGTTATAATATTCCTCAACACACGAGTTCTTATTTACAGATGAAGTAATGATGTGAATACGTTAAGATAATATTTACCCAAGTTTTTTGTTTTTAATAATTGTTATCTTATCGTAAACATCAGGGGCTGCTCCCAAGTCTTGGAGTACCCTTCTTATCTCCTCATTTGTGAGGCAATTGTTGTACTCAGGTGGATTCCACGTCAGCCAATTAATTTGTTTTGTTTCCAAAGGATCAAATACTTGTGTTTTATGTTCTGACTCCTCACCGAGAATTTCGGAATCCCCTTTCACAACATCACCAAAAGCTGGAAATCCAACAAGGAACCATCATTAAAAAAGTAAATAGAATAGAATTGGAAATAATTTTATTCTTAAAAAAAAAGCCTCTTAAGAACAATGAATAAGTATAATTACGTTTGATCAGAGATATATTTAAAGAAAAAAATAATAGTATAGATGAAATGAAAAAAATAAACTTTATTCAATAGCCCGGTTTATATAATTTCTAACAACGCTATTCATATATGAAGAACGTATGACATATAAATATGGTTAATAGTAAATAAAATTGCATACAGAACG
Organism: Euschistus heros; assembly: GCA_003667255.2. Taxonomy (NCBI): domain Eukaryota; kingdom Metazoa; phylum Arthropoda; class Insecta; order Hemiptera; family Pentatomidae; genus Euschistus; species Euschistus heros. The sequence goes on along the minus strand of RCWM02000347.1, from coordinate 703,991 downwards.
TTCACTAAATATACGACTTAAGAAGAAGAGAAAAAATATATAAAATGAGTAACCATGAGAAAATAAGAATAGATTTGTAAAGAAAAGAGACTATAGCTATATGTACGTTGCTTGGAGAATATATTTACAGATACCATGATAATCATTTATACTCACTGTATATATACATGAATACACACACGCACATAAACTTTATATATATATATATATATATATATATATATATAATATATATATAAAGCCATGGACCATATTTTATTTTATTTCTAATTTTCGTATTCAATTTGTAATGTTTTATTTGTTTCTTTTATATTATGTTCAACTGTTCAATGATCTGAATTTTTTTAAATAATATTATTTCAAGTTTCAATGTAAATGTAATTATGACAATTAAGTACGTACGTATATACATTTGTATGGAACGTACAACCTAAATAAACGGTCCTTTCAAAGGGTTACTTTGAAAGGAAAAAAAAAAAAAAAAAAAAAAAAAAAAAAATATATATATATATATATATATATATATATATATATATATATATATATATATATATATATATATATATACCAGGTATGCAAGTTTAAAATGTCGTTTTAATTCCAATAGAATGCGCTCTTAGCCTATTGAAGGATTTGCTTATCTCTAAACGCTATTTTGTTTGTTAGTCATTTGTTTACAAAAGTCAGTTGTTTTTAAGTCGTTTACGTGGACGTATCATACCTTTCTTTGGTGTTAAAAATGTCTAATTTTAAGCCAAATAAAGAGCATTTGCGGCATGTCATGATTTTCTTATTTAATCAAAAGAAAAAGGCATCTGAATGTCATCGAATTCTTGTTGAGACTTATGGCGATGTTGCTCCAACCGTCAGGACATGTGAACGTTGATTTCAAAGTTTCAAACGTGGTGATTTTGATGGTACTGATCAAAAACGAGAAAATCGACCAAAAAAGTTTGAGGACTTCGAATTGCAATCTTTATTAGACGAAGACAATACCCAAACCCAACAAATGATGGCAGAACAGTTGAATGTCACTAGGCAAGCCATTTCCGATCGCCTGAGAGCTATGGGAAAGATTCAAAAGGTTGGAAAATGGGTTCCACACGAATTGGACGAACGAACGACAGATGGAAAAAAAAAAAAACTGTGTGCGAAATGCTGCTTTTACGCCACGAAAGAAAGGGTTTTTCGCATCGAGTTGTAACTGGCGATGAAAAATGGATTTATTTTCAGAATCCCAAACGAAAAAAATCATGGGTAACGCCAGGACAACCATCCACATCGAGTGCAAGACCGGATCGTTTTGGGAAGAAGACAATGCTGTGTGTGTGGTGGGATCAGAAGGGAGTAGTCTACTACGAGCTTCTCAAACCCGGCGAAACAGTCAATACCGAGCGCTACCGACAACAAAAATGATCAATTTGAGTCACGCATTGATCGAAAAAAAAAACGCCCAGAATGGGCTCACAGGCACGCCAAAGTCATTCTTCAGCATGATAACGCTCCTGCACATTCAGCCAGATTGACTAAGGAAACGATTTCTTCGCTTGGTTGGGAACTCCTACCCCACCCGCCGTATTCACCTGACCTGGCGCCTTCTGATTATCACCTCTTCTCATCGATGGGACACTCATTGGCGGAGCAACACTTCAACAATTTCGAAAACGTACGAAAATGGCTCGATGAATGGATTTCAAATAAAGATGAAGCATTCTTTTGGAATGGTATCCATATATTGCCCGAGAGATGGACAAAATGTGTAGAAAGCGAGGGTCAGTACTTTGAATAAAATATATTATACTTTTTTTTAAATTACTGTGTATATATTTTAAGAAATAAACGACATTTTAAACTTGCATACCTGGTATATATATATATATATATATATATATATATATATATATATATATATATATATATATAGGGTAAATCACTAGTTATGGTCATAGTTAAGGGAAATTGTCGATTTAAAAGGGAATTTCGTTGGTGCAGTTTGTAATATGACATCTTTGGTTATATACCTTGATTCTCAAAAGTTTATTCTATTGAATGTCAAATTAACAGATGCACTAAAGCTTTCTTATATATAAATATTTATATTTTTTTTACAAAAAGCCAAAAATACCAGTTATGGGCATTTTGTACCATTTATGGTCATAGCCAAGACTAGTTATGGTCACGCGGCAAAATAGTCTTTAAACAAATATTTTTAATAATTTAAAAATGATTATTCATTAATGAACAACTGTAACTATAAAAATAATCTAAATGCTAATACAACGCGGTCTAACAAAATATAAAAATATATATTAAAAAACACAATCACTTGATGCACTCATTCACAAACTTAGTAGTTACTTTTTAGTTTAGAATACCGTCATGAAATGATATTTTAAAATGTATCTAAACAACTATTTTTCAGTGTATAACTTATAGCCGCACTTCTCGTTGATTTTTTTACATAAGCAGTATCGGCATACAACATGGTAATCATCCCCACTAAAAAAATAATTAATTAAAAGAAATCCGAATGTATTTTTGTAAATTATCTTATTTCAATATTTCCAGTTTTCTTAAATAGCAGTATCCACCCGCGAAGTACAGAATATAACTAACTACATTAACTAGTATTGGTCAGTTAAGAAACGTAAGGTCAAACATGACCACTACTTGGAAGGGATGTAGTATTTAAGTTTTAAAAGGACATCATCAAATGAAAGAAAATTCAATTGTTTTCCTTATTAGCAGAAAGAACGTTTGAAACACAAAGAAAATTGAAATGGATAGGAATGACCATAACTCATATCTCGTATTTTTATACACCAGTTATAGTCAGTTAAAAATTATTATATATCAGATAGTCCTACATAATGGAGCTGGTATTGAAGCCTGAATTCTAATGAAAAGGTACATAACTTAAAAACTAAAAACTAATGAAGCAGTTTCACTATAATTCCTTAAGAATCCTCACTTTTAAAAACGATCTTTAAAAAAAAAGGTATTTCAGGATACTGTTTGAGGAAAATATTTTTTAATGGCTATTGCAAAAAGGATAGGAGGGAGAATTTCGTTAGTAAATGAATCTTAAATCCTTTTCAGAAATAGTTATCCTGGTGATATCACAATAAATGGATTAGACCCTTATTATTAAGCCGGCTCCACACATTCGTGTTATGTGATAACACGCAACACGAAACAGACATACTCGTCAAAGATTGGCGAATGTGTGGATGGGCACTCGGCTCGTGTTATGTGTTATAATATTGTTTTAGATCCTGCTATAGCCACATAGCCAGCTCCACACATTCGTGTTATGTCATAACACGCAACACGAAACAGACATGCTCGTTGAAGATGCCGAATGTGTGGATGGGCACTCGGCTCGTGTTATGTGTTATCAAGTTGTTTCTGCTCGTGTTATGGGTGTATCGCTATTGGAGGCGGTTTTTAACACACATCAAAGGAAATTTGTTTTGCCATAACACAAGCCGAAACAGAGACAATCGATTATTCACAAATTTGCTTAGCAACAGTGAATAATTGTGAAGACCAGTAAATCATTGTTTTCAATAATAACTGTTTAAAAATGAAAAACTACTAAATTTGATGATAAATAACGTTAAGTAAGCACTTGGCGATTTAAATTTTTTTAAATTTAAATCGGTAACTAATTTCATACATTTTGAATTGAACTGGACTATGTTAGGTATATTTTTTTACGGTAGCATTTGTAATGGGAAACTAAGTTGTTGACAGAGTTTTTTTCGTCTATTCAATTAGTCAAGAAGAGATTTTCGTAGCTTATCTTCATTTTCGCTATTAGTTCAGTCTGAAAGTAAATAGATCATGGCGTAAATAAAGCTTATGCAAACTTTATTACTTTTATTAGAGCTGATTCTCAGGAGACGTAATAGACATAAGTAGCCTCGCATTAAAAAAATGGTATTTGAGAGACTAAAGAGTCCTGAAACAATGGCAAAATAAAATATAAGATTTAAGAAAGGTGGAGACCGAAAGATAAAACTCAATTTCTCTTAAACAGGGAAAAACAATAGATCATAGCCCAGACGATTTATACATCGAAGGATACCAGACTAAAATACATGTTTTTAAATACAGCAATAGATACTTGTACATGTTTTTAAATTGAAAAAGAAACAGGTAGATTCCTGCCAATTCTCTCACTCACTTTTAAAACCAGCAATGCAATTGTTTTCCTCTAATCCGATTTTGTAATCTTTTCCCGTTTCTAAAAAAAGTTTGTCTACAGGTACAGTTTAGATATGAAATTAAAGCTAATTAAATTTCCTTTAAATTCTTTCTTGAAGAAATTTTTTGAAACCAGTACTTTTGTTAGAATGCGGCTGAGAACTTGACTCAACGGAACATTTATGAATATTGTGTAAAATCACTATTTTTTGGAGAAACTGTATTTCCGCAACCAATTAATCTACATAGCTGCTGTTAGAATTAAATTGTCACACATTTAGTACTCTTTAATAAAGTAAATGCTGTGTCAAGCAAATTTTTATATTTTAGAGATATAAATGAAAAACGAAAATAGTGCTACAATTCCGAGGATTATTGAGTACTACGAACAACCCACCTAATTTTGAGGTTTGAAAACTTGGATTTTAACTATCCTCATGGGTCCTAACAACATATTAAAAAATAGTAGATACATGCATTTTGACGAACTTGGCTTATTTTAGTAGGTGTTGATATATTGTCATGACAACAGAGAACTGTTTCGTTATTGTTTCGTGTTATGTGTTATGCCATAACAGAGAACAGTTTGGGCTTGTTTCGTGTTATGTGTTATGTGTTAAGCCATAACAGAGAACTATTTCTTCATTGTTTCGTGTTATGTGTTATGCGGTATCACATAACACGAAACAGATTCGGCGAAGCTGTTTCGTGTTGCGTGTTATGACATAACACGAATGTGTGGAGCCGGCTTTACGATAATTGTATTAGCCTTCCCATAACTGGTGAGGTGACCATAACTAGTGATTTACCCTATATATATATATATATATATATATATATATATATGTGTGTGTGTGTGTGTGTGTGTGTGTGTGTATATGTGTATATATATACACACACATATACATATTTGTACATACGCATACATTACTTAAACATATTCGTACCATTGTGTGCACCTAAGCATACTCATTTGTATTGTCTTGAGAAATGATAATGAGTGAAGAAATTATTTCTTTGTTTGTTAGGAAATATAACTGATTAAAGTAAGGACACTTTTGTATTTATATAAAAGAAAGTTATTGAGCAATTCATCGGTATCGGATATATTGAATTCGACCAAATGAAATGTAAATTGTTACTTATATTGGCAGGCATCTGATTGGGATGTAAGGAGATATTGAAAAAGGAGTGTTTTTTTAAATGAGCTTAAGGAAGGAGCATGTCTAATTTCAGGAGGGAGTATATTCCAGAGGGATAGGAAGCGATGTTGGTATAATGTTGTTCGATGGAAAGGTGAGTTTAGTTCAGAGGAACGTGATCTCGTTGTGAATTGGGAGTGGATGGAAGATTTGAACTTCAAAAGATTATAAATGCAGGATGGGCGGTGGTTATAAATGGCTTAGTAAAGGAATGAACCTAGGAAATATAGTCTTCGGGTGGAAGAGTAGAGCCACTCTAAAGCTGTGTAAAGGTGAGAAACATGGGAACGCCGCGGGGTTCCAAAAACAAATCAGACAAAGCTATTCATAATTTATTTTAGGATTGGGGAAGGAAGTGACTGATATGAGTGGGGAAGATCGTGTATATATGAATACTATCTAAAGATATGTAGAGGAAATAAGGAGAGCAATCCATAAAAAAGTAAGAATAAATTCCTATGGTGCAATGCTTAGTGTAGTGTAAAAAATACAACAGAAGTATCTAGATGTTATATTAACAGTAAGAAAAATCCTTATTGAGTGGAATCTAATTGTCATCTGGAATGAGAATGAGGTACTGAAAATAGATGTATTTTAATGTTTTAAGGGATTTTGCTTGTCTGATATGAGGGAGAATAGAATTCCAGCATATGGTTAAGCGGAAGAGAAAAGTACATTGGAACGTAAAAGTTCTATGGCATGTTTCTTTTTAAACATTTTTTTTTTCCAAGACTATCCATTGAAGCCCTAGTACTGGCCTGGGTGAGAAGTTTTTTCCCAAGACTTCCATTGAAGCCCTATACTGGCCTGGGTGAGAAAGTCAAGATTCATTTCGTGGGTCCGCTAAGAAATAAATTTTAACCCGCCCAGGTGGGATTCGAACCCACGACCTTCTGGTTAGGAGTGCGCTGAGACCCTCGCCCCAACACACTCAGCCATTGAGCATACGTAATCACTTATATTATATCACTTATATCATATCACTTACATCATCATCACTGTTCGCGCCGATCGGCGCTTTTGTGTTATGGGGAAATGAGAAAATTGTAATTTTTGTGTTAGTTCAAGTGACGCCCTCTACCGACTTCCCTCATTAACCGGCCCTTTACTTAGTTTTCCTATTGCCAACCAGAGGGCAGTTGACTTTATTAACTCTCGCAAAGTTTAATATGCGGGAGTTCTAATCGCAATCTTAATCCCCTCAGGACCATTCTCGGTCACTCTGTTCCTGCACTCTGCCCTGGATGCACCTACTTTTGTCCAAGACTTCATAGTCTTCCTAGTTTTCATGCTCAAGGCTCACATAGCCTTCCGAGAATCTTTTATATGTTAAAAGTGTTTTCCTTTCGTGCTACAACCAGTAAAATTTTCCTTTTGACTTTAATGAGTGGTGATAGCAGAGGAGGAGAGTTCAATCAAGTTTTACAGGCCACAAGGAGCGTTCGCCTGTCTGTGAGGACTTCAGGGGCCCCGCGAGAGCGAGACGGCGACCGCAGCCAGGTGAGTGCGCTTATCTGTATTTTTTGGTTGAATTATTTTCCCGCTAACATCTCCCCAAAGTTGCAGAACCTCGCTTTGATTAAATTCTATACAGTCCAGTTTTACTGCGCCGAGGCGAGTTATTCGCACCGGCAATTTTCATTAACAATCACTTATATCACTTATATCATATATCATCACTTATATCACTTATATCATATCACTTACATCATATATTATATCACTTATATTATATCACTTATCATACTATCACTTAGATATTACCTATTACCTAAGTAATAACTACCTGATTTTCTTGCAGTTCATTTTGTTTAAAACAAGTCTTATATTCTGATCGACTATGTTAATTGTTTCTTCTCAGTATAGTTTTTACAGTAATCTAGCACTGAAGGCCGTCCATAATAGATGCTTCAGCAGCTATTTTTTAACCACTAAGCCGCTGATTTTTCTAATAATAAATCGTTCAGCCTATGCCTGCTCAACTTTTGGGCGGCCGTAACGAGACTTTACGTTGAATAACTTTATTTTACTGTACCGATTTATGATATTTGAAATTGTCACGAGAATTTAATTTAATAATTATCCAATTTCACGCGAAAATTTGCACTTATTGTGGAGTAAAATTATTATTTTTTGTACGCCAGCACTAATCAATTTTTTTTCCTCTCGGTCCTACCGCTAAACACGAACTGACAGTAAATATTTCTAGGGCCTCATAACTGTCCCTTAAGACTACAGGCCGGAATTACATTCGAAACAAAGGGATAATCCGCTGTAATTATTTATTCTATGATGTATATTCTCAAACTACAGGCAAATTTATAGCTACCAAAATTCTAAATTTAAGTGTTGATAAATCTTGCTGCAAACATCTGATACTTCCTGGAGGCTACCTGTGAGGATTATAGGATTATAGAAACACATGAATCACTTAACTTTTTTTTTAAATATCAGTTTATAATTTTAACCCATGACAATGTGAATGCCCCCACACCAATGTGAATTTAGCACCACACGAATGTGACTTTATACAAAACAATGTGACAAAGGGATCTTAGTAGTTTAAGGTTCCATAGTGAAAAATGCATAAAACATGAAACATCCCTACTTCATAATGAATATCAGTCTTTATTTAACGTTAAAAAATTTTTCATCACATAATTTAAATAATATCACATCAATTCACTTTTAATATCAATATCACACTTAATTTCGGCTACAGTATTTTTCAAATTATTTAAAAATGAATATTTTAACATTTTCATGGTAACAGTTGCATGGAATATAAAGATACCGTGTCAATGTTAAATAATAATGGCCATGACAACGTGAAGGTTAAAAATATTACCGCCGAAACACTATTCATTTATTTCTCATTTTCTCGGGTACATATTATGAAGACCGTAGCCTAGTATTAGAACGCATGAGGCCCGTTACAAATAAATATTTGATTTAACTGATTTATAGTGGACACGACAATGTGAACAATGAATGTACTTACAGTCAAAGGTGATATTTACACAAGGATATTCCGATGTATAATGGATGCGTGGTTACGAACTGATGCGTTCACGAAAAACAGCTGCCTGCCACTGCAAAAAAACCCTCAAAATTTCACAAAATTCCTTCCAAATTCTTTTTCATCATTTTTTTAGCAATGGCACGCCTATGTTAAGAAATCACGGGTACAAGAATAAAATAACTCGGGGACTGGTTACTTGGTCATTATAATCCTGAAAACACATTTTCACTTTCTTCCACCATTATATTTTAATATTACTACCCATTAGTTGAGTTAGTTTCGCCCTATCAAGTAATAATTATTTTCATAATTGTTAATCCAAGCATAGGGACAAGCCACGACAATGTGAATCGACGTAGAATAACCAAAAATGTTCCTTCAGAGCTATCCACTGCTTTCTCTAAAGTTCATGAAGATCTGCACAGAATTAGTGCCTGGGCGACTTTAAATAAATTACAACTTAACGAAAAGAAGACTCAGGCCATTCTAATAGGCTCTAGCTCCCTCCTTAATTCTTACTCACAATACCCTCCTTTAACCTTAAATAATCATACTATCTCTTTCTACTCCTCTGTAAAAAATCTTGGGATTGTTTTTGATCAAACCCTTTCTTGGAAATCTCAGATTGCCCAAATTTCCCGCCGTTCCATAGGCCTTCTCAAATTATTCCACCGAAACCGTTACCTTCTTCCCCGGTCAACCCGCAAGCTTTTAGTATCTTCCTTATTATTCCTTTACATTGACTATGGTTGTCTGGTTTACGGTGGCCTCTCGACGGTTCTCGAGGACAGACTGAAGCGAATCATGAACTGCTTCGTCAGGTTTGTCTTCGGTAGTCCGAGGCGTTCCCATGTTTCCCACCACTATTCCCAACTAAATTGGCTCTATCCCACTTCCCGTAAACAATATTTCTATTGAACATTCCTATACCAAATTATCAATACCCTTCAACCTTTTTATATTTACAATAAGCTTCAATTCAGATCTGCAGTCAATCCAATACATACAAGATCCCGTCTTTCTGATCTGTATACCCCATCCCATAGAACTTCAACATTCCAACGCTCCTTCCTTTTCCGCTCACCAATCCTCTAGAACTCCATCCCTCCTCACATCAGACAAGCTAAATCCCTGAAAACATTCAAATATTTATATTTCCAATACCTCCTTCTCATCCAGACTGACGCTTGCTAACTATCTACCTACTTAGTAAAAAATTATTATTGCATTGCTGGATTCAGTTCTGGAATAATTGAGATTCCTTTTAATAAAAACATAACTTTTCATGAATATAACATTGGGTACTTCTATTGTACATACAAATCTAATCATTGTACCAAAATATTTTTCTATATCATTTTATTTTATTTTTTTTTTATTTTTTTTATCTCCTATTTAATTTTATCTCCTCTAATCTGTGGAATGTTATCTTCTTTTCTTTTCTTTTTATTTAAATATCATCTTATGTACAGAGTAAAATCATTAATGTATTATTTACCCTAAAATTTTTTTTTTTTTTTTTTTTTTTTTTTTTTATTTTCTTTTAATATTTGTATCTCATTATGTCTCTAACCAGATTTAATTTAGTTATACCTGCACTTATCTGTTATTCTTAAGGGACTTTGTCCCAGAATAAAATTATTTTTCTATTCTATTCTATTCTATTCTAAAATGTTACCCTAAAATACTAAAATCCTAAATAAATTCAATTAATATCATTAATTCACTTAACATAAATCGATTTGGAAACAATATTTTTATCGATGTTTACTTCATTGAATTTTAATGGGCGGTTGACACAAATTTTCCTGTAGTTTGAGAATCAGCCATCTAGATTCTAGTTTAAAAAAGGATATAACCAAAATTTGTTGTTTCAATAATTTTTACATCAGCTGTATTTATCGAAACGTATACATTTTTCAAAGATGGCGGTTCAAATTTAATAGCGCGTTCAGACACTAAATGTAGTTTTCGTAGTTATCCGTTCTCTTCTTCCTATTTCATGAGACATTAGATATTAGAGACGTCTAAGATATTAGGGTAGAAATAGTACCCTGCTTCTCAAAACATTACGGTTCTCCTTTATCATGAAAAACATATCGAAGGTAGTGTTATGAAATGAAAACGAATATTTTACTCATAAAATAGGTTTTTATTAGCGAAGGAAAACTGTACATTATAGACTCTGTAATACAGACTAACTTAAAGGTTATAACCATGTTATAAGAAAAACATATGTTCTAATAAGAAGAGCAACCTGGAATGTTCAAATCATGGAGTTATAGTACTATGGAGAGGCCCTTCCCTATATTGTTCCCTGAGGGGCGAGACCAAAACACTAACCGGCCACGCCCACTATGCCCAACTGGCGACTTGCATTCCATATAGGCTAGGGCAATTGAAAGGGTTCGTAATAAATAAAATAAGTAAATCACTGAAGTAAATAAATCGCTAAAATAAAATAACAGCAGTATAAAGCCTAGGAAACCAAAATTTGAACTGATAAGCGGCTAATATACCGATGATACGGTGCACTCCAAAATGGCTGCCTGCCCTAACTATTGAGAGGTAAGCCCCCTCCACTTGTCTATAACTCCATGGTTCAAATAAATTACAAATATCACGATTCATGCCTTCTATATCAAGACATTCTATTCTATGGGCTGAGCTCTACATGGAAACTAGTACAGATTCTATAAATATTTAACCAGACTAATCTATACTATTATAAAAAATCCATATTTCGTTTGTGATCACTAACCAAGAAAACAACAATATTATTAATTTCAATGTAATCACATTAAGCGTTTGACAGAGTATGGCACAATGGACTACTTTACAAACTTAAATCCTTTTTACCTTCGACTTACTACCTTATTATTCTTTCATTTCTTTCCGATAGATACTTCTCAGTCCGTCAGGGTCGGGATGTCTCTTCTATACATCCGATCAAGGCCGGAGTTCCACAATGATCAATTCTAGCACCTTTGCTCCACTTAATATACACACATGACATTCCAACTAACCCTAACACAGTAATAGCAACATACGTAGATAATACTGCAATTCTGACAAGACATTCAGACATCACTCAGGCTTCACTGGCTCTGCAACATTACTTACAACAATTACAAGACTGGTTCAAACAGTGGAAAATTAAACTCAATAATGGCAAATCTCAGCGTATCACATTCACTCTTAGACATGACCCCTGCCCCGCAGTCTATATAAACAATGAACCCATTCAACAAACAAATACAATCCAGTACCTAGGACTTACTTTCGACAGAAGGATGACCTGGGGCTCTCACGTGAATAAAAAACGCCTCTGTCTAAATAATAGACTAAGACTACTATACTCTATTCTTCACAAACAATCGACTCTAAAAATCAGACAACGATTAAATACTTATACTTACTTACTTAAACCTTTATGGATCTATGCATCACAAATTTTTGGGACAGCAGAAAAGACTCACATACAAAAATTACAAACTTTTCAGTCTAAGGTTTTAAGAATCATAACCCGTTCACCCTGGTACGTCAGTAACAGAACATTGCATACAGACTTGAACATACCCACTGTACAGGACCATATCCACACTTCCTACAAACGATTTTATGACAAACTTCAAGGACACTACAACAAACTAATACAAAAAATGGCGACTTTGGATATGCCAGAGACAGCACGACGAAGGCTGAAGAGGAGCTGGTTAAGAGATCTCCTAAGATAAATCTTTTTAAAATGCAAGATTGGAGTAGGCACCGCTGGGTGCTGAACTCCCTCATGCCTGACATGCCAATTGCTTAGATAATTTTTCATATCACATCCGCTTATTGTCACGAATTGAGCGACAGGTGTGGATATAACAAATAAAGTGAAAAAAAAAAATGTAATCACATTGCAAATAACATTTACATTTAGAAAGAAAAAACGAATTATTGTGGCGAGTAATCTGATCAAATGGAATTTTATGTCCAAAGTGCAAAAGCTGGTTTCCGTTTATATTATCTATCATTCTATCAACCACTTTGAGTTTTGGCCAATAACTCATTTCGGAATAAGAAGAAAACTGCCAAGTGGATTGGATGCTTTCTGATAAAATTAAATAAATTAAAAATGAAATGTGGCTTCGTTCATGGTCAGTTTGATTTACATTCCAAGTTAAATAAAGCTTGAATAGTCTCTGAAATCGTAGATTGGCCTATTTTTGTTGGAATATAGCACTTGCAATTAGTTTCATTTTAATCATTAAAAAAAAAATGATAGTTTACAAAAAAATAGAAAAACACGCTTTTATAGCGAACCTAACTGAGAAGCTACCATAAGTGTGCTGAACCATTTCCAACAGTCAAACTTTTTAATTTTTAAAGTTCAGTTCGAAGCTGATTTCCCTGTACTATTCGTGTTTGTTTGCAATTTTAACACAATTTATCCAAAATCAACCAACAATTTTTGTTTTTTTGACTTATTTCAGAGCAAAAATCGGCAAATTTTTACTTCAGAAATCTTATCTCGCACAAAATTTAATGGTCTACAACTGATAGTATATAACATTTTTTGATTTGATTAGTTATTTTTGTGTTATGGACTCTAAAACATGACCCATACTAACTTTTTTTTTTATAGTGTGCCAAATTCGTCAATCGATTGTGACTAAACGCCTAAATCAAATTCAGCTTAAGTTATTTAACTAAAGTTTATTTAATTGTGCGTCTAAGGACATATTGTCGCACAATTAAATAAACTTTAGTTTTGTAAATTTAATATGTTTCGAATGAAAGGTTCTGAAAAAAGTTCAAAACGTTTGGGTTTTTTTGCCACCCAAACATTTTTCCCTTATAAAATTTAGTTTAATTTTTGATATTTTATTCTCAAGACCCACCTGGACTATATAAAAATATAAAACCTGCTATTCCACCTTTTGCAAGGCACACCCCCGTTTTGGGAGTGATTTAACTATACTAAGTGAGAACATCAGAACAAAATTGTGCGATTATTGTATTGCCATTGGTGTACTGGAACGTGTCAAAATGTTCAAATTAATCAGATTGTTGGAAATTAGTTGAAATTACGATGAAAGATTCCGGTACATACAGGTCAAGTTAATAAAAGCGTATTAAGAAAGCGATAGTGCTTATCGTAGTCGCTATTATGTAAAACTAACGAATGTTTTTTTAAAAAAAAAGCATTTTTTTTATTTCGTTCGTTTACCCTTGTATTCTGCAAGGTCTATCTTGTTTCCTCTTCATCTTTTACTTTCCCCCACAGTGCCTTTCAGCGTGGGGGTGGACTCAGCCAAGTCCTCCAGACTTCCCTGTCTCTTGCCCAGCCTCTCAGTTCTGGAAGTGTTTTCCCTCTCTTCTGTCCTAGCTTCTCTATGTGCTCTATATATGATGTTCTAGGACGTCCTCTTGGTCTCTTTCCAGTTGAGTGATATTCCATAGATTTGGCTGGTTCACGGTGTTGTTCCATTCTGCAGACGTGACTAAACCACTGCAGCTGTCTCTTCTCGAGTAAATCCTGGATGGAATTTATATTGAGCGTCTCTCTAAAACGTTCATTCCTGACTCCATCTCGTCTTGTTTTTCCAGCTGCTCTCCTAAGAAATTTCATTTAGATGCGTTTACCCGACTTCGAAGCCTGTATGGGCACCATACAGAAGGATTGGAAGGTAGTACACTGTTTTGAAGATGAGTAGTTTAGTGTCTCTATTAACCTCTTTTCTACCAATGACAGTATTAAATATCTGGTAGTACACAGCATTGGCGCGGTGTGATATTTCATAGTCTATTTTACCTGACCTATGTAAGACTGTTCCCAAATAGCTGTAATCAGAGACTACTTCCAATTCCTCTCCATTCCACATAATAGTATGTCTTCTTGATGTCTGCCTATATGGAGAACTTTACTTTTTTCAGTGTTTATTGCCATAACCTTCCTAAATAGCTCTTCATGCCATTCTGTGATGCCAGCTGCTCTCCTAAGAAATTTTCTCAAATGGGTGTAATCAGAGACCATTTGCTTCCACTCCCTCTCTATTGCACGGCCTATCTTGTGAAATGCTATAAATTTGCAATGATTTCGGCCTTCTAATTACTGATCAAATTCGAATTTTACCACAAGGCCTTGTGGAATACATCTGTAAACGAACGAAAACAAACAAAAAAAAAAAACCATGTTTCTTATTCGTTAGTTTTACACAGTGTCGACGTTATGTGCATAACAGTGAAGTTTAAAAATTGACCGGTAGGTGGCGAGCGCCAGTCTACATGAGAGGGTACAAAGGTACGGTGTTATATAGAGCTTGAAATAGAAAATAAATTTTACTTATATTCAATTAAATTATTAAATAGTTTTAAATCTGCGGTGCGATTTGTGGATTCCAGTAAGGTTTGGAAATCAACCGATAGTTCTCCTACATATGGATGGAATACTAACTTGTTCCATTCATTTAAAATGTCAATAAATGGAAACTTACTAAGCAGTTGAAATAATTTAGAAAACTGTAACATAAACGGATATACTTACAATAGTTCGAGTGTCCAGTGTGAGGATAATTAGATAAATAATCTTTATCTCTTAATTCGTCGTAGTTTAATATGAACTTATCTGGGCGAAACCCTGAAATGACAAATATTACATTATTAAAAGGTTCACCTGATTTATTTTAGTTATTTACAATTGCTAATATTAATATGAACGAATTTGTGCAAAAACGTACAGTCCAGTCAATAAACATATTGTAGAGTGCATGAAATATGCGATAATTTTTGACTTCATAGCATCGTTAGGAATAGTTAGTAGGTAAAAATTTTAAAAGTCTTCGCCACTGGGGGGGTGAGCTAACGGTGGGGGGGAGAAGTTATTTGTTTTTTAGTTTTCGATTATATCTCGAAAAAGATCTACTTTAGAAAAATATATTACAAATAAACATCAAAGCTAATTAAATTTCCTATAAAAATGGTTCTATATACATCTGTCGTAATTCTAACCGTTTTCCAGATATTCGTTATTGAAACTCGGTGATTTTCGGAAAAAACAAATGTTACCTCACTTTTTTGTCAAACTTTTGCTTCTAGTACCATCCGCGATCGTTTTATCAGAAAAAGTGTCAGAATCAAAATTGTAGAGAATTAAATTTACTTTAATTTCATGTTTACTTTTCTGGTATTTAAAGCAAATTATAACAAAAAGTAAGGTAAAAACATATTTTTTATTTTTAAAATTATCGCTTTTTAATAACGTATATCTCGAAAACTGTTGGAATTTCCACAGATATGTATAAAATCCATTTTATTGGAAATTTGATTAGCTTTAATTTTAATTAGTAATATATTTTCCTAGAGTTTATCGTTTTCGAGATATAATTGAAAAACATAAAATACCTTCTTCCCTTCCCCCACTCTTAGCTCACCCTCCAGGGGCGGGTACTTTTAGTTAGTTTACCTTCTAACTACTCCTAATGAAGCTGTGAAATCAAATATTATCGCTTATTTCATGCACTTTACACCCCTCATTTCAGCATTCATTGGCTGGACTATTAAGTAGTCTACATATTGTAAAATTTCCTCCAGGATTTCAGATGTATAGTACGAGGGTATTTCTAAACTTTATTTTCAATAATTTTTATATTTTTATAAATTTCCACATTCTTTTATCTTTCTCCATAATCGATATTTTGATCGATGCGTTTTTGTTGGCACCGTGTAGCTTTGTATGGCCATGTCATACTAGCCGCCTTGTCAGGAGGAATCGTTAAACCGCTTCTTTTTTTTCTCCTCGTCGGAGCTGAATCGCCTTAGTGCCTTGCCTATCTCATGAAGTCTACAACGACAACCTGCCTGATAAAATATTAATGGCTGACAATATGAAAAATTAACAGTTTAATCACTGAACAAATGAAATGAAAATAGCCTTTTATTTATGCAAAAGAAATTGTATACAGATTCAACAATAAATATTCAGAATATAAACAGGAGAAAAAAAAAATATATAAAATAAAAATATTGACTTTTTGTTTAGAGCATTTGTTCTATAAATATAAATCATTTACATTTTTTCCCCTTCTTCCTTTCTTACATGCATAGGGCTTCCCTTTCGGGAGTAATAGTCAGCACTTCCCGGGGTGACTGGCCCTATTGGGATGTGTGTTCGGTCCACTTCTTTCAAACTCCCCTGTCCTGCCAGCAGTTTAAACGTGTCGCTCCACCTTTTCTTTGGGCGCCCTTTACCTCTTTTTAGGTCATTTGGAGTCCATTAAGTGACAATTTTCGACCACCTATTTTCTTCACACCGAAGAAGATGCCCAGCCCACTTCCATTTGCTCAGTTTTATCCGCCTGAGTATGTCTGTGAGCCCCGTTTCTTTCTTGATCTGGGTAGTATCACTGAACAAAACACTATCGCATTTATTTACATAAAACGAAGACCTACAATCATGGAGTTATAGTACTATGGAGAGGCCCTTCCCTATATTGTTCCCTGAGGGGCGAGACCACAGAATACAGAATATAATAGAAGCGGTGGGTAGGTGGGGGGAGATGGCTCCCGGCAAGGAGCGCTATCCCCACCACCTCAACCCCGGCTGTCCCTATCAGTACCACTGTTTTTCCCGTGTTTTTTTTTGGAACAATTGCTAATTGTTAGGTCCCGTTGGATGTTCTAGGAAAATATTCCAACAAAAGGATTTAAATCCTCCAATAACCCTTCACCGGTACATTTTAAACGTACACAGTTTAGTTTTTCAATAAATTGAGAAACAAATCTTTCTTCCCTTTCACCACAGTAAAGATATATATTTATTATAGAGCTTTTTTAACTTTATTGTTAAATTCTCCTATATTAACAATAATAGTAGGTATTGTAACCACAGAATACAGAATATTCCGTATATTCAATTAGGATTGATAAATTAATTGCCAATTCTATTGAAATTATTTTTATTTTAAAACTAGTTTCGAATGTTAAACATTAACACTTTATGAAGACGTTTTACATCAATAACATAGTTTTAGATTTGGATAAATTTTTAAAAGGTAAAAAGTTCCAATTTTACCTTTTATTTTTTCACCAGCTTCCCTTCAGTGAAGAGGAACGAAATAAGTGTTCAAGCCCTGAGGTAAGAAAAATTGGAAGCCAAAAAAAAAACAAGTGTTATTTGTTCAAAACATTTTAAAGATGACGATTTTGACAGATCTTCTCCATTTCGAGTAAATCTAAAGAAAGGTGCAATTCAGTCGGTTTTTTTTGATTTCCCAGATCATTTGAGACAGACGATTATAAAGGTATATATAACTTTCTACGCTTTCCCCCTGCTTTACCAACATACGTAGGTATTTAAACTTAAAAGTTTAATGTTGAATTATTTTTTTTTTTAGGAAAGGGGACCAATAAAAAGGCTTGCGACCCCGTTGAAAAATATTAGGTTTCCAAATAAAATGAGATTTAAAAAATGTTAGAGATCACTAATAAAAACATAAACGAGCTCAAAAAAACAACTTGATGAAAGATCTGTACAGCTTCGAAATACAGCTGATTCATTAAGCTTCACTGAAAATTCACTTTCTAACCACAAAAAAAAAAATACAGGTTGAAAAGAAAAAACAAATTTAAACCTACGCCGAAACGTTTTGCGGTATAAGAAGAAAAACTGTGCCTACAATTAGAGTCTACTAAACCGTGCGAAGAAAAAGAAAATTACTAATTAAATAGAGAATAGAAAATTTGCTTTCGTTACTTCTAAAACAATACTTTGGGAGAAACTCTTTTCTAGATTTTCACATTTTTTAGAAGATGGCTCTCATTACTCATTATTAATAAGATCGATCGGAATGATATTTTTTAAAGCCCGAATCCACCATTTTTTGAAAAATATCAATGATAATATTCATAAAAAAAAAATAAGATCGAAAATTAAGAAATTAGTAATTTTCTTTTGGTAATATTCTGTTTTATTTTCGTTCTTAAACTACCTACCTATGCATGAATGTGATAAATTTCTGAACAATTAGATGGAATCCAATAAAATTTCTAAGAGTTGAAGCCTAAATATTACATGATAAAGTTGTAAATAAGTCTGAGGTGGAGCAGCCCGGGGTGGAGGTGGTGGGGGGAGAGCCGGCTGAACTGGAGCCATGGGGACCGTACGGCTTTGCTGTCTCTGCCGCTTCTACTATATTCTGTATTCTGTCGGCGAGACCAAAATACTAACCGGCCACGCCCACTATGCCTAACTGCCACTTGCATTCCATATGGGCTAGGGCAATTGAAAGGGT
The DNA here is from genome assembly GCA_003667255.2 of Euschistus heros. Lineage (NCBI taxonomy): Eukaryota > Metazoa > Arthropoda > Insecta > Hemiptera > Pentatomidae > Euschistus > Euschistus heros. The sequence continues at coordinate 685,278 of RCWM02000347.1, read as the reverse complement.
TCGTAATAAATAAAATAAGTAACTCACAAAAGTAAATAAATCACTAAAATATAATAACAGCAGTATAAAGCCTAGGAAACCAAAATTTGAACTGATAAGAGGTTAATATACTGATAATACGGTGCACTCCAAAATGGCTACCTGCCCTGGCTATTGAGAGGTGAGCCCCCTCCACTTGTCTATAACTCCATGCCTACAATAGACCATTATATAGCCATAGAAAACTACTATATCCCGTGGCTAAATCTACTATGAGACCCAAAATATGAAATTTTGATCAAGTCCCGTAAAACACTCATGCCAGCACGCTGAGAACTCCGTACTGTTGTGAATCCCTCGTTTTTTTTCCGGCACATTTCTTGCTATAACTCCAAAACTATTTGTCTGATCCCAAATTCCTTTTATAGACCGTAAGAAATTGGAAGTGAAGAACGCTTTAGCTCAAAACCTCAGGAGTGGTATCAGCTTCCAATCCAATTATTGGCAGAAAGAAGTGTGAATATAGTTGTAAGGGGTCTAAAATTTTGTTGTCCATGTTCGCATGGAATTTTTAAATAAATTTAAGAAACCTTGTTTAGTAAATTAAAATTAGTTAAAGAATGAAAAATGGTTGCATATAACAGAGTTAACTGTTGTTTATATTAATCTCATTATGTTTAGTATGTAAATTTATTTTATTTTGTTTTTAGTTTTTATATATATAATTATAATTGAGAATAGTTTTTTTTTTATTTCGTTTAACGTCACTTTATGCTGCTATGGCTAATCGGACGAATTGGGAATAATGTAACTTGTATTGGATAATATCTGAAAAAAGCGTAATTTGTGAAGTTTGTTAAAAATTAATTTATTTAATAAATTTAGTTGGTAATACATAGAATAGAGGAGTGGGAGAGACAGTTTTTTGGGGGGGGGAACAGGAAGTATAGGTCCATATGTTGTGGGCATCAGCCTGTCTGTGTTCAGTGTGTGTTTTGTGATGTAATACGCAGAATATTTTTTTGGGATTTGGAGATCTAAAGGAGTGATCCAGAAATTATCAGAATGGTGATTCATTTTATCAAGACAATTTAACTTATTACTGGCAAGGTTACCAATATTTGTTTTGTTTACAAATTTAAGGTATTTTTGTTCCTCTTATAAAGTCCCTAATCATAGGCATTACTTAAATTTGAATTTTTTTTTTTTTATATCTATTTATTGAAATTTACAACTGTACATAAAAACATACATCCAGTAAATGTGATAATGACAAAAAATAATAAAATGACAATTGCTTGTGAAGCAACTACCCACTGGTAGTACTTCAATAAAAGTTCTATTTGAGAAGGTCCCGAGGCCATCTTCTTTTCAGACGCCTCGGAGGGTTGTCAGGAATAGAATAGGAAGCAAGTTGAGACTAGTGGATTTGAATGGTTATGGAGTTTACTATGAAAGGATAGGTATCTGGTTTGGGCTAAATCAGAAACATATGGAACATTAAGATCTTTATGGATAAGTTTATTAGCAACTAAGTTTGCAGCGTTAAGGAGTTTTCGAAGGATTTTGGATTGCAAGGATTGGATACGAGATGAGTTAGTTGGTTTGGTGGAGCCCCAAAGCTCAATTCCATATGTCCAAATAGGTCTGATAACAGTCATGTAAATGAGTCTTTTGTAGAAAATCGGAAGTTTTGAACGTTTGTCTAGTAAATGTTGAAGAAGTCGAAAACGACGAGCAGTTTCCTGATGTTTTAGTCTTGTATGTGGATTCCAAGTTAAACGTTTGTCAAGTTGGAGTCCTAGATAGCGGATCTGTTCAACAGGGATCAGTGGAATATTATGAAAGGATACTGTAGGACAGGAAGTCGTTGGTTTACGGCGAAGGGTAAAAGATATTTGTTAAGATTTATTTAGATTTATTTTAATTCTCCAATTTCGACACCATTCTTGAAGGTTTATAATATGAGATTGAAGTGTTTCGGATGCTATGAAGGGATCATTATTTATTGAAAACACACATGTATCATCAGCATACGTAGTGAGGACAGTACTAGGATGTGTAGGGATTTCAGCTGTATAAACCGTGTAAAGGATAGGACCTAGGATACTTCCTTGAGTAACACCGGCAGATTGGATAAATAGAAAGAATTGTATAAGTTATGATTGATTTTAAAGGTTTTATTACTGAGATAGAAGCGGATAATAAGGAAGTACGTAGGAGATAGGAATACTCGAAGTTTGTAAAACAGTCCCTGGTGCCAGACTCGGTCAAAAGCTTGTTCTACGTTGAGAAAGGCTCCAGTGCAGTACATTCCGCGCTCCAATGCTGATGAGACTACGTCCACCACACGATGGCATTGCTGGATAGTGGAGTGTGACGTTCGGAAACTAAACTGGTGATCAGGGATGATATGATTGGATTCTAGGATAGGATACAGGCGTTTCAGGATGGGTTTTTACAGGATTTTTCCCATAATAGGCAAGAGCGATATGAGGATGGAAGCTCAGGTGGTTTTTTGGGCTTAGGTATCATCTTTACAATTGAGAATTTCCAAGTATCAGGGAAATATGTGGTGTGGAGGACAGCATTATATATATAGGTTAGGAGTACAATCGCTTTCCGAGGAAGAAAATTTGAAATGTTAAGGAGATAAATTGTTTTTTTTAATGTCAATCTTTTAAATACTTGTATTAAATTAAAGTTGTATTTTTTAAATATTTTTTTTTGTAAAACATAGAACCATATGTTCATTCATTTCACAACGGCGCCCGGACTAATTAAAATTTAATTTTATATTCACATTCTGTAATATTATTAAATAAAAAACAAAAAAAAACATTCATAGTAGGAAAAATAAACTTTACTTCGAGGAGTAGTATTCAGCAATGTTTACTACTCGTATATTCGATCTGAAATAAAGGTTTACTTATGCATAAGGACTTTTGTAACAACCTATCAAAGTCCAACGAATTGTCCAATACAGTAGATCTAGAAAGTATTGGCACACCCACATTTTTTTTGTAATATCTTAAAAGCAGAAAGACTAATTGCTTGTTAATTAATTTGTTTAAAAAGTAGCACACAACTTTTATTTTTTAGTGGCAATTGATTGAGCTAATTGAAAACAAACTAACTAAAAAATAAAATACGAATTTCAAGGGTCAAAAAAGTATTGGCACAGTTGTATAAACTTAGATAATAAGTTCTTTATTTGCATTACCACATACTTTAATCCTTTCAGTCCGAAATATAAACAAACCAACATGTATACTGTTTAGGTATTTTAAATGAATTACTCACTCATACACTGATTTAAGCTTTTATTTAATACAACACACCAAGAACAAAGTCAGCACATGTCTCTTCAGTAATCTGTCTCTGACGCAAAATCTTCTGAGGTAACTGTTAACAGAGTTGCACCTTCGCTTGAATTATTTTGAGCAAATTTAGCTTTAGCAGGCTTAGGTGGTTTGCCATCAGCATGCCAAAACCGACATCTCTGAACTGTGTGACCCTTTTTAACGCAGTAGTGGCAAATTATTAAGGTATTATAAGAATTAGTATTTCTATTCCGAACATGCTTATGAAATTGAGATGTGGTCCCCTTAGCAACCAAAACTTCTTCTGAACAACTATCACCCAGGTTGCTCTCAAAAGTACATAATTTTATAGATTGTTTAAACTCCTGTTCTCTTCATTTATGAGTCTCCATCCAGCAGTAAACGGTTTAAATTTATCAGGAAGGGATTTTAGGTTTTAGGTTTATCAATTTCTCCTTGCAACTGTTTCCATGCATTGGAAATTCTAGTAATAAATGTTGCAGCATCATCATCTGGCATCCACTTAGTTTCAAAAAATTTATTGTACAAATCAAAAATTCTGTCTTCTGAAAATGCCCCAACCAAGACCCAACCACATATCTCTACCAGTCTCATGGCGTCTCACCTTTTCAAACATCTCCTCTGTCATGTTATTAGACATAACCAGCAGTGCCTGGTTGTCAATTTTATTAAATGTTGCTAACTCTGTATTATATACTTTCACAGCTTCTTTATCAGTAGTATCAGGGTCTGAAGGACACTTGTAAGTTCCATCTATTATTTCTATTGCCCCAGGTATCATTTTCAATCCCATTCTTATTTTCACATATACAATTATTTTACACTATATTTTGAATATTCAGTGTTAATAAAACGGGGAAAACACAAAATAATTGTGTATAATTATGAATCCGTATGGTTAAATTGCGTTTTCGAGGATTTAGTTATTGTAAAATTCCTTATAGACTTGATATACAGGATAGAAAAAATTCTATCTCCTCAAAAAATTGAGATAGGACACTCGTTTTTGCGCCATTCTACCCCGTTTAGTTTGCAGTATTACCCATTTTTTTTTTTACACTATGTCTGGGACACCCTGTATAAGTTTTAGGACACTTAGGAACATCATAAAAAAGAATAATGAGATGGGTTCAGTTGTTAACAAACGACGCTCAGTGAGGCAACAAACGTTTTCTGAAAAGGAAATAAAAATAGTTCACAATATAATGGCAAAAACACTCTCTATTTATGCCTCTAAAATAGCATAACAGATTGCATCAGCTTCTATCACAACTTTTACCTTGAAAACAGTTAAGGACGTAATCGAGTTTTAATTATTGTTGGAGCGTTCAAAGAAAGAAACCATTCGTAATCGATGTCAATCGAAAAAATGTCCTGAGTTTGTCATAATCGACATAAAGAGGCCACTGGAGTTTTTGGCAAATACAATGTTTTTGGCTCTGATAGCCAAAAATATGTATGGCGAAAATCAAACAGAGAATTTCAAATAAGCAATGTTAGGCCAGCAACAAACATCGAGTTAGGAGCATTTAAGTTTGGTATTGCGTGTCGTGAAACGGAGTGGGAGACTTGAACTTCATTGAAGGTATTATGAATGCAGATAAATATGTTAATGGCGTAGGGAGTTGGCGGCCCCATCGCCCGGTCATTATACCGCAGTCAGCCACTGGTTCTCCAGGTTGGGGGAACAATTACGTTGACATTCACCCAGTTAATTCACCACACTACAAAAGGTCAGGCTACCTTCCCTAGGATAGGAGAGCCAGTCAAGAGGCAGCCCCTCCACCTGACTCGGGGGCAGTGGGCTGATAACCTATTCCCCTTTAATATCTTCTATCACGAAACCTGATGCCCGCCTTATGGAAATTAAAATTAGACAATGGAATGTTTTATCATTATATAGACCGGAAGCTCTAGAACAAGTCCTTACACAACTAGACAGTTATTAGGTTGACATAGCTGCAATCCAGGAAATGAGATGGACAGGTCAAGGAGCATTTAACAAGAAGAGCCACACCATCTTTTATTGACGAAAAGCATTATGAACCCAAGAAGATAATTCGCCAATAAGCCCTAGAATTTGCTATCTCCGAATAAAGGGAAAATTCTATAACTACAGCTTGATCAGTGTCCATGCTCCGATATAACCATTCGGGGATGATGAAAATGACGCTTTCTACAATAGACTGGAACGACGCCTGGATTCCTGCCCACGAGCAGATATTAAAATTGTTCTTGGCGACTATAATGCGCAGGTGGGAAAGGAGAGAGAATATCTAACTACCATAGGCCCACACAGCATTCATGACCATACAAATGATAATGGTATGAGAATGATAAAATTTGCTGCTTTGAAGGGACTGGTGGTCGGCAGCACTATGTTCCCCCACAAGAGAATCCACTTAGCTACATGGCATTCCAATAATGGATTCACATACAACCAAATAGATCATTTGTTAATGAGCGGCCGCTCATTAATCGATCACTAGTTTGATGGATGTAAGGGTCTATAGAGGAGCAAATATTGATTCTGATCACTACCTCACAGTCTCTAGGGTCAGAGCAAGGATCTCAAACGTCAGAAGCCAACATGTGGTACAGCCCCCTAAAATCAATACTGAAAAGCTGAAGGATCCCGAGGTTAGGCAACTCTTTGAAGAAACTATGAATATCAGATTTAGAAACCTGCACCAGGCCGAAGGTATTGACCAATAATGGCAAAAGTGTAAAGAGACCATGGCAGAACAGGCAGTTACGGTGCTTGGATGCCATAGACCAACCAAGAAAATGCCCTGGTTCGATAAAGAATGCCAAAGAGTAACCAAACATAAGAACCTAGCCTATAAGTCAATGTTACAAAGGAGACACACAAGAGGATCAGTGGAAGAATATAGGTCCAGAAGAAGGGAAGAAAAACAAACTCACCAGAAGAGAAAAAGAGCATGGGAACAGGAACGACTCCTTCAGATGGAATGCCTCAGGAATAACAATGAGGCAAGAAAGTTTTATCAAGAAATTAACAACAGCCGAAAACCATTTAAGCCAAGAATAAATGCATGAAGAGACAGCGAAGGCAATCTGATCACCAACAGAATGCATGTTCTGGAACAGTGGCGGAACTACTTCAACGTCCTTTTAAATGATGTAGAAGAAGAGAAGAGACAAGAAACAGAGATGTCTCCGGAAGAATTGGAACCATCTAATATGGAAGATGTCTACGAAGCACTAGAGCAGCTGAAAAATAATGAAGCACCGGGACTCCCAGCAGAATTGTTCAAACATGGAGGAGAAGAATTTGTCAGATACCTATATAATATCATAATGGACATCTGGAAGACTAAAGAGATACCTTCAGATTGGTTTAAAACAGTGATCTGTCCGATCTACAAGAAAAGAGATGTGCTTGACTGTCATAACTACAGAGGCATGTCTCTCTTGCCTAATGATTATAAGGTGTTCTCCCAGGTACTGTATAAAAAACTAATCCCTTTTGCTGAGGAAAATATAGGAAGGTACCAAACGGGCTTTATGAGAGGAAAGTCTACCATAGACCAGATATTCTCCATCAGAAATATCCTTGAAAAGTGTAAAGAATATAATATCCTTACATACCATCTGTTCATAGACTTCCGGAAAGCTTATGACAGCATAAAGAGAAACGAACTGTACCAGGAACTTCTTGAGATGGGAATACCACCGAAGCTGGTACGTCTGATTAGGGCTACAATGAAGAAAGTAGAATGCACAGGGTGATATAACTGGTAGCTTTGAAACCCATAAAGGGGTGAGGCAGGGGGACTGCGTCGCATGTTTACTGTTAAATCTGGCCCTCGAAAGTGCAGTGAGAAAATCTGGGATACTGGTCGGGGGAACAATATTTAACAAGTCCAGTATGATTTTAGTATTCAGATGATGTTGACATAATTGGAAGAACTCCAACTGATTTGAAAAATAGCTTCCTCAGCCTTCAGGCAGCAGCATCGAAATTTGGTTTGGAGGTGAATGAAGAAAAGACAAAATATATGCATGCTGGCCCACGATTTGATGGGCAGGAGCCGTCAAACTTAGTTGCCGGAGGCTTTTCGTTTGAAACGGTGAACGAATGTGTATATCTTGGTTCACAGGTATACCCCAACAGGCTGAGATCCAACGAAGAATCATAACTGCAAATAAATGTTATTTTGGGCTACAAAACCATTTAAAAAGCTGGACAGTTTCTCGAACCACAAAAGTGCAAATATATAAAACCTTGATAAGACCAGTGCTAACCTATGCTTCTGAATGTTGGGCATTGACTGGTACTCAGGAAGCACTCCTCCTAAGGTTCGAAAGAAGGATCCTAAGAAGAATTTGCGGACCAATTTGCACCAATGGAACCTGGAGAATTCGCACTAATGCTGAAATTACGAGGCTCTACATGAACCCTGATATTGTAAGGATAATATAGGCAGGACGTCTCCGATGGGCAGGGCATATTGTTAGAATGACCCCAGACCAGATTCATAGAAGAATTCTAGGGTCTTTTGCACTTGTTCCCCGCATTTCATTTTGAGTTTATTATCATATGTTTAGGTTACGAGTAACCCAAACGTAATAACATCTCAAGAGAGATGTAATAAATGATTAAGATGATTTAAATAATTAAATAAAAACCAAAAAAAAAATACAAAAACAAAATTTTTTTAAACTTAATTATTTATTTAAATATTTTATTAAGTGTTATTCGATGTAAAATACCTTCTTCCTTAAGAAATTCTGTCGCTTTTTTTTTTTTTTGTTTTTATTCGACGAATTAAATCGAACAAAGACATGTTGCGTATAATAATAAATTTTGCTTTTGTTTTTGTATTTTTTTTTTTTATTTAATTATTAAATAATAGGAACAATTCAAACGATATCTCACTTATATGTTATTACGTTTGGGAAGGTTACTCGTTACCTAGACATATGATAACAAACTCAAGATGAAATGCGGGTAACAACAATTCTAGACGAAAAGGTTTATGGCACTAGAAGAGTCGGAAGACCTCGGCTACGATGGATTGATGGAGTGGCAGCGGAGGCAAGGACCATCTTGGGGATCCGCAACTGGAGAGGACTGGCGGACTTAAAGGTTGACTCTTCAAGAGTTGTTGCGCCATTGATGAATGAATGAAGATAAAGTTTGCATTTTGAGCCATAATTTGAACATAAGTGCTGAAAAGATGGTGAACAGGGACACAAATATCTTCCTGCGAAATAACAACCCGTAGCATACTGCTGATAAAACAGAGGAGTGGTTGCTTTATAATGTTCGGAGATCAATCAAAACTCCTACCCAGTCCCCGAATTTTTAAGTGCAAAGATAAAAATCTCCCAAATCACAGCTTAAAACTGTTTTACAGCAAGAATGGGATAAAATCCCATCTGAAGTAACCACAGAATATGATAGAAGCGGTGGGTGGGTGGGGGGAGAAGGCTCCCGGCTAGGAGCGCTATCCCCACCACCTTAACCCCGGCTGTCCCAGTCAGTCAGTCAGTACCATTGTTTGTGTCGTGTTTATTTGGAACAATTGGTAATTGTTAGGTCTCTGTTGTGTGTACGTGTTTTTTTTTATTTTTTTATTTCTAAATTGGATTAAATAATGTCGTGTTGTACCGCGTTTGGATGTTCTAGGAAAGATTCCAACAAGGATTTAAACCCTCCAATAACCCTTCACCGGTACATTTTAAACGTACACAGTTTAGTTTTTCAATAAATTGAGAAACAAATCTTTCTTTCCTTTCACCACAGTAAAAATATGTTTATTGTGGAGCTTTTTTAACTTTATTGTTAAACTCCCCTATATTAACAATAGTAGGTATTGTAACCACAAAATACAGAATATTCTGTATATTCAATTAGGATTGATAAATTAATTGCCAATTCTATTGAAATTATTTTTATTTTAAAACTAGTTTCGAATGTTAAACATTAACACTTTATGAAGACGTTTTACATCAATAACATAGTTTTAGATTTGGATAAATTTTTAAAAGGTAAAAAGTTCCAATTTTACCTTTTATTTTTTCACCAGCTTCCCTTCAGTTGAAGAGGAACGAAATAAGTGTTCAAGCCCTGAGGAAAGAAAAATTGGAAGCCAAAAAAAACAAGTGTTATTTGTTCAAAACATTTTAAGGAGGACGATTTTTGCAGATCTTCTTTATTTCGAGTAAATCTAAAGAAAGGTGCAATTCAGTCGGTTTTTTGATTTTCCAGATCTTTTGAGACAGACGATTATTAAAGTATATATAACTTTCTACGCGTTCCCCCTGCTTTACCCACATACGTACGTATTTTTAGGAAAGGGGGCCAATAAAAAGGCTTGCGACCCCGTTGAAAAATATTAGGTCTCCGAATAAAATAAGATTTAAAAAATGTTAAGAGATCACTAATAAAAACATAAACGAGCTAAAAAAAAAAAAACTTGATGAAAGATCTGTACAGCTTTGAAATTTTATTTAAGCTTCACTGAAAATTCACTTTCAAGTGAGTCAACCGTTTTCGAGTTATTATCGAAGAAACAAAAAAATTGAACTTCTCCCCTCCCCCCACGGTTAGCTGACCCCCCAGGGGTGGGGACTTTTAGTATGTTTACCTTCTAACTACTCCCAAGGAAGCTATAAAGTCAAAAATTATCGCATATTCCATGCACTCTACAATGTGCTTATTGACTGGACTAATTGGATAAATTTGGTTATTATACAGTGGGTCAAAAAAGTATTGGGAAGCCCACATTTTTTTCTAATATCTTAGAAGTATAAAGACTAATTGTTCCTTACTCAATTTGATTAAAAAGTAGCACACAACTTATAATTTTTGGTGGCAATTGGATGAGCTAATTGAAAACAAACTGTAATTAAAAAATATATATATATATATAAATTTCAAGTGTCAAAAAAGTATTAGCACAGCAGACATTTTTATTTTGATAAATATTATATTAAATTTTATGTGCATCTTAATACTTTGTTACCAATACCATTTGCAACTATTATGAACTGAACTCTTCCTGCTATTAAGGAAACAGCTTGGTGGGTTACTTCCACCGAATACAGAATATAGTAGAAGGGGCAGAGGCACTAATGCCGTAAGGTTCCTCTGGCTCCAGTTCGGCCGGCTCAACCCCCACCACCTTCAGTCCGGGCTAGTTCCGTCTCAGGCTTATTTACAACTTTATCATCTAATATTTAGGCTTCAACTCTTACCAATTTTATTGAATTCCATCTAATTATTCAGAAATTTATCACGTTCATGCATAGGTAGTTTAAGAACGAAAACAAAACAAAATATTACCAAAAGAAAATTACTAATTTATTAATTTTCGATATTATTTTATTATTATGTAAAATTCCGGTCTCCAATCCTATTGGCTTATTTTACCGGATCTTAAGTCTACTCAACTTGGGCGACGTTGTTGTGAGCAAGGGACTGATCTCAAAATTCGTACCGGAAAGCCGGCAAGGTCGCTTTGCAACCTGACGCCTTTCATCGACAGCCTGGGTGTTCTCAGGGTGGGCGGCCGACTTAAGAACGCCAATTTAAAGTACGATTCCCGTCACCCAATTTTGCTTCCTAAGTCCGCATATCTATCTCTGTTAATCTGCAAGCACTTTCACATTTCCTCCCTACACGCTGGGCCCACTACTTGCCAGGCCCTCATGTGTAGCCGTTATGATCCACCGTTGTACCACATGCCTTCGTTTCCGTGCTCCTACCGTGCAACCCATTATGGCTGACCTGCCTTCGTGCCGCGTTCGGCCCAGCAGACCTTTCTTCAACACCGGGATTGATTTCGCGGAGCCATTTCAGGTTCGCGCGTCGCGGCTTCGTAAATCTATATTTTCGGTGGTCTTTGGGAAGCCGCAGTCAAATCCGGCTTTCCCAGTATTCGCAGCATTTTTGGCGACGATGGTTCAGGGAGTACTTAAACTCGCTGCTGCAGCGTACTAAGTGGACCGCAGTGTCCAAACCAATAAAGCAAGGCAATTGTGAATAGCCCTCCTCCCTCGAGTGGCCATCCTTGAGACCTCCAATGGTACTCTCACTTCATTCCGCTCCCGGAATGACGTCTGTGCCATTTATGTTTTTTATTTTTTATAATTGTTGCTCAGTTGGGCTGATTCTTTTTCTTTACTTTGTATAATTGTTTACACAGTAGTACTGTTTTATTTTCTTTACATTATATATTGTTGCTCAGTCCATCTAATTATTCAGAAAACTTTCCCATCACATTGTAACTTATGCATATTAACCGGTATTGCCAACCAGAGGGCAGTAAGAACGAAAACAAAACAAAATACTTACCAAACAGAAAAGCCTAGAACCTTTATAATTTTCCGTTCGTGCTACAACCAGTAAAATTATTTTAATGAGTGGTGATAGCAGAGGAGGAGAGTTCAATCAAGTTTTATTTCGCCTGTCTGTGAGGATTTCAGGGGCCCCGCGAGAGCGACCAGGCGACCGCAACCAGGTTGCGCTTATCGTATTTTTTGGTTGATTATTTCCCCAAAGTTGCATTTTGATTAAAGTCTATACAGTCCATTTTTACCGCGCCGAGGCGAGTTATTCGCCACCGGCAATTGTATAACATATTATCATTGATATTTTTCAAAAAATGGTGGATTCGGACATAAAAAAATATCATTCCGATCGATCTGATTAATAATGAGTAATGAGAGACATCTTCTAAAAAATGTGAAAATCTAGAAAAAAAGTTTCTCCCAAGGTATTGTTTTAGAAATAACGAAAGCAAATTTTCTATTTTCTATTGTTTATTTTGTTTTTCTTCAAACAGTTTTTGTAGACTGTATTTGTAGGCACAGTTTTTCTTCTTATACCGCAAAACGTTTCTGGTATTAGAAGCAGTTGTTTAGTAAAAAGTAAGGTAAACATTTTGTTTATTTCTAAAATTATCGATTTTTAATAACGTATATCTCGAAAACTGTTGGGATTTCGACGAATATGTATATAACTAATTTTATAGGAAATTTAATGAGCTTTAATTTTGATTTGTAGCATATTTTTCTAGAGTCCACCGTTTTCGAAATATTATCAAAAAACATAATTGGGAGGATCTTCTCCGATTGTGGAAGGTACTAGAAACAAAATTTTGACAAAAAGGGAGGTGACATTTGTTTTTTCCGAAAATCACCGATTTTCAGTAACGAATATCTCGTAAACGCTTAGAGCTACGACAATTTCATATATTTATAATTTTATAGGAAATTTAATTAGCTTTTATGTTTATTTGAAACATATTTTTCTAGAGTCAACCGTTTTCGAGATATCGAAAAAACAAAAAAATTGATCTTCTCCCTCCCCCACCGTTAGCTCACCCCCCAGTGGTGGGGACGTTTAGTATGTTTACCTTCGAACTATTCCAAACGATGCTATTAAGTCAAAAATTATCGGATATTCCATGCACTCTACAACCCTCATTTCAGCACTCATTGCCTGGACTAAATAGTTTTCTACAGAATATATTCTTAATTCGTTATATCTAAAAATCTAAGCTGACTTTATCATTGAGGTTATACTTACAAAGTATTCTATTTTCTATGCGTTCCTTGCTAATATGAGTAATAGCTGGCAAAATATTAGGAATTTGAGCGTAATGAGGTAGCTCAAACAATTCATTATCAGGTTTCAAAAAGGGGATGTTTGTTCGTAGTTTTATATTAGTTAAGCTTCTTGGAATTCTTCTATGTAACAGTGATCGGAAAAAGTATAAAAAATCCGGGTGGTGATGCCTGTGCCACATTCTCTCCGTGTTTATTGTGTTATATGTAGCTGTACGCGTTTTCACTCTATATTCTATTTTCTTACTCGGTAAACATTCGTTATTTTTCTCCAACTGTTTTCTTTTGATCACTGAATAAAAATCTTCTTCAATGCTTTTTGCATCTCGGGAGAGTAATGATTCAATATCTATGTTATCTAACTGATTTATAGATTGAGCACGTTCATGTTTCGTCGGTGGCTCATTGTGTTTCCTTTGATGATCCTTCAATTCAGGATGTAAATGAGCTAATAAACGATCCAATTCTTCATTGGAAGGTGAATTGGAAACTAGTGTTGCGACTCCACTGTGTTTTCCTGTGCCAAATGCTTTTTCACTTGTTGGCTTGGTTTGGCATTTTTCTAAGCCTTCCGCCTGTTTAGCTGAACTATTGATATCTTTTGGAAAAATGCACGATACGATTTCATCAACAGATGAATATTGGGTTATACCCAAAAGTCCCTTTTTAGTCGGAGGATGCTTTCTATCATCGTCTGGAGCCGTATTTGGCCTCTTTATTTCCGGTTTCTTTGGAAGAAAATCACTTTGATTGTATAAAAAATCTGTGTTCATTATATCTTGAAATTTTTTGTACGCTCCAGTTTCCTTATAGTAAGGTTCTCTCAAATTTATTTTTTTCATCATTTGTTCGGTTTTAGTTATTTCATCTTCGGACTCTTTATCACTATACTGCGAAGTATCTGAATTTTTTAGACAAGAACCTGATGGGCATAAGGAAGAGATCTGATCCGACGATCCTGACTTGGTATATTTGGCTTCTTTTTCGGGTTTCGTAGCAGCATTGCTACCAACTATGGGAAATTTATTCTTTTCGTCTATATTCATTTTTTCAAACATTTTTTCGCTGAATTCAACTAAAAAATCTTCCTTAATCGATGAATCAAGAACAACTGGTCTACTATGCCTTGCCTTAGACATTTTATTAATCAAGTGCTTTATATCCGTTTTTATTCGTTCGTGAGATTCACTCATTCCCATTTTCTTATAATAGTCCTTTTCTCTCTGTTTTATTTTAAAAATAGCTTTGTTCCAAACATTACACTCGGAAACTGAACTAACATCTGAGGCTTTGCATTGCTTTTCCATTAACTTTAATTGAAGTTTTCTATGATTCATACCTCTGAAATTTATAGGTTGAGCAATGATTTCAGGGATTTCTTCTGGAAGTTTTTCCTTCGGGGGATCAAAATAAAATGTTGTATCGGTTGTTTCTGAACCCGACGTGTTACACAACTCTTGCATTAATTCGCTTGTAATACTCAACTCATCTTCTTTTAAATAACTTCTTATTTTTTCTGGCTCCGCTTTTTTTATTTTTTTAAAAAAAGGTGATTGATCTGTTATTCCATCTATCTTATAGTCAATGCACACATTGTCATTGTCAAGTATGTCATATTTTTCTGATTCAGAGCTATCAGAAGAACTTTTTGCTAGCTCTGTAGAGCTAGAAACAACTGCCCCATCTTCAATTTCTTGAAAACACTCACTCATTCCATCTAAGTAATACTCATCGGTGTATAAAGATTCAGTTCTTGATATCGTGCTTACAGTCTTAACTGATGATTCTGAAACTAAATCATCCTTTGCTGAAATATCACCAGATATGTTGGATGACGACTTACACAATTCAAGTAGGTTTTCCTCTGTAATTTCACCTGATCTTACTGGTCCCGAGTCTCTGTCATAATATATTCTTTCAGAGGGTTTGTGAAACAGCCATTGATGTGAATCGTCTGTTTCAGATAATTGACTGGGCCTCGTTTCTGTTACGACATCTTGTGAGGGTCGGGTGGGTATAATAAATAGCTCTTCAAAACCTTCTCGGCATTTAAGTAGAAATTCTTTCTTTTTCGTTGCTTCTTGTTTTTTAATATTGGCAAGTACTCTGTCCCCTTCAGTCATTTCTATTTTTCTTACCGTTAAAATTCGCTGCCTACTTTCTTCCCACATATTCTTTCTCCTCTCTATTCTTCCTTCATCTTCCTCTTCGACTACTTCTTCTTTTTTCTCTATTTGTATTTTTTGCTGATTTTCACTTTCAATTTTTTTTCTTTTTCCAGAATATCTGTACAAAATATTATAACAATTTTCTTTGTTGGCTTTTTTTAGTGCTCTTCTTTTCCCCTTAATTTCTTGTACCTTTTTCATAAAGTTAAGGGCATTCTCATCTGTGGTTTCCATGTAATTTTTTTTATTCTGTTGTGTTCTTCTTTTCGAACCTTTGGCCAATGAGAATACTTTTTTTTCCATTATTCTTTTAAATTTGTCCAACTTTTCACTTGTAGGTTTGATATCCCTGGTGCTTTTTTCGCGAATAGATTTGATATAATTTTTATGGATGTCTATTGCGGCTGTAAGAACTCTGGCAGCTTCAAGAGTGCGCTCGTCCGGTTCTTCTTCGGGAAACTTGGATCGCTTGCTTGGACGGCCGATACTACCCGTTGCACTCGACCTCGACCGGGCTAAGCTACATTTACTGGCTCTGAAGAAATTAGCATTAGACGTATCAGAACGATTTTCTTCTGATGAACTGTAATTGATGGCAGGAACATATTCACTGATTCCAGTCATCACTTTCAATACGTTTTTATCAATAACGCCACTAAAAAGTTCATTAGTATTAATAGATTTGATATATCTATTCATCAAGTTATAAACGACGAAGAAGCTCCTTTGCTTATAGGTTACTTCACCTTCTTTTGTTTGTTGTTCCAATTTTTCTCGATCACCAAACTTAGTGAAAATAGTATCGAGTAAATACGTAATGTAGCTTCGAAAATCTTGCATTTTGTCTGAACCCCACTTGTGGAGGTAATCTTTTATTTTTTCTTTTAATGTTCTCATTTTTTTCCGCTGACCCCTTGTCATTCTTCTACCGACTCTTCTCTTCCTCAGCAGTTTATTCATCTCTTTTATAGTGGAAAAGGGTTCAACATTAAAGAAATTATTGAGGTATTCAAACCAGTGATAATTCTGTTCTGTAGTATTTTCAGGCATATTTTATGGTTTTCTTATTTTTTTCCTTACGATTGGTTTAAAACATATAACATTATATATCAAGATACAACATGTATTTATTTTCACTATAAAATATATCAAGTTTAAAGCAACAATAAACAAAAAATATGACTGTTTTGTTATGATTTAACAATAACATCTATTGACTACTTTAATAATCCCATATTGTTTTCCTTTAAATTTTAAAAACTATTTTTCATAAGTAAGGAATGGTTTCCCTATTCTCTTATCAGTGGAGTTCTCTAATTCTTTACTTTATCAACAATGTAAAATAGAAAAGGTATGCGAGTAGCTAACAAATATTTTTAGATTTACTTAATATTAAAATACTTAAATTTACTATTTTATTGTAGCATATAGGATTCCTCGCTTTAATTTTAAAAAGGGTTTTACTAGTTAAAAGTTCTCTTCTGATTTTTAGTGGCATTTCGACGGCCTCATTCAGCATAATATCTATAGGTGTTGATTTAAGAAAGCCTAGGCAAATTCTTATACAACGGTTTTGAATTACCTCTAGTTTTTTCAATGATGAATCAGGGCTTCACCGTATATGACTGCTCCATAATCAAATATTGCCCTTATCGTAGATCTATAAAATAATAAAGATATGTTTGGGTCAGCTCCCATTTGGAATTGATACTTATCATTCTGAGTGTATTAATCATTTTCTCGGATCTTTTATGATTTCAATACGTGTTTATTCCAGTTTAATTTTCTGTCAAAATACATTCCTAAGAATCTGACATTAGGAGCGCAAGGAAAAGTAATTCCACCCAAAACAACTTGATCCCCCAATGGGAAGGCATGTTCTCTACTAAATGGGCAAACCACCGATTGGTAGACGAAATTTCCATACCGTTATCTAACTGCCATCTTTTAAAACCTTTACCGCTTCATTTAATGCTTCTAAGCCAATATTTGTGTTTTTATGTGTAGTATATAAAACATATATCGTCAGCAAACTGTAGTATCGAAACTTCCTCCGGAATATAATTTCTTAAATCAGAGGAGAATAATATAAATAAAATACAGCTTAAAATACCTCCCTGTGGCAGTCCGACTTTAGCATTCCTGGTTGAAATTATAGTATTATTCACTCTTAAATATATTTTTTCTATTTTCTATAAGATTGATTATTAATTTTGTAAATTTATGCGGTATGCCTATTTTAATCATTTTTTTAGCGAGGATGTGGATCGGAACGGTATCATATGCTTTTTTTATGTCTAGAAATAGGGCTATTGTTTTTTTTCGTCCACTAGTAAATGCTATATTAATGTCTGTGTGTAATGCCAAAAGACTATCTAAGGTGGATTTTCCTTTACGAAAACCATATTGATATTCGGGTAATTTTTGTTAAATTCTAACCACCATTCTAACCTACATTTTATCATTCTTTCGAAGGTTTTTAGAACACATGAGCTGAGAGAAATAGGTCGATAGGAAGTTGCTAATTTTGGATCTTTTCCTGGTTTGAGGAACGGAATTACACAATAATCTCTCCATGAATCTGGGACTGAGTTAGATTCCCATATATTATTCATTAATGTAATAAATGAGTTTTGGATTCTAGCGGCAGTTTGTTTAACATTAAGTAATGGATGTTTATCTAAGCCAGGTGCCGTATTGTTGTTATTTTTTAGTGCGTTTGAAAGTTCCGATAGCGAGAATTTAGATAAAATTTTATCGCTATTTTTCATATCAAAAAATTTATTTCCCGTATCCTCGTCGGATCGTGTTATGGATATTGTGTCGTTACCTTTATTGACGTTGTTTTCTAAGTTCGTGAATTCTTCATTTCTTGTTGTAGGGGTATGCTAGCTAATGGTGGTGCTAAAAGATCTATTAATTCCTCACACCATTCACCAGTGGTAATAGAGAATTCATTATTTGTTTTGCGGTTATTTATATTTTTCAACATTTGCCATATCTGTTTTAATGGGGGTATTTTTATTAATGCTTGAACAAAATGTTTGCCACGATTGCTTTTGTTTATTTCGGTAATATTTTTGAACATAGCGTCTGATCTTTGATAATTTTTGAGATTATCTATTGACGGAAAGTTTTTATAGTTTTGAAGGCGTTTTTTCTGTTTTGAAGAAAAAAATATGTGCATTCTTTATCCCACCATTTTCTACTAAATTTTCTATTATAACTTGCTTTATATTGCGGAATAGTTTTACTACTAGTTTCGTTTAAAAAGTTAATGAAATCTTCATAGGTTGAGTTATCTGATAGGGCTGAATTATTATCTTTAGCCACAGTTTCAAATTCTTCCCAATTTGCTGAATTAATTAACCATTTTCTGTTAGATTGAAAATGAGCAGTTGGTTTAGTGTATTCAACGCGGTAGGAAATGTTCATGACAATGGGTAGGTGATTAGATCCCAAGGGGTCTGTTTTGTTATGATTTTTGAACAATAACATCTATTGACTACTTTAATAATCCCATATTGTTTTCCTTTAAATTTTTGCGGAAAAACTATTTTTCATAAGTAAGGAATGGTTTCCCTATTCTCTTATCAGTGGAGTTCTCTAATTCTTTACTTTATCAACAATGTAAAATAGAAAAGGTATGCGAGTAGCTAACAAATATTTTTAGATTGATTGCTAACAAATCAGACAAATTGTCCTGTGAATAAAAAATATAGCCTCAATGGATAAAATTAAGATATTTTTAAAAACCGTTGATAGATATTAAAAAAACGAAACATTTAAACTAATTTCTGCACTATAACATTAGCAAAAAACATTAAACAGTCATTTATTTCCTGGATATAAACTAAAAAAAAGTAAAAAATGTAGAAGAGATTATTTTCACGCTGGGAATAAATATTAATCTAGTATTTTTTTTCACATTTATTCTTAAGTTTGCCCCTGTCAGATGAATAAAAATAATCTACAGATTACTTAAATAGAAGTACTGGAATATGTTGTGTTAGGCATGAGGAAAGATATTACCATTAGCATCCTTCTCTTTGTCTTACTTACTTATCGAATAATCGACTTGAAAAAGCTGAATGACTCTATAATGAACTGTTTTTGATTTTGAACGTTTGAACAGTGTTGCCAGACGTCGGGATTTCTCTCTATTGTAGGGTTATTTATCCTTTGGGCTAAATTCCAATTGATGAATGGACTAAAAATTTTAATTGATGAAAAAGTGTTTTTCTGTTGTCCTAATGAGTAGATATTTTATATTCTTTATTAATTATGACAACACTGATTGGGTCTAAGGAATTTTCAAACTAATCCTAGTTACCTTCCATGTTTTATAACAGTTAGTTGATTGTAGTGTTTTAACTGGTCTGATTCCTTTGTGGGATAAAGTTGTGCTTTCAACAACTAATTATTCCTCTAATCGAGTTAGCTTTGCATTGATTTCAATCTATAATTATTGTAATTTAAATACATGTATTTCGCTTAAAATGTTTTCCAAAAGTGATGGTATTTGAAAATAAAATAAAATCCTCTTTTAATAATTTAGGAATTAGAAATTTTTTTTAATAAGAATTAGGAATGACTTTGCATCTTGTACGTTTTGGTTAAAAGTCCCCTTCCAGAAAATCACTCTACTTTAATAAAGTTATTTGAGCCATATTCCACTTTATATCTCTTATACCTTATACCCTGGAAAAATCACAAAAATTATGAAGGGCAAAGTACTTGTTTCAGCGATGCAAAGAAAACATAAATCTGGAAGTGGCCATCGAATATAGACGAAATAGAATATAATTGGGATGAGGTCTTAAGGTTGTTTTATATTATCCGGCACGACACGTAGCGGACCGTAACGTTTCAGACAAGACAAATATTAGTATAGTTAATTTTAAAGTGCCTGCGTATACAGGGTGTCCCAAATTTAAATGGCAACATTTCAGGAACTTATAGGGGACCGAAAAACTAAGACAAAATGTCCTTTAGAGATTCGCTCGTTTTTGCTTAGTTTTAGAGAAACTCGTAAAAAAAAGAAACAAAACAAGTTTTCATTTTTATACTTATTTATTTAAATTTATATTTATATTATGTTCTTTTTAATGTAAATATTGCTAAAAATGTTGTCCTCTTGCACCAATGCGAGCATTACATTCAGCACTCACTTGATAAATTGCACCTAAACATTGTTCTGATGATATTTGGTGCACTGCATCTATGATTCGGTCTCTTAATTGCTCTCTTGAGTTGATTGACACCGAATAAACTTTATGCTTCAAGGTTTCCCATACGAAAAAATCCATGGGTGTCATATCAGGTGATCCGGGTGGCCAAGGTACTACTCCTCCACGTCCAATCCACCGTTGTGGATAATTTATATCCAGCCAAGCTCGAGCAACTCTGCTATAATGAGCTGGACATCCATCGAGTTGGAACCACATTTCAATCCGCTGCTGTAGGGATGTCATCTAAATAATTTTATAAGTCCCAACAGTAATCCGTTCCAAATTCCAAGCCAAACGTTAATAGCAAATTCATGCTGAAACCTATTCTCTCTAATAGCTCTGGGATTTTCAAGAGCCCATACATGATAATTTCTTTGATTAACAATTCCTCCTCTTGTAAAGGTAGCTTCATCGGTCCATATAATTTTTAATGGCAATAAATTATCATCGCGAATTTTGTCAAGAAACCAGTTACTAAAATTCAATCTCTTGACATAATCTTGAGGTAATAAATTCTGAACTTTTTGAAGATGGTATGGGTAGCGATTATCACCTTTCAAAGTTCGCCATATTGCTTGCCGCGATATTGCTAGTGCAGCAGATGCTCTTCGGATGCTAGTCTCAGGATTGTTATCGAAGTAGCATTGGACACAATTTCTTCTCCGATAATCTGCTCTTATTGCTGACTGGAATTGGTCGCCTTCATTACGTATTAAGAATGACCCAGTCTCTCGTAGTCTATTAAAAGTTAACGAAAAGACTCGTCGATTAGGCACTCTTCTATTTGGAAATCGGCGCGCATACTCCCGCACCGCTTCTAAAGCATTACCGTTACAGAAACCATACACAAAAATCATATCAACGTGTATTCAACATTAGAATATGTATGGCTGATGCTATTCGCACAAAAATATCTGAGTAACTGATTGAAGACTGATTTAGGAATTATAATCCTAAAGGAAGCCAAAATGTCGAGAATGATTATTTTTAAGGTAAACCAGAAGGTCTCGACAAAAAAAAACTACAAAAAACAAAAATAAAAACTACGTGTTCAAAATGATAACACAAAGGCAAAAAAGGACACTTTATTTTATAATGATAACTACCAAACTGGGAAGGTTACAATTAAAAAACATTTTTAATAATTATATACAAAACTGGTTGCCATCGCAACACATAAAAGTAGTCCGTTAAAGATAAAAAAAAAAAAAATTAGTAAAACTAATATTTGTTATGCTTAGTAGCTACCGCTACATCACCCCCCCCCCCTAGTGACGGAGTCACTGATCACCTTCTTCACCAAACTTCCGCTCCTTGTTCTGTAACCGTCTTCCTGATTATTTGATGTCTGGGGTTGTCCAGATGATGAACATGCTTTTTCTTGTTTATTCTTGTTATGGTTTTCATTGAGTATTGATGATGATGGTTTTATTATAGTGGTTTCCGTATGTGTATCACTAGATAGGATATAGGCTGGCATGAGACGATCGAGGGAGACAGCAACTTCTCTATTGCCAATCAAAAGAGTAAATATCTTATCGCCTCGACGTAAGACTTGGTGAGGGCCAGAATATGGAGGTGTTAGTGGTTTACGAACAGCATCTTCACGCAGGAATACGTGGTAACAAGTTGCTAAATTCTTATTTTTGAAGGTTTTTCTGTTGTACACTTCCCGTGATTTTGAGGGCTTGAGTCGTGCGAGATCCTCTTTTAACTCCTGTAGGGCAACACAAGGCTCTCGACTTGTTGTGTCCTCTAAAAAGTAACCTGGAAGACGCAAGGGTTGCCATATAGAGCTTCAGTCATACTAGCTCCCACATCTTCTCTGAAAGTAGCCCGTAGTCCGAGCAACACGGATGGCTAAACCTCTGTCCAACGTGTAGAGCTAAGATGAGCCGTTAATGCTGTTTTCAAATATGTTTTATTCCAATTTTAGAAGAATAGGACCGACCATAGATCGAAACGAGGCGTCTTTTGAGTGCGTCGTAGGGATCTTCTTCCGTAACTGCCAATAGGTCAGCGACCTGGGTTAGGACCTCAAGTTCCAGCCCCGCTACTACAGTCTGTATTGAGGTAAATAGGTTAAATAAAAACTAGCAGAGTCGACAAAAGTTGAATATAATTATAAAAAGACTCATTACATTATAAACACTTAACAAAACACCATGAGGCACAAACTTGGTAAAAACACAACATAGGGGTAGGTTACAATAAAACAGTGTTGCCAGTATCAACCGAATTAAAAAGAGAAAAAAAGTCTAACACGCACAAATCTTTCAATGAATATAATAATAAACAAAACGTTATAAAACAATTTATCTCAACACTCCCCCTCATTGAAAAGATTTTGAATTAAGTATTTCATTTTAGTCCAACCTTTTCCAATAATGTTTTCAGTCGTGGTCCATGAAGAGGCTTCGTTAGGAAATCCGCCAGTTGGTCCTGGGTTGCGATTGACTTGATTTCAAGTTGTCCGTCTTGCAAGACTTCCCGCACGAAGAAGTGTCGGATACGAATGTGCTTCGTCCGACGGTGAAACTCCGGATTCTTTGCAAGCTTGATCGCTTCTTCATAAGTTTCGGGGGTTTCCTGATCAGCCATAATTAAGGTGGTGACAAAATCATTGAACCGCTGGGGTGGTTGGATTTTGCTCCGATCTCTAAGTCCAAGATTCGGTTGTTCTTTTTCTTTTTCTGAACTAAAATAGTCTCCATCTGGGAATCGAATGGCATCTTCTTCACTCTCTGATTGTTCTTCCTCTTCGGTAGACCTCTCTTCTTTCTTGCTTTCATTATCTTCTTCAGTCTTCTTTTCTTCATCTCGAAGACGAATTGTCATTGACGGAATTAGTGGCTTTTCATTGAACGTTACATTTCTTGACCTTATGATTGTTTTTCCTCCAGTCCATACTCGATAGCCTCCAAAGTCGTAACCGACTAATGTTCCTTTTGTTGCCTTTTTGTCCATCTTTTTCCTGAACTGCTTAGGAATGTGAACATAACATTCACAACCAATAATTTTTAAATGTCTTATGCTAGGTTTCTTACCTGTCCACAGTTCAAAAGGAGACTTTCCAGGAACGCCAGACTTAGAAGTTCTGTTTAAAATATGTACAACAGAATTAATTAATTCAGCCCATAGTGATTGTGGTAAATTACCATGGGAATGTAAGATAGCCCTGGCTGCCTCTACGACTGTACGGTTATCCCGCTCAATAAAACCGTTAATTTCGCTGGAGTAGGGCATAATTAACAAGTGTTCAATACTGTTACTTCTCAGAACCTCCTT
Organism: Euschistus heros; assembly: GCA_003667255.2. Lineage (NCBI taxonomy): Eukaryota > Metazoa > Arthropoda > Insecta > Hemiptera > Pentatomidae > Euschistus > Euschistus heros. The sequence continues at coordinate 661,668 of RCWM02000347.1, read as the reverse complement.
CATTTTGAGACAATCAAATTCTCCTCCATTGTCACTTTGGAGCGCTTTGACAGTGTGTCCAGCTTTTTGGCACTCTTTAAGAAAAATTAAAAATTTATTAAAAACATCAGATTTCTCTTTTAGGAAGAAAATGTCAGAATCGGGAAAAATCGTCTTTGAAGAGAATTTGTACCCAGAAAAAGACTTTTCGAAAGGTCCACACACGTCAGCATGTATGACCTCTCCTGGTACCGTTGCCCTCTTTCGAGTTCCATGTTTTAATTTATGGGCCTTACCATAGACACATCCTTCACAAATGCTAGGGTCAGTTTTTAATTCAACATAGGGGTAGGTTACAATAAAACAGTGTTGCCAGTATCAACCGAATTAAAAAGAGAAAAAAAGTCTAACACGCACAAATCTTTCAATGAATATAATAATAAACAAAACGTTATAAAACAATTTATCTCAACAGTCTGAAATTTGATCTTCGAAGAGGTTATACGTGAAGTAGCAAACACAGCATCTGCTTGTAAAAACCACAATTCCGGGTTGGATTTGTAAAAGACTGGTAGTCTTGTAGTCGGCCCACCAAAGGCTCCTATTTGGTAGTCTAGTACCGATTTTGAAGTGATTTGAGACTCGGAGAAGGCTTGCAGGCATTGCCCTACTTGGATCGCTCTTTCACGTAATTCTGGTAAAATTCACGTAAAGGTCACCAGTTGTCGAGAATGATTATTTTTAAGGTAAACCAGGTCTCGACAAAAAAAAAACTACGTGTTCAAAATTTAACACAAAATAAAAACACTTTATTTTAAAATGATAACTACCAAACTGGGAAGGTTACAATTAAAAAACATTATTAATAATTATATACAAAACTGGTTGCCATCGCAACACATAAAAGTAGTCCGTTAAAGACAAAAAAAAAAATTAGTAAAACTAATATTTGTTATGCTTAGTAGATACCGCTACAATGTAAACAAATAAAAGAATTTAAAGGATAACGTTAAGTGTTTGCAGATCTCACTGCCTAGCCTGACGAACTTTGAAAGGTGATAATCGCTACCGGTAACATTTTTGTTTTGTTTCTTTTTTTTTTGCGATTTTCTCTAAAACTAAGCAAAAACGAGCAAATCTCTAAAGGACTTTTTGTCTTAGTTTTACGGTCCCCTATAAGTTCCTGAAGTTTTGCCATTTAAATTCGGGACACCCTGTATATAGCGGATCGGATCCGGCAGGACACAGCACGTTTCCGACAAGACATCTGAAACGTGCCGTGTCTTGCCGGATCCGATCCGCTATATATACGCAGGCACTATAAAACCAACTATACTAATATTTGTCTTGCCTGAAACGCTACGGTCCACTACGTGTCATGCCGGATAATATAAAACAACCTTTAGGTGGCACTCCTCTTCTTAAACCAAACAATAAACGAGGATATTTTGAAGTTAAGGGGTTAATAGACTGGTAAAAATTCAAATTATTTGGGATAAAACTTTGGTTTTTGTTAATAAGTTTTTTGTCATCTATGTGCAAGTATATTGACGAATGCTGTTAGAATTGTATCTAGTTATAACTGTAAATTGTTCCTTATTTACCAAAATTATAGTTGTTTACGTTCTTTAGCCATGTTTTAATTCGTTATTTTGTTTCTAAATAATATTTTGTTGGTATGTTCTTGTATTTTCTATCGTCCCTAAATATACCTTTAAAAATATGCAATTTTGTTTCTCATTTCAACAAAAACATTGTTATGTACAATCGTTTCCTGTAACAAAATCCTTACAAAATGAGAAAAAAATCACTTGGCTAAGCTCCAAACACTATGATTAAACATTTAATCTAAATGGGTAGGGATTCATTTTTTGGTGGTAGGGATATTTTGTATGTAACATAGGGATTTCGTAAATTAAAATCTGGCAACATTGGCTTTAAAACAATGAGGATTGTTTTTTAAACATCAGAAACTCTTCGAATAAATATAATGCTATAAGGAAGGGTCCGGTCTGGTGAAACCAACTATTTTGAGAGAAATATCAAAAACTGGTGCGTTTTATGGCTTAATAGTCTCACATCCAACTAACTAACTCTTCCGGCGCTATGGTCCTTGGTCTCCTCATAAATCTTCCTCCACGCAGACTGATCGTCCTCCATGAGCCCACCCAGGAATCGAAGATCAGTCTCCACATCGTCCAGCCATCGCAGTCTGGGCCTGCCTCTTCCTCTTTACCCATCTGGACGCATTAACAGTATTCGTTTTGGGAGTCTTATAGGATTCTCCGATGTACATGACCCAACCATTTTATTCTTTCCTTATTAATACAAGAAATTATATCAGATTCCCTGAAGGGTTCTTCAGTTCATGCGGAAACTATTTCCTTCTTTAAACAAGGAATCCAAACTGTTTCGTTGGGCCGTATAATATCCTTTGAATCTTTCTATCCCACGTACTCAGTCGTCTCTCCTGCTGTTTGGTCAGTGTCCATGATTCACTACCATAAATAACAACTGAGAGAATAGTCCAGTCAAAATAGGAAAATCAGAGGAACTAAAAATACTAGATCCAATTTTTCAGGAAGGTGTAGGATATGGTCTCTTGAAAAAGAGTAAATAAAGTCCCTCCAAATCCTGGTGCCGCTGGGGGGCTTTAAAACTTCCATTTTTAGGTTTTTCTCTTATAACTGGAAAACGGTGCGTTGCATTGAAAAAGTTTTTTAATACAAAATTAAAGCTTATTAAATTTGTTACAAGTTAGGTTATATACATTTTTACGAAAAACTGGGCCATTTTCGTTTTACCAGCTCCGGAAAAGTTGTAATTTTTCACTCATGTTTTTTGTATATTTTTGTCTTCTAGAACCTCACTCGTTCATATTAGAGGAAAGTCGCCAAGGTAAAACTTGTACAGCATTAAAGTTTCTAAAAGAATATATAACATATGTTTATTTATATTGGACATGTTGCAACTCACACTAAGATGTAAATGAAATTAAAGATTCAACGAAAAATCTTGATTTTCTAATTAAATTTTGATGTTCCAATTAACGGAAACAAACAGCTGAATTTATACAACTGCTAACTTACACTCTAGTGTAGGTGATAAGGCTTAGCGGAAAATGGCGTAATCGGGAGCGTTTAAAACACGCTCAAATCCTTCATCAAGCATTTCTCCGCAGAAACAGATATAACTCCGAAACTATTAGTTCGATCCGTGGCTTATCTTTTTCCATATAAAAGCTGTTCAAATTTACTATTAGATCCCACATAAGAAATTTTTACCAAGTCCCGTGAAATACACATGCCCGGATGCTGAAAAATGGGCCCTGTCGTGAAATCCAAGATTTTTGCCACATTCTTTACTATAGCAACGAAACTACTCGTCCGATCCAAAATTTATTTTTGCCATCTGAAACCTCGTTGAATTTACTATCAGATCTTGTATATGAAATTTTGATTTAATTCCGTAAAAAACCCACACCAGAACGCTAAATGTGTATGTTTTAGTAAAACATGACAAAGTTTACATGTTCAGTGGCCTGGGCGTGGGTATTTTACAGGATGTAATCAAAATTAGATTTATGAGGTTTAATAGTATATTTAAGTTGTTTCACTGTTTCTCAGATACCAGCAATTCAATATGAAAATCCATATAAAACCTAGTTCAGTGTAGCTTTTTCTTAAAAGATCAAATGAATTGAAGATAAGTTAGATTTACGAGAAAGCTAAATTTGAAAATTCTTGGCAGTCACAAAATAAAAATCCTAAGTATTATTTCTTCAATGAAATTTTTAAGCACAGCCATGAATTTTAACAGGGTGGTAATTTATAAGCAGTGGCAGTAATTGCACTAATTAGGTGTTTGAAGATAACGCAAAAGCAAATCAGACATTCGATTTTTCAATGGACATTCAATCCGGATGGACAGAGACTATTAAGAAACTCTGGCGGATAATGGACTGCATTATCAGTGCTTACAACTAAAGCCGATAAAATATATTTTTATACACAATATCAAAAAGTAAAGGGGTCGCCTGTGGTGTAGTGGTTAGCATAGCAACCTTTCGGTTTGGCAATAACTTTTTAGGACTCCCACCGTAGCATCGGCTAAAAGTAATTTTTTCGTTGTCTTTTTATCGGCTGAAATAATTTTGTTGTCTTCATCTGGTTTTCTATTTCTAACCATAAAAGTATACTGCAAACTTCCTTTTTGCCGCTCTCAACATAGAACATTTAATTTCTTATTATTGTAAATTTTATAACTGCTACACCTTACAAAAACTATGATCATCATCATCCTAAACACAACAATCATCTCTGAATCTTGGCTGCCTCAAGAATCGCTCTTTATTCTTCTCTATTCCGAGCAGCTGCCCACCAGTTCTGATGCCCAGGGTTCTGGCATCACTGCTCAAATTTTCTGACCATCTTTGTCTTGTTCCCTCCACCCTCCTCTTAGCAAGTGGTTCGTCTCTGAAGGATTTCTTTTGGAACAAGTTATCATCCATTCGAAAAACGTGGCCCGTCCATCAAAGTCTTGCCAGCTGGATATATCTTACTCTACATCCTGCTCTTTATATAAGTTGGCTAGTTCTTGGTTATATCTAGGTCTCCTTTCTTCATTCTCCTTAACAGGGCCAAAGATCCTTCTTAAAACCTTTCTTTCAAAAACCAGTAACTATGAACAAAATGTAGTTAAATTTTAGTACAGATGGATTCAGTAGTTTTACCATTGCAAACTTTGTTCCAGAATGGCTCAAACCACTTATCAGTCGATTTTCAAACTTCATTGTGATCCATATATCGCATCACATGTATTTAAATATTTTGTTATAATTTAATTGAAAAGAAGTAAATTTTATTATAGATTTTAAGCTATATAACACCATACCAATGTAACCTCTCATGTGGAAAGGCGATTGCCACCTATCAGTCGATTTTCAAACTTCACTGTCATCTGCATATTATTGCTTTTATAATAAAAATTAATTTAAAATCAATAGATTTTATTATTGCCTAAACCTTCCTGGAACTATAAAAACGATGTGGTTAAAATTTGCTACAGATTGGTTCAGTAATTTTTGTGGTTAGTGATCACAAAGTAAAAATTGCTTGTCCTTTTTTATAATAGTATAGATAAAAAAACAAAGGAAATATTTAATAAAATGGCTTTAATATAAAACAGAAATATATGATGTAAAATTTTTCTCTTCATATCTACATTTCTCATAGATTTATTTTAAACACATGGGAATTAATTTTCTCATTATTTTGTATTTCCAAAAATCTCTTTTAACTTCCCTTTATTTGAACATTTAATTTAAAGCTTCATGCAATACTTTCAGACTGTTCTCTGCAATTTTTTTTTTTTAATTTTACGTGAATGTTTTTTCTTCTTTAAAATTAAAGAACCAGAACATTTACTACTGGCATTTTTATCATTATCTTTTGTAGGAAGTTCATCAGATTGATTGATATTAGAATTAATTCCTTCTACCAAAACATCCCAACATGGCATTTTCAAGGGTATTGTCCTGAAACATAAATTAAAAGGTGTTTAGATTCAACATCTCAAAATAATACCACGTTAAAAACTACCAGGAACTACATTTTCATCAATTGAGCACTATCAATAGCTGCCGAAAAAAGATTCGTAAGTGTTTTTACTATAATAAATCAATCATTACTAGCTATGCCACTGGTCGCTGATCTGAATGGAACTAGCGTTTAGCAAACCTGTCTTGTGGTAATGTCTTGAAAGCTTTCCAAACAGTAAATTCAGGTAAATCTATTGGATAAGCTATAGAGCATAGGCTTCTTATACCGGAAGAGATAAATCTAGAAAAGGCAGCAGTAAACTTGATAAGAAATGTGCCTTCATTACTTGAGGCTATGTTTGAAGCCAGAGGGGTTCTATTTCATACTGAAATGTATTTATAAGAATCAGAAATTTCAATATAATTATCAACAAATAATTTTTCGACTAAATTTTGCATCTATCCTTCATAATTAAAGAATATTATTATTAAAAACATTTAATATTAATTAAAAAAGACTTTGAAGCCTGTTTAGGCTTGATTTAAAATTATGTTGTTTGGAATTAAAAAGTCAAGTTTATTTTTTATTTTTATTATTGATTTCTTTTTCTTCACCTTTCCAATTATGAAAACCAAACAATTAATTTGTAATTTAGAATATTATTTTTTTTTTTTAATTTTAGGTAATAAGTTTCATTTATTGTATTTCATCATTTTAAAAAAACAGGGAAAAAAAACAACAAAAAAAACATATAGTTTGGAAAAAATAATAATTTTTCAAATGCTTTCAACATCATTCATTGTACATGTGTGCAGCTTTGTGAAAAATTCTTGTATTGTGAAAGAATGCATTGGCCTGATTGCCAAGGATTTTTGGAGATTACAACCAGGACGCTTGGAAGTTAACCGCTTTCATTTATTTTCTGGATCCTGAAATAGCAAAGTGTGCACCGCCCGCTACAGTTAGAGCGAACACATTGAAGTTGAAATCATTGCTATCAGACTTTTCATTTTTCATCGTTTAATGAAGGCCGCCTGGAGATATTTGGACTTTATTTATTTCAATTTATCATTTTTCATAATGTTAAGGTTAATCGATTTTCTTTATTTACAAGGTTTTATTTAAATTGTTATAAACTATTTATAGATGTAAATTCATGGTAAATTGTAAATTTTGTTTAATTGAATATTTTCCATCCATTTTTTTTGCATTTGGTTTTTTTTTTTTAATATTTGTTTAATGTGTAGATATATAATTAATCTGTTACATAATGACTTCTTTTTTAAAATATATGTAAATAGTTTGTTTAAATAAAGTTTAATTTTGATAACTATTCATCAATATTGTTTTCATTTTCCTTAATAAATTTGTATAGTCCAAGCTGATCCTGCTCACCTCAAACTATTAAGACCTTACTTTAATATTACATTACAATGTAATAACAAACCTTTCAAAAAGAGCAACGAAAAAGCCATTAGTAAGATCAGACTGAGGGGACGTTCTCAATACGGAAGGAGAACAAGGATGATCCCCCTTTCCATGGCTAAAAGAACCCTTGAACGTCGATGCCAAAGGAACAAGATGAAATCCTTGTTCTTGAGCAATATCAAGGCACTCAGAGACAACTTCTTCATTTTCCTCTTCAGTTATAGAACAGGTTGAATAAACTATTCGACGGACACATGGGAAATTCATTAATGCATGTTTAAGAAGCATTACTTGAAGGTTATGCAGTTTTTGCAAACGGATTTCAGATGCCTCATGTTTTATTAAGGTATTAGACATCCCTGTAACAACATGAAAAATCAATATAATTCATTAAAATAAATAATCAATTAAAAACAAAAATAAATATTTTCTGATAAAAGCATTGCTAACTTTAGTGAAGTCTAACTAGTTTTTTGAACAACCACTTCTGATCAATTACTTCAATATTAAGATTTGACACATAAATATTTGTTTTGAAAATGTGGAAAATTGGATTTAACACTAAAACTACTGCCATTTCATGTATACTTTTTTCTACAATTACTCGGTAAGAAACAACAAGAGAGGAGAGGATATTGAAAAAACAATTTTGATATATTTTTTAATAAAAGTAGTAAAGTCAAAAATCAAAATAATAAATGTTATTCCCAAGCTGCCAAAAATTCCGAAAAGATTCATTTGACTCGTCATGGTAGTTTTAATGTTAGAGAAATTTCCGGACAATGTTTTAGAAAAAAATTATGTATCTTAATTTTAATCTTAAAACATAGCCAACTATAGTATATATTTTGATCGGCAGGTCATACTTCAGAGGGGGTCCCATTAAAATTTTAATGAAATCAACTCAGCGCTTTTTTAGAAAAATAAAAAAACAATTAATAATAAATCACTGTTATATAACCTTCCACTATAAACACATTTATCCATAGTTAATAAATCTAAATTGTTAAGAAAAATAATTTGAATACACAGTCTATTGAAGTGCTACTAGTGAGTAGTTCTTCACAAGTTATTTACATGCCATTGTATTCACTGTCAACACATTTACTTGTTGTATATTATTTTGTACAGTTGTAAATATCAATAAATGAAAAAAAAAAAAAAAAAAAAAAAAAAAAAAAAAAAAAAAAAAAAAAAAAAAAAAAAATACACAATCAACTCTCGATGTGTAGAATTTTGATAAGCCGAATTCTTAAATTCTTAAAAACTATGGTCGTAAGTATTACTCGAAAATATCACCTCAATAAGTCGATTTCAGGCAAAAAACATGAAAAATTGTGTAAATATGTCGAACTGAAAATAGGGATCAAAAGAGGGTTCTTCTAGGACTTCCACCTTTATGAATGGGACTATTGGAAGTCATTGCAATTAACGAAAAGTTAAAATGATTTGCAAAGTGGAGAAAGGAAATAGAAGTTAGGCATTTGTTGCTAGTGAATTCCTAATTCTCTTTCAACCGTTCTAAAGAATAAAGAAAATATCGCCACTGGTGGAAGGCGGTAAATCTACTTTTAGGTATCGTCAGAAAAAGTACAGTGATTCTGGGTATTTAATTTCCTGTATTAATGACTTTATATGTATGTACAAACAACATGCATATTCCCATTAGTGCAAAATATACGTAATGATTTCAACTACAATTTTCCCATTTACATTAAGATAAGTCAAATGATAACCTCGATAAGTCATTGTCCAATCAGTCCAACTGAAGGTAAGTCGAAATATTTTTCAAGTCCTTGAAGACAACTTATGGAGAGTTGACTGTATAAACAAAAATACACTCACCACTAAAAGATAAAAAATAAAAAATAATTTTTAGAAAAAAACAAAAACCAACTTCAAGATTAAACATACATGTACAAATTTGAACTAAAAAGTAAAAAAAATAATATTTTAATTACTTCGAAACAAAGAGTATTAAATGGCAATCAAGGAAATTATTGATACTTATACATATACCTATTCACAATTTATGTCACAGAATTCGAAAAGAAATGATAATTGTAAAAATCCCCCAACTATTTCATGACTACTACAATGCTGTCTCATTCTATTCGAAAGTTTATTGCAAAGACAGGATAAACTGCCCTTCTTGGTTGGCACCGACTCCAAAAGTAACTCCTAAATTATGAATAGGTATATATATAAGTATGGGTAATTTCCTTGATTGCCATTTAATACTCTTTGTTTCGAAGTAATTAAAATATTATTTTTTTAATTTTTAGTTCAAATTTGTACATGCATGTTTAATCTTTAAAAATTATTTTTATTCTCACTTACTATTAATATAAACAGATATTATATTTATATAAATAGTAAGAGTAAAAAGAAAATGATATTTTATGCTACCTGTTCCTGAACATGGTCCATCGAGGATGATATACTCTACATTTGGACAAACGTCTTCTTTCACTTTTAATGCATCAACATTCATAGGAATACAACAGCTTTCCAGATCGAACAGCTTAATTGTGTTATTTAAAGTTTTAAATCTCTCTTTGTTTATGTCAACTGAATATATTCTCCTAAAAATATTTTTAACAACAAAGATAAGACAAGTTAATATAATTAATTAAAGTGGCAAATAATTCATCTACCCTAAATTAAAAACATCTCAACTGCCAAGTACAGGAAAACTAAACTAAGACAGTACGTAGTAAGGTCCATAAGTTTCCGGCGTGTCCTGCTTCCCCTTCTTCAAATGTGCTGGGACCTGCACGCCTATGCAGGTCCATGCCTGCTCACTCCATACCCATCACCCGCATGTCCTCAGTGCTGTCAGTCAGTGTCCAGCCTTAAAGGAAACTCCCCATTTTTACAATGTTCAAACTCGAGTAATGTGAAGTTATTAAATTCTTTTATAAAGAGGGTCTTACTCCTGCCCAAATTAGAGCGCTTGGATTGTGTATAAGAGCAGTCCTCCCCCTCGTATTCCACAGTGAAAGAATGGGCAAAATTATTTAAGTTAGGGAGAGAACGTCTCAAAAGACCCACGTCCCGGTCGCCCACTGGAAGCTGTCACTTCTGAAACAATCCAAATTGTGGAATCTGAAATGTTGTTGCGACTGAAAACCAAGGAAATAGCGTGAGGGTAGGGCTTTTAAAAACAAGTGTTTTGAGAATCATCAAAAAACATTTGCATATGAACAAGGTTAGTGCAAGATGGGTTCCAAAAACAGGAATGAGTTCACTGCTGCAATGAATTTTTACGCGCTTGTTCCAAGCAGCAGTGGAAGAAATTTTTTTAACATAGAAGAAAATTATTTTATTGATCGTATAGAAATGTTGCCAAAGCGTTGTATTAAGTGTGTTGACTTGGAGGAGAATATATAGAAAAACAGTAAGACCAGTTCTTTTTTTCACCTTTTCTTCTGTCCTAGGCCGGAAACTTTTGGACCACACTACGTATATCAAAATACATCAGGTCGACTCATACTGAATAAGAAGTAAGGTTATATGTTGAAACTTTGATTGGTTAATAATAAACAGCTGTTTGAGAGATTAAAGGCTTTGAGCTGGAATTCTATAATGCACAAGTTACAACAAGGCAAGTGACTGTGCATCCTTTGGATAATAATTACCCTAATTTTGAAATATAGGCAGCAGCATGTTGGGTTTTATAACCAGGTGCAGCACACATATCTAAGATAGTAGATCCTGGTAGAGGAGCAAGCAAAGGTAACACCAAACAACTTGACTGTAAAAAAAAAAAAAAAAAAAAAAAAAATTAAATAAATAAAAAAACATTAACACAACTGTAGAAATAAAGTATTCAAAACGATAAGTGAAGATTAAATAAAAAAAATTAAAAAACTCAATTTCTCAATGATTAGGAAAAACAGTAGATGATGGATATGTCTAGCTGCAATCTACTGCTTTTCCCAATTTACATTTTAAAATTTAAAGGATCAAATTACTTAATAATTAAATATAGCTCCTAAACGGTTGGTTCTAACAACAAATGCTGTAAAACAAACAATATACTCCATTAAGTTTCTGACAAGGGTATTTTCGACAGATTTTCGATTGAAGCAACACCAACAGAGCTAGAGCGTGTCAAAAAAGCCGCAACACTTAAAAATGCAGGCAAAAAGTGACTTTTTTCATTCAAACTTTTTTCAAAAAGCTCTTAAATAGTAAGTCCTAGCAACAAATCTTCAAACAAAAAATATTTTCCATTAAATTTCTGATAAGAAAACTATCAGCAAGTTTTCGATAGGACCATCACCAGAGCCTGTTACATTTTTGAGGGTGAAAAAAAAAATTTACACATTTGATTGTAAAAAAAAATGTTACTACCTGACTTATTTCATTGAAACCAATATAGCTTCCAAATGATAGGTTCTATAGTCAAACATTTTCGAAAATTTTCGATCCGAACAACACCAACAGATCTAGACCATGTAAAAAAAGCCACAAAAATTAAACAAATTAGGCATACGTGGATTTTTTCATTCAAACCAATATAGCTCCTATAAGGTAGGTCCTACCTCAATAGGAAACTATTGACCAATTTTCGATCCGAGGAACATCAACAGAGCTAGAGCTTGTCAAATGGTTAAATTTTCGACTGAAAAAAATGCTACACCAAAAAAGTGTCGACTCCAAGCCAAAAGACATATCCATGCAAGATATGTCTCTTGCATTAACTGACTGCCACTATCTCATGTATGACTCTATGAAAATTATTTGAGTTTAAACTGGTTAAGAGACCATGCCTCATCCACTCTACTCTCCAGACTATTCCCCAACCATTTGTTTATATACCTGGCCCAATTTTTAAGAGATGAACATTTTCTTAATCAAAGTTTGAAAGAAAATGAGTTTTTAGAATTTGTTAATACCAAAAAGACTCAAACTTCTATTCATACGAGGTGTGATCAAAAAGTTCCAGGACTTTTTATATACTATGGGAATGCAATGTCTCACAGCTATGCGGTTCACAGCATTGTATTGCCTGATTCAACAGGAACACAGCTGTGTTTGCAGATCAATCATAACATCACTGAAAGTAACATTAGCACAGTTTGTTTGAGGTTAGTTTTATAGAGTTTGGCTATTTTATGAAAATGAATGTGAAAGAAAAAGAGCAACGTGTTTGTGTGAAGTTTTGTGTGAAACTGAACAAAACGTTTTCTGAAACTTTTTTGATGTTACAAGAGGCTTTTGGTGAAGAATGTCTAAGCCGATCATGCTGCCATCAGTGGTTCAAGAGGTTTAAAGATGGCCGAACATCCACAGACGACGATGCTCGTTCCGGACGCCCTTCAACGTCAATCAACGATGACAATGTTGCTAAAGTGAACGCTCTCGTACGATCAGGCCGTCGACTAACAATCCGTGAAATGGCAGAAGAGTGTAACATTTCATTTGGGCCATGTCAGGAAAGTTTAACTGAAAAACTTCAAATGCGTCGGTTTGTGCCAAAACTGTTGACTGAAGACCAAAAACAACACCGAACTCATGTTTCTAAGGAACTTCTTTAAAAGGCAAATGACGACGAAAGCTTCTTGAAACATGTCATTACGGGAGACGAGACATGGGTTTTTGGTTACGATGTGGAAACAAAAGCCCAATCATCACAATGGACATCAAAAGGTTCTCCAAGACCCAAGAAAGCACGCCAAGTCAAATCAAATGTGAAGGTCATGCTTACGGTTTTCTTTGACTGTAAAGGTGTTGTCTACTATGAATTCCTTCCACAAGGTCAAACAATTAATCATTTTGTTTATCTTGAAACCCTCAGAAAATTGCATAATGCTGTGAGAAGAAAGAGACCTGAGCTGTGGCAATGTGGTGATTGGGTCCTTCACCATGACAATGCTCCTGTTCACTCTGCATTAGTTATCCCTATATTCATATATGTATATGTAAACTTCTATTCATATAATATATGTAAATAGTTAACCAGAGTGTTAATTTATTTTACTTCATCTTATGAAAGCTAGATTCATTATATTTATTTATGTACATTATATTATTCTTAGGGGACATCGTCCCAGAATAAAGTTTATTTTCTATTCTATTCTATATAGCATATATATATCTATATATATTAAGTCATTGACAGAAATATATTGAGAGTAATGGAGAGTAATTTAATTAATAAAAAATGTTTAGGGCTCAATCCATTTCAAATCGCCCAGGCAGTGTTGCTCAACATTTTTAATTTTCCTGATTCTTTTATCATGGGTTCCCTATGGGTATACATTAACAAAACTTCAATTGAAAAAAATTTGCAAGCCATAGTTTTTATTTGGCAGCCATTTTAAAATGATGATTTAGTGAATTTTATGAAAAAAATAAGTTTGCGGAAAATTTAATTACGAAGTCATTTTTAAAAATATCAGAATAATTTAAAAACTAGTGTGTTCAGCGTGGTGTAGCCTTCAAAAAGACATTAATTTAATTCCGCTATCATGCAAGGAAGTGGGTCAAAACCATTCTCTAAAAACCCTTAAAAAAATTAAAAATCGTTACTTTTTAAGACCATAAATTTTAAGGAAGGAGAAGAGACTCACAAATAATATTTTCTTTCTGTGTTGAGTAGTCATGATACTACCAGCAGCATAAGTTTTAGTCTTGAGAATGAACTCCTTTTTCTTCTACGGCTATTCAAAAATGGCTAAAATCACGTTAATGCCAATTTTCGTTGGTCAATATCTGAAAAGGGACTGAATGAAAACAAGTGAAAATTTCATGAAATGTTCTTCATACTAATAAAAATACTCCACAAAAAAAAATTATGACTGAGACTCAACTACGTTTTGAGTTATAGATCTATGAATTTCAATAAAAGCGCTACCTTTTTAATACACTCGTGCCATGCTAAATTAGCAACTATTGGCTTAAAATTATCTTAAATCTATCAATTATTATTTAGAGTATTAAAATAATCAATTTAGTCTGTATTAATATGCAATACTTGAGTTAAAAATGTCCATTTATTAAAAAAAAATTGTGATCTGTGATTTTGCTGAAAACTTCACATTTACAGTGCAGGATGAAATACAAAGTTTTCATTGGACTAATACACAAGCAACTCTGCATCTGTTTGTAATATACTACAAAAAAGAAGAAAAAGTTTGTTGCAAATCTATTTGTGTTATTAGTGACCACCAAAATCATAACACAACAACTGTGTACACATTTCAACAACACCTCATCAGGGAAATTAAGAATATTATACGAAATATTGAAATGGTTGTATACTTCAGCGATGGTGCAAGCAGCCAATACAAAAATAAGAAAAATTTTGTCAATGTCTGCGAACACAGAAACGATTATGGTGTGCAAGCCGAGTGGAATTTCTTTGCCTCATCGCATGGAAAGAATTCTTGCGATGGGATTGGCGGAACAACAAAGCAAGAAGTAACACGAGCATCCCTCCAAAGGTCTTATACATATTAAATCTTGACTCTACAAGACATGTTTAAATACTGTCGGGACAACATCACTGAAATCAAATATATTTTTGTTCCTTCAGCTGAAATTGAGGAAATGGAAACAAAACTGACCGAGAGATTTAAATACTGTTTACCAGTGAAAGGTACAAGAGGCTATCACAGATACGTTCCCTTAAGTAACAATCAAATGAGGTGTTTTGTTACTTCCAAAGGCTCGAGCTTTGATGATCATCAGACTTCAATATTATGAGGAGTTAAGGCTTGGAAAAGTTGAAAATAAATGTGAAGATAACAATGAAATTTTGGAGAATTTCTTTCATCCTTCTAGACCGAAAACTGCCTTTCAACTGTCAAAGAATGATACTACGTGGGTACCTGCAAAGAATATCGTACATAAAGTGACTCCATTGGAACTACAGTGTCTGGAAGAACACACAACATAACTGATAAACTGTGCAATGAAATATCATGTTTGTTCAACTCCTTAATCAAAATTACAGCTGGCCAGTAGGTACAAACAGAGTTTAACACAAAAATCTAGAGAAAAAACATTAGTGTATGTGTATTACGCCAGTGTAGTACATGAGACATATGAGTTAGTTAAGTTCAAGTATTCTACCTGGGGTTTTATTGTTACTGTCCTTTCTTATTAAAAATAAGAGGTAATTAAAAGTGTATTGCTAATTTAGTGATTTAAGCATCATTTAACTAGTCAGTTAAGATAATTTTAATGTTTCAAATTAAATAAAAATAATGGTAAAATAAAATGTTATGCAAAAGTATTGCATATTAATACAGACTAAGTTGATTATTTTAATACTCTAAATAATAATTGATAAATTTAAGATAATTTTAAGCCAATAGTTGCTAATTTAGCATGGCACGAGTGTATTGAAAAGGTAGCGCTTTTATTTAAATTCATAGATCTATAATTCAAAACGTAGTTAAGTCTCAGTCATAATTTTTTTGTGGAGTATTCTTATTAGTATGAAGAACATTTCATGAAATTTTCACTTGTTTTCATTCAGTCCCTTTTCAGATATTGACCAACGAAAATTGGCATTAACGTGATTTTAGCCATTTTTGAATAGCCGTAGATGAAAAAAGGAGTTCATTCTCAAGACTAAAACTTATGCTGCTGGTAGTATCATGACTACTCAACACAGAAAGAAAATATTATTTGTGAGTCTCTTCTCCTTCCTAAAAATTTATGGTCTTAAAAAGTAACGATTTTTAATTTTTTTTAAGGGTTTTTAGAGAATGGGTTTGACCCACTTTCTTGCATGATAGCGGAATTAAATTAATGTCTTTTTGAAGGCTACACCACGCTGAACACACTAGTTTTTAAATTATTCTGATATCTTTAAAAATGACTTCGCAATTAAATTTTCCGCAAACTTATTTTTTTCATAAAATTCACTAGATCATCATTTTAAAATGGCTACCAAATAAAAACTATGGCTTGCAATTTTTTTTCAATTGAAGTTTTGTTAATGTCTACCCATAGGGAACCCATGATAAAAGAATCAGGAAAATTAAAAATGTTGAGCAACAAATTATATTTATATTGGGCGATTTGAAATGGATTGACCCTTAGATAATTTATTTTTTAAATCATAAACCTGCATTAGTTTTCGGAAAACCCATTAACTGCTATAAGTTAAAAATATGTTAGTCCATGAACTAAAATAACTTCATGAACCTTCTATATAGTTGTTATAAACTCCTTAAAACCATAATTTAGGGTAGTATTCATGTCTTATTTAATTTTGTAAAATTCATCAACTACTAAATACAAATATAAAGTAAAATTGATTATTAGTTGTTTATTTATAAGATTTATATTTTATTTTGATTATAAAATTAAAGTAAGAAGCTTTATCTATACATACCTTATCCTGACGAATAAGTTGGTTCTGGGCAAACTTTTGAAGCTTAGCATTGTGACTAAACACAAGAAGATTAGGAATATGAAAATCGGTCATGTATTCATTATTTTTTAATTGTTTGACTTTTTCTAAAAAGTTTTCATAGGTTTCAGGGCATGTAATAATTTGGAAATTATGTTTTTTGAGCATCTCAGTACATTGGAGGTGGGTGAACAATTCCAAATTTATCCTTACGTACCTTGGTACATTTACCTCATCTAGAATTAAAAAAATAAAAAATAAAAAAACTGATTGATAAATAATTTTAGAAACAACTAAAAATTAAACAAAAAGCTTAAATACAAATTCACTTTAAATTAATAACTACTTGCAAAAAGGCAACAGTTACTAATTTTGAATCTTTACATTTCAATAAAATTCAAACTAAATGAATAATTTATTAAATATATTTTCATACATACAGGAGACAATTATATCGTTGATACAAATGCAAAGTAAAATCTTATTTTTCATTCTATTTAAGCGATTGCTTTAGGACTACTTTTTTGTGAACTCTTGAATCAGACTTCACTCTGTAATGGGGTTGAATAACACCCTTAAACTATTTGATTATTGTATAAATGCATTTTTTTCGCATTTGTATTGACGACATAAGCTTTTAGTATTAATCAAAACAACTAAATAATATTTATAACATTACCATTTTATTTTTTCAATAAAGGAGCATTAATGTTAATTATTCCATATTCTTTATTTAGCTATACTCCTCACATTTATAATTACTATCCTGTACATGTTTCGGGACTATGGTCCCATCTTCAGACTCAAATATTTTTCTGTTGTTAACCACCACTATCTAAAAGTATAACACCAGAAAACTATCCATAGTCCCGATCATAGTTTATAAATGTGAGGAGCATAGCTAAATAAAGAATATGGGATAATCATCATTTTATTCCCTCTTTACCATACATTTGATGTTCCTGCTTATTACAGCCACCTCAGGTCACAGCTTAGATCGATCTTAAGAATTGCTTTCTTGATACTTTGCTTTCAAGTAATTCTTCCCTTGAGAACACATTCCTTCTACCTTGTTCTTATAAAAATCTCTGGCTAGAAGATTGTACATGGCAAAACCACCTCAGTTGGGGTCCCTCTATTATAGTTTCTAAGTGCTTGACATTGAGGGAGAATACACCCAACCATAGAATTCCTAATACTGTCCCTTCTGGTTCTGCTTCTAACCTTTCTCAGGTACCGCATTTTAATCATCTGGATCTGTCCTATAAGTTTTGTAACCATCCAGAAATATCTAAAATATAGTACCAAAGTTGACTTGTTACCCTGGACTTGGGTCTCCTACCTCACCTCTTCTCAATTGAGGAAACCTTTACTTCAAGGCCCACAACAATCAACTTATAGTTATGAAGCACTCCTTTAGTATTAGTCGTAGCTTGACTTGTCTAAAAGGGCCCTAAGATAATTGGATGTTCCACCTGTTTAAGTCTATTAACCCTTTATGTTCGAATAACTCTTCTTGATTTTTACCAATCTACAACACTTTTCCCTTTTCTTTATTAAATTCCCATTGAATAATACTTAGATAGTATGGCAGATGTAATAAGACCATGTCATATACAAAGTAAATTGATAGGTCTTAAATTGCATAATTTCCAGAGGAAACTTTTAAGTATTGCTTTTGTAAACGAGATGTTTTATAATTTGAAATAATTTATATTTTTGTAATTTATATTTCTCAGATATTGTATAATTTGTTAAATAACAATTGTCTGTATTTTCTGTTATTTTTAATACAATTTAACTTACTATTTTCTCTCTCATATTACCAAACTAATCATTATGTTTCAATGCCATTGCCTAATAATTTTTAATTTTTTGTAAGTTTGTCAATTTTTCTTTTTTTCATGCATATCGGTTTTGTAGCCCTAATAATGGCCCACATAGGTTGCGTATAACATGATAGACAAAAAAAAAAAAAAAAAGTATTTCTTTAATGATGCCTTCAAAAATATAATGAATTAAGTTGCTTAAAATTAATAAACATTAAGTAAAAAGTAACTATACCATAGTTCTGCAAACGTGATCTAGACAAGCTGAAAAATCAGTAGCTTAAATTTTAGTTTATCTGGACTTCAGAAGTTGAGGACTTAATATCATTGTTAGTATAATAATATAATTCACAGAACATTTGTCATGTGATAACTGAGGTTAATAAGGATTTTCACATAGGTACATATTTTGGTGACTACAATAAGCATTTTATAATAAGAAAAAGCCATTTAACAATTTAATTAAAGGTAAGTGAGATAATAAATAATAATTGTCAATAGTCTAAGAAAATTCTGATTATTTATTATTAAACTGTACAAATATAATTATTATACATTGTTATTTACTTAGCCTTCCGTTACCCATGGTCACCTGTGAGGTGATCCAGCGAAGTAAAGTTTCTGTAATTTACAGAAAAGGACACGTGTAAGCTTCCCCTTCTAGGAATCTTCTTACTTCTCCCTCCTCTTCCACTCAGTACCAAGGTAAGTTTCAATGAGTGAATATGACAGAGGTAGAAATGTATAAAATAAGTGTAGTAGAATAACCACTAATGTCAGTTATTTAAATTCAATATACCTTCATGAACTGTCTCCTATTTCATTAATTTATATTGATAAATATGAATTAGTTTTTTTTTTTTTTATTCATATAAATGTCGCAAAAAAATTATGTTTTTCATATATTAGGTACACCACACTAATGACTACCGACCCAGACTTAAAAAAAAAATCAGTGGAAACCAAATACGGAACAATAAAAGTAACAAACAAATTTAAGTACCTAGGTGAGACTATATGCAGCAATGGTTCGGAAAAAGAAAGTATAAAGGAAAGAATAACTAAACTACAGAAACTAACTATCTTTTGCAACCTCTAACGTTTACAACAAAAAAACCCTGTCCACAAAAGCAAAAATAAGACACTACAACACAGTCGTTAAACCTGTGATTTTATACGGGACAGAAACCACTTGCATTCCTAGTCTGGAAGAACTACTAAGGATTGAACGGAGAATTCTAAGAAGGATCTATGGTCCCAAAAAGACTCAAGAAGGATACAGGCTTAGACCCAACCGGGAAATCAATAAAGATACAAAGGACATAGAAACGGAAATCCGGGTCAGAAGACTGAAATTCTATGGACATATGATAAGAATGGTCCCGGAAAGACTAAATAAACAAATATTTCAGAAAATCCGTGGATATGATAGCTCAGGAGGATATATAAAACAGATGAAAGAAGAAACGGAAAGATTAGGTATAACAGACCAGGACTGTCAGGACAGAGAAAGATATAGAAACAGACTTAAGGAATTGAAGGTTGTTGTGGGCAGGAGAAGTTCAAAAAAGGGAGTGGCGTGGACAGAAGAAAGAAAAACAAGAGGAGCCAAAAATTGATATTCACGTGGTCTCCAAGGCCGTTTCGTGAAGAAAAAAAAGAAAGAGGTATACCACAGTGCAGTAATTGCTACAGTGGGAATATCCCTAAATCAAATTGTTGAGGATTATTAATTTGACATTTTTCTTTTTATTTATATAATTAGAAAAACTAATTAACAGAATATGTATTTTTGGCTTCTTTTTAAGCTTATATTTTTGGCACCGCATTGTAGTTATCTCCAATTATTATTATTTTTTTGTTTTTACATTTATTATACTTTAAAATTTTTTATCAGTCTAAGTTGATTTCAACTATTAATAGTTTTTGAATTGGTATGTGCATATTTTTCCAGTTTACATGTGTTTACAATATCTTTTTAATATAAGTTCTTAAGTACTTTATAAATAATAATGTTACATAAAATAATTTTTTTTAAAATTGATTACTACTCAAATTATGGCTTTTCCATTTATCCCCTTTACATATAGATATATAAAGTAAAAAAAAATCATTGTTTAAATTTTATACTAATGAATCACCTCACAGGTAAGCCACGACTAGTCATGTACATACATGGAAGGTTAATAATTTATTTTTAAAAGTTTTATATTTTTGACACTTCAATAAATCAATGAGTTTTTAGGATGGATATTACAAAATTGTCATACATTTTTTTTGTTGAACAAGGTTATAACATAATGTGTTATAACCTTGTTCCACTGGTTGTTCATTAGTATTCAAACTCTTGATTAATACAAGAACTTATTTAAAAGAAAATTGAAACATATGCCCTTCTTTCAAATTTTTTAATGTTTGGTAGCAAACTAATTTTTAAAATTAATAATGAGGTCCTCAAAATTCATTTGCA
The DNA here is from genome assembly GCA_003667255.2 of Euschistus heros. NCBI lineage: Eukaryota > Metazoa > Arthropoda > Insecta > Hemiptera > Pentatomidae > Euschistus > Euschistus heros. The sequence continues at coordinate 641,046 of RCWM02000347.1, read as the reverse complement.
AAACAAATAACTTTAAAATGATAAGAAATAAGATATATTATGAGTATATGATTCAATAATATTAATTGATTATAAAATAAACTGTTAAACAGCAACTCGAAGAGTAGCTATCTGGTTATATTTTATATTTTAACTTCTAGAAATAAAATAAATGAATAGTTCCTTCATTCAACTCAAGACTCTTCATGAGTCGTAGTGTTAATGTAGCTACCATATAAATTCATAGAAAAATCAGTCTTCTTAATTTTCTTTATGAGACAATAAGCGTATTACTTATATAACTGCTTTTTTAGAGTGATAAAAATAAGTTTAAAATGTTTTAAAACATTTTATTAATTTTTAAACATTAACAAAAATTAGGAATGTAATAATTTACAGAAATTTTTTAAAATCATTGTAAATTCATACAAAAATATTTATAATTGTTTATTTACTATCTAATAAACTACTCTATATTGTAAATAAAGTTACAGTGACTTATTTTAGTAATACATCAGCATTCATACTAATACAGAAATAATTTCTTAAAACTATACATACTCCAACAAATGGTACTATTAGTTCATTATATCACGGAATTTACAATTTAATCTTCTTTGGCTTTTTCTTTTGGTTCTACTGATGGCTGACTGAATTCATTGTCAGCCCTCATTTCATTCACTGCATGTCGAACATATAAAGCTATCACTATATTAACAACTGCTACAGCAGTAAGAACTGACACAATTGTATTTGAAAAGTCTTCAATATCAAAATATATCTTCATGACATAACGTGTAGTAAAAAATGCAGCGAATGGCAAAGTGAACATAGCCATACTGTACAGGAATAAGTAGCTTACTACTTCAGTGGTTGTTGCCATTTTAAAGGATTCTTATTCAATTTACTGAGCAGCAACCCTAAAAAAATTGAAAATAATATATTAAAAAAGAGATTACCTTGGTTTATTTTTTCATTTTCAAAGCAGCGAAGATGTTTCAAAATAGCCTGCTGACATTTAATAATTTCACCAACAACTGCATTTGTTCGTAAATTCAAAATATTCTTCCGTCTACCCCATAGAAATTCATATACTAATACTCTTTTCAACCAAGTTACATCAGAAACACCAACTTTCAGCAACAGTTTATCAATAATCTCTTTCTTTTTAACAGAATTAACACATAAGCAATGAAGAGATTTAATTTTCTGCAATTATATCAACAAAATAAATATATTAAAAGTAATTTTTTTTACACAAAACCCAGAAAATTAATATTAAACTTCCAAAAATTCCTAATGAGTCAAAAAATCAGTTATTGTTTTAAAGATAAAAATGATTTCCTAAAATTGAACATTTACTGCCAAAGGACTAAGTACTTTACAATCTTAAATACATTTAATTAAGGCAGATTTTCCTTTAGTAATGTAAATACTTTAAATTAAATAAAAACAACAAAACCATCAACATTATACATATTATATTCAATGAAATAAACACATTTCAAACCTTTTTATTTTTGACAGCAAATAATTTGCTTTTATAACTCTGGCCACTTTCTGCAGATTGAGCTAATCTTGCCACATTTTCATACAACTCCATGTGACTATCTAAAAAATAATAATTTTTGACAAGATATTTAGCTAAATTAACTAATACAATAATACTAAGCTAATACTAATACAACTTAATAAAACGTATTACTAAAATTTACTAGTTATTATTAATATTCAATGTCTATTTACATTTCCAAATATTAGTAAAACGAATATTTGCTAATATTTGCTAAAAACGAAAGACAAGTGACTTCCTTTAATAATAACAATAACTGTTAATTAGAAACTCAGAAAAAAAAATCAACTAACAATCAAAACAAGTCTCGCATTTATAACATATCGTTCAAGCAACTATTTCTATAATTCAGAAATCAAAACTCCAACCCTTCAGACAGTATGGTATATCGACTATCGATACAAAGATAAAAAACGTTCCAAAACTTCGGTCCAACAACACATCCTAAGTTAGTGAAGGTAGCTACTACTATTTGCTTTACAGAAATTAATTTTTAAAATCTGCTATTGGAAAAGAAATCTATCTTTATTAAAAATGATGGATCATTTTTCATAGTTTGCGTTCTTTTAATAATTATTTTTCGCATCCCACAATATATGATGATTATTAGGGCTCGGATGTTTATGCATTTGCATATTTTAATATATGTTTCGTATATCACTATTATGACTTATGAAACATGTTTTGGACCAAAACGGTTCCATTAAAGCAGCTTTTATGTTGCATATTTATGCACCATGGTTATCCAGTGGTTTTTGCATATTTATGCACATTTTCGTGGTTTTTGCATATTTTAATTGCATATTCATATTATATTGCGTCAAACGTTTCCATTTTTTGAAAAAATAAGTTTAGAGCCGATAAAGAATTAATGCATCAGACACACAGAATACCACGAAAAGCCAAGGCTTTTACTTCATAGCAGATTACTGTTTAAATGCTGAGAATCCTCTCCCCTTTCTTTAACTCCCAAACAAAGTACGCAAACGCATTTATTTCAGTTTGCATCGTTCACAGCGTCACACACGTTGGTAAAGATGCCAAAACTAAAGTGTAAAACGATTGAATTAGTGAACAAGTATTTATGAGATTTCCCAAACGAAACTTTTCGAGCCGATTTCGCGGTTTTATATTGCACAAGTTGCAATGTAGTGGTTTCAACTGCTCGGAAGTCTTAAGTGACACAGCATATTGGAACGACCAAACATAAAGAAAACCTAAAAGCGAAACAAAAGGCAACTAAATCGTTCCTTACTCCGTCAACGTTGTCCATAAAATATCCCCATTTTTTCACGACCTATGTCGTGCATTTGTTAGTGCTGATATTCCATTTTATATAATTAACAACCCCTGAGTTAAAACACTTTTTGGAAACAAACACTGGCCTCAAAATGCCCGACGGGAGTACTATTCCGAAAAATTATCTTTCCGATATTTACGAGGAGACAATAGTGAAAATCCGCGGCCATATCAAAGACGGTCCAATTTGTGTTTCTGTGGACGAAACTACTGTCGCTCTTGTGAGGTACGTAGCTAACATTATTATCGGAAAGCTCTCTGAACAACCATCTCAACCTTATCTTGTAAATTTACAACTCTTAAATAAATGTAACAATGAGACAATTGCCCGATTCTTTAATGATTCGATGTCCTTGATTTGGTCGAACGGAATTCTACACATGGTATTTCTTTTTCTTCCTGACACTGCACCATTATGGTCAAGGCTGCCAAATCGTTGAAAATATTCTACCCTAATTTGATTCACGTAACCTGCCAAGCACATGCTCTTCACAGAGTTGTAGAAACAATCAGAAATAAATTTGAAGATGTTGGGCTCATCTTTAATGTGAAAAAATTCTTTCCGAAAGCGCCGAGTCGTGTAAAACTTTTAAAACAGACCTACCCAGAATGAAATTTACCTCCTGAACCAAATACCACAAGATGGGAAACATGGCTAGAAGCAGCCAGTTACTATAAATTTCGACAAAATTAAAAATGTTTTAAACTGGACGATACAGCAGTGGTGTTAATTCTAAAAGCCCAAAATTTACTCCATATGACTTCGTTGAAAAATAATTTATGCTTCATTCCGACTAACGTTGGGTTTTTAGTTAAAATCATCAAAAACCTGGAAACACAAAATTTATAGCTGCCAGAAAGCTTAGCCATGGTAGAGGATGCTATAAAAAAACTAAAAAAAGTATTCAAGAATCTTAAGTTCCAAAATCCGTTAAAAAGTAGAGGATGTTTGTAAAAAAAAAAATCCGGGACTTGAAAATTTACAAATGATCAATAACATTCTTAAGAGAACCATTGGGAAAGAAGATACGCCGCTCAGCCCTTCTGTATTAGAGACCTTTTATCCGTGCTCCGGTGACTTCTAATGACGTTGATAGATCATTTAGTAAATATAAAAATTTTTAGTTCTGACCGGCATTGTTTTACTTTTGAAAATTTGAGGTTGTATGGTGTTGCCAAAAATTTTACAAATGAATAACTTATCTTTATAAATTAACTTCTTTTCTTCAATTTTTCTCATAACTTTATAAGTTACTTATTATAACCTTTTTTTAGTTAGTTTTATTATAATAACTAATAAAATACTTTAATTGTTTGTGCATATTATTTTGTTTTACCTGCATATTTATCAAAAATAAATGCATATTTTATGCACATATTTTTAATTTTTAATTGCATAAACATCCGAGCCCTAATGATTATAAAAAAGAAAACTAGAAAGACATTTCTCTCTCACTGGGAAAAACAATAGATCATCATAATCATAATCTGCTGATTTTACCAATGTACATTTTAGAATTAAATGGATCAAATTACTTAAATTAATAATTAGATCAAATTAGCAATCAATGATTGTTCGAAATATAGAATGCCGAGAGAAAACAGCGGTTTCAAATGCGACTTTTTTCATTCAAACCTAAAAAGTTCGTAAACGGTAGGTTCTAGTAACAAGTGTTATACAACAAGAAATATTATCTATTTATTTTCTGATAAGGAAACTGTCGTCAAATTTTATATCAGAGCAACACCAATAGACTTATGTATATCGTGTCAAAATGTTACGTTTTTGAGGGTGAAAAAACGTTACAACGTGACTTTTTCATTCGAACAATATAGCTCCTAGCGATAAATGTTATATAACAAAAACTTTTCTGGATTATATTTCTGAAAAGGGAACTGTCGACAAATTTTTGACCAGAGCAACACCAACAGAGTTAGAGCGTGCCAAAAAAACCCCAATATTTAAAAAATGTAGGCAAAAGTGACTTTTTTATTTAAAGTTATATAGAATAGAATAGAAAATAAACTTTATTCTGGGACGATGTCCCCTAAGAATAATATAATGTACATGAATAAATACAATGAGTATAGCTTTCATAAGATGAAATAAAATAAATTAACAATCTGGTTAACTATTTACAATTTTACAAATAAAGAACAAAAACAGATACAGATGAAATAAAAATTACAATAATCCAATAATTGTAGGAGAAAAATAAAAACCTACGTACATCTACTGAATCCTTTTTTTTTTTTTGAGTTTTGCTATTCAGTATCATTCTGGAGGAAAAGGAGGTATTGAAAGAGAAGGGATTTAAATGTGGACGAAGATGGAGCATTACGGATATTACAGCATAGTGAATTCCATAAGGAAGTAGCACGGGAAATGAAGGAATGGTCAAATGATGTACTCTTATGGGAAGAAATATACAGGTCTGAGAAGCGAGATCTTGTAGTGCGGGAGGAGACCGAGGATCTGAACTGGAAGATGTTATAGATGTAGGAGGGATTCCAAAAATTAATGGTTTGATAGAGGAATGAGGCTAGGAAGTAATTTATGCGGGATGAAGAATAGAGCCATTTTAACTCTGTATATAGATGTGATGTGTGGGAGGCTTTTGGGACCCTAAAGATATACCTTACGAAACAGTTCATTAGTCTTCTTTAACTTACTCTCGAGGTCTGCCGTCAAGCCACCATATGCAACACAACTGTAGTCAAAATGGGGGAGGATAAGGGAAGAAACCAAGAGTTAACGAGTAGGTTTCGGAAGGGAGTCCTGGGAGGAATGGAATAGTTTAAGGTTTTATATAGCACCTGAACGGTAGGTCCTAGTGACAAATGTTATGTAACAAAAAGTATTCTCCATTAAATTTCTGAACAGGAAACTGGCGTCAAATTTTCGATCAGAGCAACACCTAAAGACCTATGTAGATCGTGTCAAAATGTTACGTTTTTGAGGGTGAAAAACGTTACAACGTGACTTTTTCATTCGAACAATATAGCTCCTAGCGATAAATGTTATATAACAAAAACTTTTCTGGATTATATTTCTGAAAAGGGAACTGTCGACAAATTTTTGACCAGAGCAACACCAACAGAGTTAGAGCGTGCCAAAAAAAAGCCCCAATATTTAAAAAATGTAGTCAAAAGTGACATTTTTATTCAAAATTATATAGCACCTTAGGTAGGTCTAGTGACAAATGTTATATAACAAAAAGTATTCTCCATTACATTTCTGACCAGGAAACTGGCATCAAATTTTCGGATAGAGCTAGAGCGTGTCAAAAAGTTACATTTTTTGAATGTTAAAAAAATCTTTACAGCAAAAAAATATAGACCCAAAGCCAAAAGACATATCCATATTAAAAAGGTCCGTTATATGAGTGAATATTGGCTAGTAGGTTAATAAAACATTGCTAAAGCAATGATTTATAATTGATATCCTAACGATTTTTATTTGTTTATTTCGGACCATTTTGTTTATTTGCTATTCCGAATAACTATGTTGATTCTCATTGTATAAAAATTTACACAATGAAAAAAAACTATGGTATTTTAAAGAACACCGTGTTTTCTCTATGAAATAATTTTGCTATTTTCACAAATCATTTAGTGTTTGCTCTGTCTTGTTTGACCTTCATTTGTCCGAATAAATCTTATTTAGAAACTCATTAATACTTTGTTGTTTTTGTTCATGATGTACTATAATAGATCAGTAAAGAGGATTGGTAAATAAATATTCCATCTTTGTTCTTCTAAAACATTTTTCCTATTGAAAAAAAAATATTCACTCTGGTAGAATTAAAGAAGTTTCTTAGCGTCCTTTCTATATTTACAGTAACTATAAGTCCTATTTCCGTTAGGTATATTCCTAGATATTTAAATTTTTCCATCTGCTCTATTATGTTTTTCATTTATACGAACTAAAGCCGTGAAAACAGAGTACTCCCCGAGTTTATAATAGTGAAGGCAGGTGTTATTTTGGGCTTAGTAAACACCTGCTAAGCTCTGCAATATCACGCCGTACGAAGTGTCTCCTCAATAAGATCTTGTCCTCAATACGGATTGAAGTCCTGGATCCTCTCTTGCGTCGAATAAAAATGCTTGCACATGTTCGAAAAGAAGATTCTTTGTCGTATTTTCGGACCTATTATGGTCTAAGAGTTCTGATGGAGGACAAAAAGGAAGATGTAGGATCTTTAAGTAGATGCGGATTAGATAAGGTTGATTAAGCTTGGGAGAATGAGTCGGGAAAAACAGACCACGTCTTACATGAGAAAACGGCATTCAAGATGTTTGGAAATTGCTGAAATTGGACCAAATTGGAACGAGTCGATGTACAGAGTGTGTGAAGCGTTTAGCAAACAGGCTCACTTCACACTTGTATATGCCCTAGTCTTTCGAGAAAGAATCTTGGAAATATATGAAGGTAGCAACAATGTAATTGTCAGTTATTCGTCTAACTTTCAACTTTCAATATTTCGCATGTAAACTAATAAAATATTCTTTGAAAGATTTGCTTTTTACAAATCGTTCATGGAAGACAATAATATTTTATTAATCACTGATAGCAGAGAATTGATTACATATATCGTTTGAAATCTCATTTACTTCATTCATCCTTTTTTAACAAATGGAAAACATTTGTATTATGCGTATTTAGATAACTGTGTTTATCTAACGTAGAGACTAAAGTTGGGTGACAATCAACTAATTGAAACAGACATTTCAAGTATTCTAGTCTAGTCCTATTACGTTAGATTAAATATACGTATTAAACAAATTATTTAAGCGCCAGAGTAACTATTTTGCCTGATATTATGAAAATTATGTCGTTGCAGTAACAATAATTAAGAAGATTTGTTGCTTGGGAATTGAAAGAGGAGGCGGCATCTATCCGCTGACTCTCAGAACTAATTCAACTAAGTGGAACACCAATTTATACGGAGTTGCTCAGCCCTGAAACGGCTTCCTATTTGTTATTTTCATTTTGTTGTGTTTTTAAAAACTCAAGCTATTGTGCGATGTGGACGTTTAAGATTCACTGTTTTATTTTGTGAATCAATTTCTAAACAATGTAAAATCTGTTAGTTCGTAATTTTGTATATTTTTAAATCTATCTCCGTGTTATCGTTCCCTGTGGTAGGATATTTTATAATTTATTATGTGTTGATATTCTTAATATTATAATTGTGTTGTAGTTTTTAAAAATGCCAATTATCGTTTGTGAAACCATATTATAAGTGGAATATTCGTTTGTGAGAGAAGTCATTAGGTTATGGGAAGTCCTACTTAGCTATTTGTTGACACCCATTCACCATTATGTCATTGCACCTGACGCTTGCACAATAAAAATATTTATATTAATTAAATCGACAATTTTTGTTAATGCTTATTTAACATTCATCGACTATGGAGTTCAATTATTTATTACTTTGTGAAAGTGATATATTTCTTCCAATATCTACTAATATTTATTTCTGAAATTTCATTTATATTGGAGAGTATTTTTAATATTTCACATCACAGAAATAAGTTTTTCGCTTATTTACTTATCAGGTCCTTATCCTACTTGTTTTCCTTATGAGCACACTCCTCATCTATTGCTGAAGTTTTAAATGTATCTTTTAAAGTCTCTTACATCCCAGTATCTTAATACTAGTTTTAAAATGTATTATAGCAAACATTTCTAAGCATGTTATGGGTATGAAACAAAGAATCCATTGAATTTTTTAATGACATCTGATACTGTGGGATATCAGTAATGTCCATTACTAGTACTAGTTCTTATTGGTATTTAGTGGTGTTTAAATCTATGTGTCAATGTTATAAAATAGTTATCATTTTTATAGGTTGTAAAATGATCTGAAATGGTCCATACTCCACACAATTATGGTCATGACTTCTGGTTTAATGCCTGGGCATCTAACCAGACAGTCAACATTTCCTTTCTTATGCCCAATGGAATATTTATTCCTCTTGAAGTTAGTAAAAATGGCATACTACAGGATATTAAAGAGGTAATATTTTTTAATGGTTATTTATTTGGTAATTTATTTGTTGAAGATCAATATTTATGAATTATAATTTATTTTATATAAGTATGTGAAAAGCAGTTTATATTTATTTGGTTATATGATATAAGTTGTGTTATTATTGTGAATTACTTTGTATGTGTTTACCTACTTGTAGCTATTATCTTATCAATGTTCTTTTTTGACTCTTATCAATAACAACAAATCTTACTTTGTTTTTGTCGTTTATTGTTTTAAATTAAATTTTGCTCAAATTTGGAAATCATAAACTTCAACAATATGTAATTTATTGGTGTTCGATATTTTTTATTTTATGTATTATAGGGCATGGTATATTTGCCAACTCATTGGTAATTCCTAGTAAGAAATTATCATGAGGAAACTAGTTATCATCATGATATCATTCTATCGAAATGTTTAATCTTTCCTCATATGAAATGTATATTTTATTGTTTACAATAGTTAATTTGATTAACAGCTACTTACATATGTATTACAAAAAAAAGGGTATATGAATTAAAAATTTAAAAAAAAAAAAAACTTTTCACATACTTATGTTCTTGTTCTGTCATTTTGTCCACTTCATTTTTGTTAATAAATAATAGTTTGATCAAATTAAAAAGTGGCAAATATTTAAAATATTAATATTTGATGAAATAGTACATTTAAAAAAACATTAGTTGTTTATTTAATGTGAATGTCATTATTTATATAAAAATATGTGAATTTAGCTGCATTTTAACCATGCAGGATGTGGATGATTCATATATTATTCAGTACTCATTATAGTTTATTTTTAAATAATATCAAGTAACCAATACTAATAATTTTCATGCATGATATTCTATAACTCAATTGCAATTTTCAAATTGTAAAGGATACAGGCGGTTGTTTTCTTTCTTTTTTTGTTGATTCTTTGTCTTTTAAGATATGGAAATTTTCTTTTATTACAATTCATGCACATCTATTTCTTTGTGTTTCTGTCTTACATAGATAGGTGTTTATTTGTTTTGTTTGTACCAGCTGTTTTAATCGAAAATCCTAGTTGATGTTTTTTTAAAGTTTATTTAAAAAGGCTTTGGAGTGGTTAATTTAGTTAGTGATATTGTTTGCTTTAGTCCTTAATGTAAGTGAATATATCGACTCATTTTCCTGTTCAAAGATATTGAATTTCTTTAATTGCACTAATAGCTATTAATATATGTAACTATTTTGAATTGTCAACTTTTTAAATTTTTACTTAATCTTATTTTTTTGTTAATTGAAATATAATGATACTGTATTTATCTGTTCTTCTGTTTCTGTTCTATTGGTCAAAGGTTAATGTTTAAGCATATACTCTGTTTCACTATTTAAGATTTTGACCTCTTGAAATAGTTGTATTCTTTTTATTTTATTTTGTTTGTTACTAACAGATAAATGGTCATCATAAACTTGTTAATATCCAGAATAAGATGTTTGTAAAATAATTTAATTTGGATACCCATCGTTCACATATCATTGCCATTACCATGTACGATTTACTCATGAAAATCGATTTGAAAAAATCTTTTATTAGTGTGTTAGAAAAATATGTTTATTGTTATTATTATCAGATTTAGGGAGAGATTAGGAGAGCTTTTTAAGCTACAGCATCCGTAGAAAATTAATTTAGAAATGTCACAATGAGAAAGTTATTCTATTCACTCTTATTTCAAGAGTTATTATCCGAGTTGCAATAATTTCTGAAGAACATCTCATTTTTCCTCTGGAACATTGGTCCTTAACTCGAGTGTGTGGTGGAGCATTTAACATTCTTTTTATAACTTATCATAGAGATAAATGATGAAGTAAAAAACTACTGAAGAATGAGTAGGTATTTTTCGGGCTGCTGGAAAATAGACATCAGCAATGAAGTAAAATAAAATATTGAAATAAATATGAGAATTATCTTACCAACGCATTAGGCTTTGTGTTGGCATGAAAGAAGGCAACGTCAAGAAAACAAAAATTGCTGTTCATACAATTTCATGTTATATTATTCTTCTCTATTCTCAGCTGCTGCCTTCCAATCAGCTGATTTCTCACATCCATTGGAAACTGTTGGGCTACCATACTCAAATTGTTTGTATTCTCAAATTATCTTGGGGTTTCTCAATTGTCCATTTTCTTAGCATAGAGAGAATTTGCCTTTCTGATCATGATGATAAATTATACATTTTCTTTTTTGGAGTTATAGTTTATGAAGCAATTTAATATGAGTTATAAATAAGTACATCTCATATTATCTTGTGTTTCAATAAAGAAAACCAAATTAGGCTGCAGGCTTAGGTTGTAAGTAATACTCAATCTGAGTTAGAAATATATCAGTCTATTTATACCTATATTCAATCAAGCATCATACCATTATAAGCCTCATTTTGAGACAATTTTTCTCATCTGCAATGGTTTTTCCTTCTTTAATAATATATGAAAGGAAGTTCCTGAAAAGATAGTAAAATAAGAGTGGAAAAGATAATAGGCTCAGGAAAGAACTATTTGCTCATAAGTTATCAGCCTGTGCCTGAAGACACAAGACTATAGATTCTAACAAAATTTCTACTCTTAAAGATGATAATGGATTTAAATAAGAAAAAATGTTTGCTGTAGTTCACGAAGGTTTACTCTTAGCAACATCTGTAAAGGTCAATTTCTTGGATTAATGTACTTAGCCTGTACCTTAATTATTTGCAGTAATTTGCTATTTGCATCATAGGATAAAACTTTAACTTTCAGTGTGTGCACACACACTCCCAAAAAATTTTTTGTATAGTAAAAATATTCTAAAATAAATGGCACGCTGGTTGTTTTAATAAATTAATGCAACCATAAAAAGGTATCTTTGAAAACTTTGGTTGTCTTATTTATGTTTAAAAATGAATTTTTATCATTAGCCTATATTGACAAACTGTCAGTCAACTTCTCGATTCAATATGGGTACAAAATGAGAAATTACATTAAATAACTTATTTTCTATCAAAACAACAAATTAATTGGATTATTCAGGACTACTCTTAAATAAATCTAACCAGCTAATGATTGCTATGAGTACAATATGATATATAATTATAGAGGAACATCCTACCATGAAAAAAAAAAAATTATATAATTTTTTTCACCAAAAATTCCTCCTTTACTTTTTGAACCAGCATTGACCACTCATTTCAATATTTTATTTAGTTTGTCTTCCTCTTTTCCATCCTTTCAAGATGGAGGTGTATCCAGCCATCATGACCAGTTATCTTTATCTCAGATCGCTTTCATCTCTCCTATATACTTCCCTTGAGATTATCCTAATCTGGTTGTATGGTCTTCATAAAAAAGTCGAGGTCCACCCTTTAGTTTTTTACCTGTTGGTCAGGCCTCATATGGGCTTCTGGGATCTCTGTATTCTTTCAATCTTCAGATATTACTTAAGCTATCTTTTCTTGAGGATTTGTTCCTGTGGCTTGATATTTAGCTTATCTCTTATTCTGTCATTTTGTATGCATTCTCGTCTTGTTTTCCCTCCTACTCATCAGATATATCTCATCTCAGTTGTGGTTATAATAAGTTTGTCTAACTTTTCTAATAGAGCATTTTCTCAAGAACTTTCCTGAGGTTTTTTTCTGTTGAAATGTGATATGTTACTTTTCCTTTATATTTCAAGTCCAGTTGAATATAATTCAAAACCAATGCCATGTAATTGTTTTTTTTTTTGTTTTTTCAATCAAATCAAAGCCTATTTTATAAATAATTTTGTTCAAATTCTATAAGAAATAAAGAAATATATAATAATAAAAAAAAAAAATAATTGTGACAAAAACTATTGTTTACCCTTAGGCTGAATGTGACTTTCCTGATTCTGCATTGCTAACACAAAGTGATTTCCGTACCCTAGGGCAATCAGTTCCTTTATATCTCATTTCTAAATCCCTTTGATGCTGCTGGTAATGTTTAATTAGATTAAACTATTATAAAAAAAAAAAAAATCAATGGTTACATTAAAATATATTCTCTTTGGTTTTGATCAATGACTTAAAAGTTTTGATATGAGCTTTAAAAAGTTTGAGGTTAAATTCTTATCCTTCGCATTTTTTCTCTATGGAAATAATGGTTATAAGTGAGATGCTGTTAATTTTCTGTATCGATAATATAAATTTTTGATTCATAATAAAGGTTATATATATCTTGTTTTTTTAAATTTATTTTTTACTTAATCTTTAAACTTTTTTATTACAAAAAAATGTTTAATCTTTAATTTATACTAGGATCTATGGGAAGAGGCAACCAAGTATCCATTGCATTGGACTCTTCATGATGCCTCAGCTTACGCATTCTCATGCATCAATTCTATGGCAGAAACAGAGAATCTGCTCGATGAGGGAAAACGATTATGTGACATAAAACCTTTCGTTGGAATATTAAAAGTAGTTGAAAGGAAAGGAGAAAAAGCTGAGAAACAACTCAATGTCCAAATAAGTCACCTCATTGGAAGGCGTACGTATATTATTTATATATTATTTAAATTTAATGGTTCCTGAGAGCCATTTAGTTATAATCCAAAAATTAAATGAAAGTGAGATACAATCACATCGAGTTCAAATCTGAAGGACGCTTTATCCATTCAGAGCTTTATTCAGGTCAACTATAGTGAATAGATGATGTTATGATTCAGTGATATAAAAATTTATTTAGTAGGAAGCAAATCTTGTTTCTACAGGAAAATGCTTCTCCCTTATCTAACATATAGTCCATTCTATTAACCTTATCAGGCTATCTTCTGTTCAGGTCAATAGCTAATTTTCTTCGTGAAAAAACATTCGCCACTTAAATTGGGTTGAAAATGGGGTTTGAATTCTTCGATTTGAAATCCAAAGAGTGGTGACATCAAGGAATTCCACAGCTGGCTTTCAGATGATATTGAACCATGGAGTACAATGCTTTCTTTTTTGGAGAAGAAGATAGTCAGGGATGCAGTCAAAGTAACACCACGTCAAAGAAGAATTCTTTAATACGTGCCAACGTTTCGACCTGCGTTGCAGGTCTTCTTCAGGGCTATAATGAGCAAAATACCAGAAGTGACAAAAAAACAGATGTGACAAAAATAACTGACCGATAAACAGATGACAAATGGAATACAGAATGGCATAGATAAAAAAACAATATACAAAAAAAACCGTATAGAAAAGATCAGATACATAAATAACAAAGAATACAAAGCAGCAAGGTAAGAATAAGGACAAGACAGGAATGAAAAAGGAAAAAAAAAAAAAAAAAAATAATAATAAATAAATAAAAAAAAAATAAATAAAAATAAATAAATAAATAAAATAATGAAAAAATAATAATAAAAAATAAAATAATAAATAAATAAATAATAAAATAAAAATATGGAAATATAGGAAAGAAAGAGGGAAATAATGTAGAAGGTGATAAAAGAAAAGAAACGGATAAAAGAATGAAGGTGAAGGAAAATAAAAGTGGAAAGATAAAAGTAAAAGGAAAAGAATATGAAGGAACACTTACCCACCGAACCACACTTGTGAGCAGAAGGATGATAACTGATGTGAAATGGTAAGAACAGCTGGGTAGGATAAGGGAGAAAAGGCGCGGGATACATGGATACAGAATAGGAAAATGAAACGAAAATATAAAAGAAAAATGAACAACAGAGAGACAATAAGATAACAAAATAACAAGTAAATACAGACAGAATAAAAAGAGAAAATACAATAAGGCCAATGCCATCATGATAGGGTGCATCACAAGTATAAAAAAGATACATAAAATAACAAAATAAAGCGAAAAATATAAAGTAAAAAATGACAAGAAGAGACAGAAAGAACCAAAGGGAAGGTTATTGTTTTTTAATAAGGTTAAAAACTTGGGAATAAGTACTGGAAATGTACTCTGTGTCACTATTGTGGTTGACGGGATTAGGCTCGAGATGGATATAAATGGATTCGGATAATAAACGTTTATTATGGTTAGGGACCATGGCAAGAATAGAAGTTTTTTCAAAATCAAAAGTATGATTTAAGGATATGGCATGTTCCGAGAGTTTGGGGGCAGAGGAATTTTTGGAAGAAATTGAGAGTTTGTGTTGGGAGGTGCGGGTTTTAAGGTGGTTTTTGGTTTGGCCAATATATGAGGACTGACAATTAGGAAAAGCACAGGGAATACGGTAAATGACGTTGGATCTGAGTTGGATAGGGATGGGATCTTTGAGGTTAGTGTAGATGAAGTTGAGTTTGTTATGGGATTTCAGGCCTAGGCGTAGGTTCGGGAAGGTAGAGCGGAGAGTTTTTTGGATGTTATCAGAAAGGAAGGGGATGACAGGTAGGGACCTGTATAGTAATAACGGGGATGGAGGTGCGGGGGAGTTTGAGGCGGAAAGTGTAGAGTTAGAATTATCGAGGTAATTGGAAAGGAGTTTGTTTATGGTAAGTGGTGGGAAACTGTTAGCCTGGAGGATTTGTTTGATGCGTAATGTGTTGGTATTATGATATTGGGGATCAGAAAGGGAGAGGCAGCGATGGATGAGGTTCTTGGCGACATTAATTTTTTGATGGTAAGGGTGTTGGGAATGGAAGTTCAAAAGTCTACCAGAGTAGATGGGTTTGGTCTACCAATTGGTGGAAATGGAATGGTCAGGCACGTATTAAAGAATTCTTCTTTGACGTGGTGTTACTTTGACTGCATCCCTGACTATCTTCTTCTCCATTCATCATCCAGTCAACCATACTTTTATCATCATGCTTTCTTTTTTTATTAGTAAAAACACGGAAGTTGTAGAGAAATCTTGATTTTTACCTTTAAAATTTATATTTTGTGACTCGTCCCATTATTAAATGATTATTAAACCATTAGGTATTTCATTTAAGAACTATAAACTATAAATGAGGCATTGAATTCCAAATCCAGCTTTCTTCTTTTGAAAATGTTTCACAGCTGGTCGTTGAAGGTTATGATATAACTGGATTAGGAAAAGGCTTTATTTTTGTATGAACTTTTTCAATGTGATTAAACTACTTTTGGGAGGAAACCTTCCACCTTAAGATAATCTTGTAGAAAAACTTAACACTCTCCCTGCTAAAGGGCTTCTGGAAAGGACGGTTCCATTCGCCTTTCCTGTTAGCTTCGTTTAGTCAGTACCTGGTAGGGATTCACTACTTTGACTCCAGGCAGTCACTAAATCCTTCAGCACTCTTTTCATTTTAAAACCTTCCGTTTTTAAATCGGATAATTTCAAGAAACACTGTATATCTTTTTCAAAAGACTTCAATTTTTTCAAATTGTGTTTTAAAGTTAAGTTTAATTTATTATCAAACGATATTATAGTTTTACTTTTTATGTTATAAAATAGTTCAACTATAACATATATTAACTATAACTAAGTCTTCAAGGTTTTAAAGTGAAAAGAGTGCTGAAGGATTAAGTGACTGCCTGGAGTTATAGCAATGAATCCCTACCAGGTACTGACTAAACGAAGCTAACGGGAAAGGCGAATGGAGCCGTCTTCACCTGAGGAGGCCCTTTAGCACCGAAAGTATTAATAAAAATAAATATTGGACTTGGCTTATTTTGGAATTTATGCCTCAAATATATTCTATGTTTTCTGAAAAAAGATTATACATTTTTTCAATAAGGTTTGTTTTAATTACACTGGTCTACAAAAAATAAAATAAAAAAAATTATCACAGAAACAAATCTATGCTCATTTCAGGTATTTTGTCAGAATTTTTCCATTAGCCAGAGTAGTAGATTCCATCCTTTTAGCCTAGAACCTCTTATTGCTGTTTAAATCATGAATGATTTTTTTTTTTTTGCCTGAACATAAATGAAGCTGTGTATTCTTGATGTCAACTTCATTCCTCTTGTAGTAGTTCTATATAATTTTGTTGAAACTTAAAATTGTAAAGACAAATCATACAAAACTATTGAAAACAGAAAAATTAACTAGTAAAAAAAAAAACAATTCTGCCTGATGGAAAAATTTTTGACATTTTAAATCTAGGACTTTTTTTTATGAAAAAAATTATGTTGACCATTTTTTTATTCTAAACATTTCAATATTATTGTTAATTTTAGGTGAGTAGCAAATAATAAAATTCTTAAATAATTAAGTAGTAGAATTACTGCTGGAATTAAATAGTTAAATGACTGCTGGATTCTTCCGTTAACATAATTAGAAAGCAGCTGAAGGATGTGTTATTATTTGTGAAAATTTTTAAACTCCTTTTTTTTTAATGTAATTTTATTTTGTTTAGGGCTCCATGAATTTGATTCTCTAAAAAATCCTGAAGTAAATTACTTTCGATGGAGAATGAAAGGTCTAGGCGAAGAAGTATCACGGAGTCGATCTAATAAAGCTTGGTTAGAGAGGTTATGTGCTCAGTTTCCTCCACGTATTGATCCGCGGTTATCCCATTCAGTTACAGGAAAATTAAAGGATGGAAACATTTTCATTTATGTCAAATACCAAAATTTAGATGTAAGTATCTTTTGAGAAAGCTTAATATTAAAAACTTTATTTATAAGTGTTTCTTTTTCAGCAATGGTATACATGAATGATCCTTAAGTAATGTTGCCATTTTAATCGAGGTAAACCTTTAACCTTCCACCAGTTGCGCTGTTATATTTTGTACACCTGATTTGTTTTCCTTCTCTCTTGCTGGTGGTGAGATTTTCTGATAAAGGCTTCAGCTATTCCTTGAGACTCTCCTCCATTTGCCACTTATTACTGCCCACTGTGGTGGGGAGGGGGAAAATAGTTTCCAGCATGGGAGCTATTTAGTCAGTGATTGTCCGCAGTGTTGCATAGAGTAGAACACACGACCACTCTCCTTCTGATTCGTTATCAATTTTTTTCACCCCATTTAATATTGCTGATTAAGTAAATTCCAAAGTTATATATGCTGAAGGGGAATAAAAGGCCTCTTTTGGGCAGAAATTTTTGAAACATTATCCTTGGAGCTTTTGAAAGGAACACATGCTTCCCAAAAGCAAAATAATCCAGCTTCCCATCAGACATCAAGGCATTAAAAATATTATTCTCTCAGGTAACATACTGTACATGTATTCTGTTTCATATATAGAATGGCCAAAACGTTTGATTTAGTGGATTTAATATTAAATATGGACAAAAACAATTGAAAAAGACGGTTTTATATACTTTGTACAATGCTGAACCACTCGTGTAATGGGTACTGGCATGACGGGTGGAGATTTAAGTAATATCAACTTCATTGATCATTTCTTCCTTCTCTCTTAACTTTACACCCACTTATGGTTATGTAATTGTCTTGCTGTTTCTAGTTATTTATGGTTACTATCTATCCATACTATACTGAATAATGACTCATTTTTTATAACTTTCTTTGATCCATTTTTCGATAAGCAGATGCGATAACAATACAATTATCTAATGTTATATGTTGTGGTATTTCAGGCATGAGGAGAGTAATCATCCATCGGTACTGACTCCTAACTTAGTCTGTAAAAAGTTTTTATCTGATGGGATCCCTCAACCAAATCTTTTTTAGTCTTCTTTAATGTTTCTCTTGGCCATGTTTTGTATAAGTTTGTTGGTATGTCTTTATAGTTTTGTCATATACCTGGCTGATGAAGGTTGGAATTGATTCTGAGTAACTATCCCTTTTCTATCCCTTCCCTCCCTACCCTCCTAGTCGAGAACTCAGTTTTGTTGAGGTTGTTGGGATGGGGAGGTTAAAAACTAAAAACAAAATTAATAATCAAGATAATTCATAGTAAGAGATCAGGTGAGGTGATGTAACAGAAAACAATACTGTAATATTGTATTACAAGCCGTTATGATTTTATCATCCAGATTGTTTTGTTTATTTAATGTCCATTGTATTAATTGATAAGTTCCTCCAATGTAATTAGATTAAACATTTTAAATTTGTTTAGCTGACAATGGCATGAATAATTATTTCTTTCAGTAAAGATATATAGTGTGGATATCTTGTTTAGTGAACTCAGTAACTCTAGACCGATTTGACCCATAAAATAGAGATTTTGAACAATTAAAAACAATAAGTAATCTCTGACTGTCAGCTGTTTTTATTTCCTATGTTTTTGTTTATTTCTATTTGTAAATATTATATGTTTGTTATGTAGTGGTTAAAGAAGTGATTAGTTTTGTAATGTACTATCTAATGACTGTAAAAAGTGATTTTTCTTTTTGATGTAAGAATACCCTTTGTTTGTATTTGTTCAAAATACTGAATAAAATTTCTTTTTTAAGGGACAAATCTGTCTACAGTTAATGAATTTACCAAGCAGAATCTCTACATTATAAATCAGTTTTTACATTCATTAGACATAGTACATAACAAAACAATACATTGCTTTAATAACGAACAAACAATATTTACAAATGAAAAACAAAAACATATGATTCCAATTTCCAATAACAACAGCTGACAAGCCAAAACAGCTGTTTACCTAATTAAGTGGTTTAATTACATTTTCACCAAAAATATTTTACTAATGGTGTTTATGTTGGTATCTCATGTATAGCACTGTTTTCATTATCTTGATATCATTGTGGACAAGTTTTACATTATAATTTTCATATATTTAAATACATTTAACCCTGATTTTGTTTTTCATTAATTTTCTAGTGTCTACTGCAATTAGTTTTCAACAACCTTTTAAAATATGCATAAGAAATAAATAAATAAATTTATTGTGGTTCATTACTTTGTTTCTTTTTGCTGTTATGCCTTTTTTTTAAATTATATCTTTTTTTAATCTTACCCCATGCTTTATTCAAATAATTTATTTTTGCTATCATCCTCTTACTCATATGGTATATTTATTTAATTTTCAGTCAACTTTTAAGTTTAATGTTCCTCATTCGATGTCACCGACTGAGCTGATGTGTGAAGTATTGAAGAAGAAAGCACTGAAACATCAGGCCAGAGGCGATCATATCGGAGACTTTGTATTTAAAGTCCGTGGGCAGGAAGAATATCTTGTTGGGACTGTACCTCTTGTTGAATTTGTTTATATACAAGAATCCCTCATGAAAGATGTCCAACCTACGCTTATTGTTGTTAGTGTTAAAAATGTGCCAGGTATGTATTTTAATAAGCTCTCTATATACTTTCAATATTTTTAATTCTTTTATCTTTCTTGAATAGAAGTAGTTTGTTAAAGAACAAATTAAATATTACAGGTACGAATGATTTAAGTCAATATTGTCATTATAAAATAAAGAGATGGTGGTTGAATAATGATGATGCTTTCGAAGTTCTATCAAAACACGAAGCATCACTTTTTCTGTATCAGATCCAAATGAACAACCTTAGTGCAACAGTATTTTGATGGATAACTGACTCTTGTGTGGTAGAAAATTTGTTTAAAAGAAAATTTCTGTGGCAGCTGCCTTTGGGCTTAGGCCTTTTTTTTTTTTTGCATTTTAAAAATGTAAATGACCCCATAAAGCTGACGCAAGTCACAAGGATTAAAATATTAGTCCTAGTAAATGTTTATATAAATATAATTTATTAATAGTATGAACAAAAACATTCTTATTCTTGTTAATCATGTGAATTCTAATTAAGGGTTATGTTCGTGCACAGCAACTTTTGTGAGAAACTAGTATAATAAGTATTGTAACAGTATTTTGATTTATTTCTATGCCTTCATCAAGGCATAGCAAGTATGTTCCTAAATGAAAATTAATCATAGTTTTAATACAAATTTTAATTTGTTTTTAGTTGACACTCAGACCTTCCGTGATAGTACAGACTACGCTGAAGATAAAAGAGTCAGGTCATCCTTTTCTACTTTGACCTTGAGGAAGAGAAAATTGATCTCATCTTGGAATATCGACGATCCGTTCGCCTTTCAAGTGACTGCTATTTGCCGATTGAATTGTGATTCCACTCGAACTGTTGAGGTAGAATTTAAAATTTAATTTACACTATGCAAATTAATTTGATTATTGCAAAAAAAAAAGAAAAAGATTTTTTTAAAAGAAAATAACCAAAAATTAGGCAGTACTGCTTTGTAGTTTATTTGAATGTTATTAATTTTAATTTAATTTTAATATTTTCTTCTAAAAAATTATTATCTTAAATTTAATAAGATATGTGCCTGGTCTCTCTTAGAAGGCCACTTAAGTACTGTTTCTTGGCTTCCTAATCTTATCACTATTTAATTTATTATTTGAGACCATACATTTTTTTTTAAATTTATTTTATTTTTCGGTTGGCACTTCATACAATGAAGATCCTGTGTGATGTGGTATTTTTACAGACATTGAAGGGGTTACCGAGGCCTCAATATACTGCAAACCATGGTTTCCATGGTGCAGCACCTGGCTACTCATTACTTATATAGCCAATCCCTTTAGGCCGATTTGGCAGTGCCCTTCCCTATGATGTAATTAAAACACTCTAGTTCAAGAAGAGTGACAATATTGTTCAAGATTCATGGACTATGGTTGTTCGCAGTCTGCAGATGGTTCAAGATCTCTTTATTTTTACCTGAAGCAGACTGTCTTAGCAACAAACTTTAGCAAGAGGAATTAATGTCCGCTGTTTGAAGTTTAGTTTCGTTATAACATCTAGAGGTATATTTTTTTTTTATTTTACATTTTTTTTTGTAATTACATTTTTTGGTTATTTTTATAGCTATTTAACTCAACTTGACCCTCATATCAAGAAACATTTGATATATTAAGAAAAACGTAGACGTATCTGTCGTAGAATCTGTTTAATAATAAGAAGTTCCTTATTATTAAACAAATCCTTTTGGGTATTCCTTTACAAACTTTGCTCGTAGGCTGTTTCATTTACTTTCCCATGGTCACCTTAATCGGGGTTTCTGCGCCATCTTCATGATCTAACAAGCTAGTCCTGAAATTATATTGCATTTTCTTATTAGTTATACAAATAGTTTAGGGTCATTACTTCTATGTATCAGTACAAAAATATGTGTATATTTTTGTGTACATACAAACATGTATTGACGTTAATTATTTTCTTTCTTCTAAATTTAATCCGAGTTTTTTTTTTTTTTTTTTATTACATTTCTAGGTGGCAATTCAAGCTGGTCTTTTCCACGGAGGTAAGGCTTTATGCGAACCTCAGAAGACCATTGAGAAGCAGGTGACAAAAGAGGGTGGTGTCTGTTGGGAAGAAGACCTACAATTTGATATTAAAGTCTGCAATATTCCCAGAATGGCGCGTCTCTGTTTTGTTGTCTATGAAATATCAAAATCTGCACGTGGTTTGAGATCAAGAAAAATCAGGGATTCAAAGCAGGTAATATTTTTGTATATTTATAAGTAATGTTTTTGTACTATTTTTTGTTTTATAACTTAAATTTTAGACATTTTTTCCTCCCCATTTTAATGTAAAATTATGAACATTCGATTGCATGTTTCCGAATTAACATATAA
This sequence comes from Euschistus heros, assembly GCA_003667255.2. NCBI lineage: Eukaryota > Metazoa > Arthropoda > Insecta > Hemiptera > Pentatomidae > Euschistus > Euschistus heros. The sequence goes on along the minus strand of RCWM02000347.1, from coordinate 618,719 downwards.
TTGAAGGTCCCATCGCAATTAGTTGCTAGACTACCTGTAGATGTCTGCTCATGGGCCCATCTAACTAGTACTATCTCGGCCCCATGTTAGTTCTGGTAAAGCTGCTTGTCCATCACCAGGGATGATTTTTATGACCTCCCAGTTGAGAACCACTGTGTTAAGTTGAAGCAGGGCAGCCTTGAGCAGGTTATGACTTAGTTATGCATGGACGATCCTTGTAGGAGCTTCCTTTTTTTGGTGTGCTTGGTTTCTCTCCTCAGCTGTTCCCCTGGGGTTAATGGAGGACCTTTCCACTAGGTCAACCCTAGGCAACTTGCTACCTCTTAACAACCCCTTAGCCCCAATTATCGATATTTATGACTGTATACAGTTAATTGATATTTACAGCTGTATAATTTTATAAATACTTAAAGGAAATATGAATACAAAATATGCGTTTAATATAAGTGAATTAAACATCAATCCCATTCAAAAAATCCATTTTTTCATATTTAAAATATAATCCCATATACCATGAGATTAGGAACTCATCTGCACCTTTAAGATTTTTCAATGCACAAGGACTGCACAAGCAGTATAATGGTCCTTTAGTTAGAGGAAAGAAGCTTTCGTCGTCATTTGCCTTTTGAAGAAGTTCCTTAGAAACATGAGTTCGGTGTTGTTTTTGGTCTTCAGTCAACAGTTTTGGCACAAACTTTGCTGCAACACGACGCATTTGAAGTTTTTCAGTTAAAATTTCCTGACATGACCCAAATGAAATGTTACACTCTTCTGCCATTTCACGGATTGTTAGTCGACGGTCTGATCGTACGAGAGCGTTCACTTTAGCAACAATGTCATCATTGATTGACGTTTAAGGGCATCCGGAACGAGCATCGTCGTCTGTGGATGTTCGGCCATCTTTAAACCTCTTGAACCACTGATGGCAGCATGAACGGCTTAGACATTCTTCACCAAAAGCCTCTTGTAACATCAAAAAGGTTTCAGAAAACGTTTTGTTCAGTTTCACACAAAACTTCACACAAACACGTTGCTCTTCTTTCACATTCATTTTCATAAAATAGCCAAACTCTATAAAACTAACCTCAAACAAACTGTGCTAATGTTACTTTCAGTGATGTTAAGATTGATCTGCAAACACAGCTGTGTTCCTGTTGAGTCAGGCAAAACAATGCTGCCAACCCCATCGCTGTGAGACATTGCATTCCCATAGTATATAAAAAGTCCTGGAACTTTTTGATCACACCTCGTATATATATATATATATATATATATTTATATATATATATATATATATATATTTTTATAATGTGTATATATTTTTTTTTTATTCTGAAACTTTTTTCAGTATTTATTTAACAGATCAACTTTTGGTTAGATGGTATTTTAACTTAAGTTCTCTTTGTTTAAAGAATTGATTAGTATTTCATTTTTTCTCACCATCTTATTTATTGCCTTTTTTAATGTTTTCTCCATTAATATTATTAGTAAAGAAAGTTCTTTCTAGTTATGTTACAAAATCTGTTTCCAGGAGTTATACATCAACCCGATGGGATGGGTGAATACGACTGTTTATGATTTCAAAAACCAACTGAAGACGGGGGCGATGACGCTTTATATGTGGACCTACGCTGAGGACATGCAGACTGATGATCTATTGCATTCTCTTGGCACCGTAGTATCCAACACCAATACTGAGAATGCTGCTGCACTCACAATCACGTTCCATAAGTTAGTATTCGTTTTATAATTTGATTTGTTTCATTTAAAATTGTATTATTATTTTATTTATCTATTTTTTTTTTTGTGGCTATTTAGGTATCATTCGGAACATACTGTAGTTTACCCTTCGAAAGAAAAAATATTGGAATTCAGCAAAGAAAATGATGTTGGTGCCCCAAGAGCTCCTGCTTCCAGATCTACCATAGAACAGTTAAAGTAATTATTAATTATATTGTGTAACTAATAGTAATAAGATTTATTATACTTGATGATCCGCACACTACTCTTCATCGCTCACATTGTATAATTTTTTACCCTTAAGGAGTAAGTTAAAAGAGATAGTTTTAGGCTTTTGTCATATGCCATCGCCAAAAATAAGTTTGTTTCATCATCATCAGCCAGTTTCCTTTACACATTCCTGTATTAATCATTCCTTCAATGGTGCCCTCAACCCAGTATCTTCTCAGGCTCCATTCCAAAATTCTTCGCCCCGATCAGCTGCTCGCCTTAAATAAATCCTCGATAGCTTCAAGTCCTCCAGGTCTCACTCTATCCGGTCTATCCCAGAACAATTTTTGACATGTTCTGCTCTCGCCGATCCGGTATACATGCCCCATCCATTTGAGCCGTTGCATCCTCATGAAGACCGTCAATGGCAAGTCACCATACAAATTGTATAGTTCCCGGTTCTTCCTTTGGCGCCACATACCGTTATCCTTTATTGGGCCAAATATACGTCCCAGTATTTTCCTTTCAAAGCAGTCCAGTTTCGTGGCTACTGACTTATTAATAGTCCCTGTTTCGCAGGTGTATGTAGCTACAGGTCGTACTATTTAATTTAAATTCAAATGTCTTAGATACCAGACTTTATCGTAAATTTGTAAATTTAATCCTTTCGAGGCTGAATCAATGGAAAAGCACTTTTAAAATTCAGTCTCAAGTTAGATGTGAGTGAAGACTTTTAATGTAAAACAGTAATAACCTGTAGCCTATAGGATAACCTACCTGCCCTTGTTGTTCGGTATGTGAGTCTGATATTCATCCTTATAAAAAATCATCCAAGACCATGCTCAATTTACTTCCTCTCCTCCATTCTTCTTTCATTCCTCCAGGATATTTTAGTGCTATTTATGCTATTATATTGCTTTCCTTAATTTTCTAATCTATTGACTTTTATCATGTTTTTCAATTTGTTCCGTATTTTCTTTCAGAAACCTTACCGGTAGAGATCCTCTTCACGAGATGCATGAACAGGAAAGGAAGGCACTTTGGTCCCTGAGGTATGATGTTTTAAGGTTGGAACCCTCGTTATTGCCAAAGCTCCTGGACTGTGTCGAGTGGAATGATCATCATGAGGTATTCATATTTGATTAATCATATTATTTAGAAATACAACTTTTTTCTTTACTTTTAGTCATTTAGTGTTACGTCTGAAGAGAAGAAAAGTTATTTTGAAAGAAAAAAAATAGCATGAAAATATATAAAAATTAGCATAACCATCTGTGATGGAGATCTCCATTCAATTACAAAATGAGGCTAATCTCACACGATCATCTCATCTTACTAGATTTTAATTCATAGGGTTTTCCCAAAAATAAAACAGGCTCTATCATTCTCTATAAATTACCCTTTTGTGTAAAAACTGTTTATAAGTTCTTACTCTGTCATAACATTGCCCAAAGAGCAAGCAACATTCATAAATACTTACGATAGCATAAGTGTGTGTACACTGGTCTACAATGGTTTGTAAAAATTTTAAGAGGGCGATTTCAGTCTTGAAGACCTAGGAGGTTTGTGGCAAGGCTTCTTCCCTGTGATATTCTATGAGTTTTGGTCGAAAATCCTAGAATGTTTATAAACTTGTAGAAAAAATAACAATTAGAAAATTGAACAATGCTGACCACCATAAGGGAATTTAAAGAGCTGCAGTATAGAGCATCACCAACAAGGAACAGCGTCTTAAAGTTTTTGAAAATAAAATACTGCATAGAATATTTGGCCCGAAAAAGGATGAAGAAACAGGAGAATTTAGAATGTTCAGTTAATAGCAGCGCGATGGTTAAAATAGGCATGTGAAGTCATTGGTTTTAGTAATGACTGTTTTCCAAAAAAAGTAGTCAGATTTGGATTGTGTGAGGGCCGAGCTTGGGGATTTAGATTTTGAGGGAGTGGGTTGTGGGGAGGTGTGTCTGTTCAACAGTCGGTGTCGGTATCGAACCTTTTGGTTCGCTAAGCCTTTATTTATTTTATTTTATTTATTATTTAAATGAATCCTTGAAACATCAGGAATGATTAGTAGTTAAGAAAATGCTGTCCAACGTTTTTTAAATTATTAAACTTTAACACTTTAACGACCACAGCGGGCACATAGGCCCGCTCAACAACTTACCAAGGGGACCACAGCGGGCATATAGGACCGCTAGTGAAACCCATGAACAATTTTGTTCCAGGAATACTTGCGTCATTGTAAAATCAAATTACCTTATTATTATGATAGCTATTCTTGTGAACATAATTATCACCTTGGGTTGAGCTTACCTTTATTCTATTGCCATAACAATTTCTGGAAGCTAATTTGTTATTGCTTAGCGTATTTTTAAGTTATTTTAAACTAATTATAATTATTAAGGACTTGGAAAAACTGATGAATTATCTACCAATATTATTGTGGTATCGAATCGGAAGGCAATTTATTTTGCATTGCCAACTCCACGATACGCTTGGTACGTACCGGGAGATATTCCAAGAAACATTTTTAAACAAAAAATGGACCAACTTACAAAAAAGGTACTACTAAATAAGTAATGTCTATTTGCAACAAGAGCTATAAGCATACTAAATAAAGTGAAGGGTGCGAGGTAGGAGGGTTGGAAATAGTGAAAGGGTAATAAAAGGTGTTGGAAGGGTTTCGACAGGTCAATCACCTAAAGAACAGTTTTATACCTGATCGGGTATACAACACATTTTTGCTGAATAATAAACCTAGTATGTTATTCCATCAATATTTCTGGAAATTAATTTTTTTTTTTTTTTTTTTTTTTAAAGCTAGGCACTGTTTTTTGTTATCCTCATATTCATTTTATGGAAAAAGAACTAATCTTGAAGGGGTTTATACATTTTTTTCCAACAGTGCAGTAATATTGTGTTTGAAAATGAAAAACAAATCAAAATATGTCAATAGAGAAGTAAAAAAATATCTATGTAAGGAAAAAATAGTTATTTTATGATTTAGAAAAAAAACGGGCAGTGCCCCACGGACATTGGCGGGCACATAGGCCCGCTACATTTTTGCCCTAATCACAATAATTAAATGGTTGCTAATGATAATAAAAATGCATGTCATAGTTATATAACTGCTGAATGCAGCTTTTGAGTGAAAAAAAATGTTTGGTCCACAGGGAAATATTAACAGAAATGGCTTCAAAGTGTTAAAAACTTGTTAGTTAGGAATGATTGAATTAATTAATTTACATTATTAACCCATAAACATTAAAATATTATATTGTAATAGGTCAGTGAAGCAATGGCATTGTTGAATAAATGGCCTCTACTTCCTCCAGAAAGGGCTTTGGAACTTCTTGATTACGCTTATGCAGACCAGTCTGTGAGAAGTTATGCTGTGAAGTGTTTATCAAAAGTTTCGTAAGTGCAAATTTGATAATAATTATCTATATAAAAAATCAATATATACTGACCAGCAAAAAATTCTACCCAATTTTTTTTTTTTTTCACTTTCTCTTCTAAAAGTTACATTTTTCTTTAGGTGTTTACATCTCGATGTTTTTTCATTCTGTGTGTTTTCTTTTGTTTACATCCTTACTTTTGTCCAGTCATCTGTTTGATACAGCTCACTATCAACAATCTCTACATAATTTGATTGTGGTTTATCAAATCTTTAATGCTTGTATAACATAACAATTTCGCTTCACAATCTAAACTCAATACAATATTAAAACTCTGTTCACTGACTTAAAAGTAAACAAGCAATTGTTTAGGTTAGCATACATTAAAAGAAAGACAAAATCAGACTGAACTGACTCAATATCAGATAGAGCCTCCTATATTATAACTCATGGATATTTTGTGGTTCCTTTGGTCACCATCACTTTCTCTGATGTGATTGTTTCTTGTTTTTTTTTTTAAATTTATGCGTTAATATAAATATTTTCTTATTTAAAACATTTTTAATACAATAAATATAATATTGCATTATTAAATATATGTTTTTAAGACAATTTGTAGCTGATCTAAGAATTAATTAATTATTAGTTTCGAAACTGATGGAACTTCATAACATTTCCTGTTTATAATGTTTATAGGTTACAAACAAATTAACAATACATATTATTAAAAAACAAAAAAATTAATATTTGTTATTATCTATACTATTATGTAGAAGTACAAGCTATTTTTTGTTTTTGATCACTAACCGCGCTAGCTATTCTTTTCCTATTAAATAATACTTAGGTGGTACAGCAGATGTAATAAGACCTTATCATATGCAAAGTAAAGTGGACTGTATTAGATAGGTCTTACATTACATAATTCCCAGAGGAAACTTTTAGGTCTTGCTGTTGTTAGCGAGATGTCTTTACGATTTGAAATAATTTATATTTTTATAATTTATGTTTCTCTGTTATCTATACTATTATATAAAAGGAAAAGCCATTTTTCGTTTGTGATCACTAACCGCGAAAACTACTGAACCAATTTGTACCAATTTTTAACCATATCATCTTCATAGTTTGAGGAAAGTTTAGTGATAATAAAATCTATTGATTTTCAATTAATTTGTTATAAAAAAGCAATAGTATCTTGATAGCAGTGAAGTTTAGAAATTTACCGATAAGAGGTGAGCACTATTCGACATGAGAAGTTACAATCGTACGGTCTTATATTAGAGTTTGAAATTGATAATAGAATTTACTTTTATTCAATTAAATTATTAAAAAAGGATTGAAATATGTGTTGCTGCATGAGCATCCCATGAGGAAGTTTGAAAGTCGACTGATATATGGTTGGTACCATTCTGTAATAGAATTTACAATGATAAAAGTACTGAAACCATTTGTACCAAATTTTAATTACATCATCATCATAGTTCTAGGAATGTTTAGCTAAAATAAAATTTACAATAACAAAAATTTAAATGTACAATGTTGAGTGGCATAAACGAGGTTTGCCAGATTGTCATATAGTTGTATGGTTAGAAATTAAAATGCAACCTGATGAAAACAATAAAATAATTTATTCTGAATTAAAATTATTATCTAATCAAAAAATCGATCCTTAGCTTTTCTATATTGTTTGTAAAGATATGATTCATGGGCCTTTTGTTGTAAACACGATAATGCAGTCCATTATTCAAAAGTTTCTTAATAGTCTCTGTCCATCTGGATTAACAACTCATTAAAAAGTACATTAAAATTAAACACCTCAATCAGTTACATGTGAAAATGTCGAAGAAATAATGCGGAATTGCATACTTCAATACGAGATTTTTATTGATAAACAAATAAAACTCGAATTATTTCTTAAAATTACCTAATTTCTTTACTTATGAGAGCGGGCGAAGCTGTGATCAGGAGTGCTCATTTTAAATATTGTGAAATATTAAAAGCATATTTGAAGTCTTGCTCTGTTTATAAATTGAATAACCGAAGTAATTAATATTGGATTAAAATATCTACTTAACCCTTTAACAGGCGATGTATCTTGGAGGATACACTTATTTAATGCCTTTTGCTCAATAAATGACATAATGTCCGACGCATTATCCTATTCGTTATTGGCTAATATCCTTTATTCAACCTTGAATTTCATGACACATGAGTGTGGGTTAGTGTGTTTATAGCCATTCAAAGGAAAAAAAAAGAAGAAATGTATTAAAAAATTCCCAGCCTGTCCGTTAAAGGGTTAAGAAGGCGGAAGAAGGCTTCCAATGCAGCTCAAAATGTCGTCACTCCATTAAAAGTTTTTTTAAGTTCGATTTGTTTCTTTTTACACCTTATGCATCAACTGTGTGACAATATGACAATTTCCCATTTAAAATTAAATTAAGTGTTTCTTTTATCAATTTAATAATTATTTAAGTGGAGTAAATTTAAATTAATAATTATAGAAGTGGATAGCTATATTAGATATTTAATGTTTTTATTACACATTTAAAACTTATTGTTACTATAATATAAACTATATGTAATTATATAGTAACATGTAATCCTATCTTCAGGGATGATGATCTATCTTTGTACCTTCTACAGCTTGTGCAAGCGTTGAAACATGAATGCTATTTGTACTGTGATCTTGTCGAGTTTCTTTTAAGGAGAGCTCTAAGTAATCAAAAAATTGGTCATTTCTTATTTTGGCATCTTAGGTGAGTTAAAGTTCATGATACTTCTTTGTTTTTGTATTTAATCCAGCCATTCACTGTCTGATTTGAACGGCTCTATGAGAGAACAACCATTGAATTATTTTACTCATTCTCTCTCCTGTAAAATATATATTTATTTCCAACCCTAATTGTAACTGGAGATACTGATAAGTTGTAAAGATACCTGTGTTCTTAGTATCTTTAAATTCTGTTAATCTTCAAACAGAAGTATTAACAAAGTGTAATAAATAAATGTTATGCCATTTTCCTTATAAGCATTACTATACAATAGGATGGAATAAGGAAGAAACTTTGATTTTTTATTTTACATGATTGAATGGTTCCTATAAGTAGTCCAATATCTGATTATCTAAAAGGATGTAGTTCTTCAGATCGGACTGTGAGTGGCTTGGTAAATAGAAAATAAAGTTAATATTTATTCTATTATTATTATTTTAGTGTATTTAATGCTTATATAATGCAATTAAAAAAAAAAAAATAAAATAAAATAAAAAAAATAAAAAGGATTTAATATGCTTGTATGCATACATAAAATTTAAAAGGTTATTTTGTAATTGATTTTGATAGTTTAATTAACTAAGCCATAACTAATTAATAGTAATGGTTGAGTACATAATTTCAATATATAAATATTACTCATTTTGAGTATGTAACTAATTTTGTGTAAAATATTTTTTTATTACAAACATATAAAATGATAATACTATTGAAGTAGGTACCTATGTTTTGTTTTTATTGGATGTTTTCAATTTTATTAATTAGATTTTTTATTTAATGAGATTACTTTTTGTAGGTCTGAAATGCATGTAGCATCTGTGTGGGTTCGCTTTGGTTTAATCCTGGAGGCGTACTGTCGCAGCGCTCTTGATGGCCATATCGATTCCCTGTCGAAACAAATCGAGCTAGTGAGTAAATTAAAATCAGTCTCCGAGGCAGTTAGGACTAAGAAGGACAAACCAAAGCTTACGTTGCAAGACAGTTTAAAAGAGGAAAATATTATTGAGACCGTTGCTGGGGTTCTCAATCCTCTTGATCCTTCCTATAGGTGTCGCAACGTTAGGTAAAGTACAATTGATAAATTTCTTATATTTTTAAAGATTTTTTTTTATGAATTAAGTTATTTTACTTTAAGAGTTTATTTAAAAAACTTTATTAAAAATTATTTTAAAATAAACAAAATTTTTTTTTTGTAGTTTTGACTTGAATTAAATTAAAGTAAAATATATTTAATGTAGAATCATTTATTAAAAATGCTATACAATGGAGCATCGGTTTTTCTGTAACGATGGGTGCACAGGGTTGTTGGGATAATTATTTCGGATAGACCATAATTCACTACAAAAATTACAGCTCTAAACAATTTATGTTGAATAAGCTAGCACATATAAAATAGAATCTGTGAATTAAATCACTCTCCGTTAACTGGTTTCATTTGAACAGTATTTGAATAATTAGTTTCAAATTCTTGATTCCATTGATTCCTGAGAAAAGAATCTGTTTCGAGAATCCATGATACAAAGTCGATTCCTGAGAACTGATTGATGCTGTTGATAATTTTGCAATTCTAATTAGGTAATTTTTTACACCAATTCTTCTCTCTAAGGATTAAAAAAAAAAATAAATAAAAAAAATATCTCTGAACAGTGTTTGTTTGGTACAGAATTTAAAACAATTCTCTTCAATAAGCATTGCTATTGCAAGCCAATTTTGAAAGTTGATGCCTCATATTTGGGTTTTAGTAATTTTTTAAACAATAAAGATAACCATATTTTATAGCTTTTATGTTAATACTAATGCTTTAACCCAGGGGTCTCCAAACTACGGCCCGCGGGCCAAATCCGGCCCGCCAGTGCCATCAATCCGGCCCGCGGCGGCGGCGGGGCAAAAAAAAAAATAATAAAAAAAAAAAGATTAATAGTAACTCCGTTTTATTTACTTAAGCTAGGTAAAGGTTAATAAAAAGTGCCTGTAATAAGCATACAATTAAATTAACTTTAACAAATAAATGAAATGAACCCAACAAACATTATAAATATGTATAAGCATTATAACATATAAAATACTAATGAGATTCATGTAGTTGTGATTTCTTACTGATAATAGTTTGTATTTGTGGACTAATTTTGCTTGTACCAGGTAAAGGATAATAACCAGGGCCTATAATAAGCATAAATTTAAAATTAACTTTAACAGTTGTGATTTCTTACTGATAATAGTTTGTATTTGTGGACTAATTTTGCTTGTACCAGGTAAAGGATAATAACCAGGGCCTATAATAAGCATAAATTTAAAATTAACTTTAACAAATAAATGAAATGAATACAACAAACATTATAAATATGTATAAACTTTATAACATATAAAATACTAATGAGATTTATGTAGTTGTGATTTCTTACTGATAATAGTTTGTATTTGTGGACTAATTTTGCTTGTACCAGGTAAAGGATAATAACTAGGGCCTATAATAAGCATAAATTTAAAATTAACTTTAACAAATAAATGAAATGAATACAACAAACATTATAAATATGTATAAACTTTATAACATATAAAATACTAATGAAATTTATGTAGTTGTGATTTCTTACTGATAATAGTTTGTATTTGTGGACTAATTTTGCTTGTACCAGGTAAAGGATAATAACCAGGGCCTATAATAAGCATAAATTTAAAATTAACTATAACAAATAAATGAAATGAATACAACAAACATTATAAATATGTATAAACTTTATAACATATAAAATACTAATGAGATTTATGTAGTTGTGATTTCTTACTGATAATAGTTTGTATTTGTGGACTAATTTTGCTTGTACCAGGTAAAGGATAATAACTAGGGCCTATAATAAGCATAAATTTAAAATTAACTTTAACAAATAAATGAAATGAATACAACAAACATTATAAATATGTATAAACTTTATAACATATAAAATACTAATGAGATTCATGTAGTTGTGATTTCTTACTGATAATAGTTTGTATTTGTGGACTAATTTTGCTTGTACCAGGTAAAGGATAATAACCAGGGCCTATAATAAGCATAAATTTAAAATTAACTTTAACAAATAAATGAAATGAATACAACAAACATTATAAATATGTATAAACTTTATAACATATAAAATACTAATGAGATTTATGTAGTTGTGATTTCTTACTGATAATAGTTTGTATTTGTGGACTAATTTTTCTTGTACCAGGTAAAGGATAATAACTAGGGCCTATAATAAGCATAAATTTAAAATTAACTTTAACAAATAAATGAAATGAATACAACAAACATTATAAATATGTATAAACTTTATAACATATAAAATACTAATGAAATTTATGTAGTTGTGATTTCTTACTGATAATAGTTTGTAGTTTTGGACTAATTTTGCTTGTACCAGGTAAAGGATAATAACCAGGGCCTATAATAAGCATAAATTTAAAATTAACTTTAACAAATAAATGAAATGAATACAACAAACATTATAAATATGTACAAACTTTGTAACATATAAAATACTAATGAGATTTATGTAGTTGTGATTTCTTACTGATAATAGTTTGTAGTTGTGGACTAATTTTGCTTGTACCAATTATTAAAACTGATTTAAAATGCTCATCAAATTAGATCTATAAACATTCTTTACATACTTCATTTTAGAGAATGTTTTCTCACACAAATAGGTAGAACCAAAAACAGAAAAAAGCCCACGAGCAAAGCACTCGAAGCATCGACTGCAAAATCGACGGGAAACTGAGTTTCAGTTGTGTGACTGAATATTTCACATGTCTTAAAATGTGTAAAACAATCTTTTAAGCAATTGTAATTGAAATAGTTTTATTTTTTGCCAGTACGATTTGATACAGGTGTATAAATCAGGAAGAAGCTGGTTTTCTCCTTGCAACCGAAAATTCAGTTCGTTGATATGTTTTGTTAGATCGGTGTAGAATGCTAACTTCCACAGCCATTCGTTATTTTGTAATTCGGATGAATTGCAATGCTTTTCATTTAAAAACATTTCAATCACTCCTCGAAGTTCAAAGAAACGCTGAAGGACTTTCCCACAACTAAGCCAGCGTACGGCAGTATGATATGGTAAATCAGTTTCTCCAATCTCTTCAGTAAACTTGCGGAATTCTCTGTAATTCAGCCCATTGGATCTGATAAAATTAACAATTGATGTAACTGGTTTTAAAACTTCAGATATATCCAAAAATTTTCCGCACAGAGACTGTTGATGAATGATACAGTATAAGACTAACGGTTTTGAACCACCATCATTTTCTACAGCTTTTGACACAAGAGCGACCACTCCTTTATTTTTACCACACATGTTTTTCCCTCCATCAGTTGTAATTGATTTCAAGTTTTTCCATCGAAGGTTCTTTTTATTAACAACTCCCTTAAAAATATCTTCACCAGTAGTCGTGCCGTGAATCCTAACAATATCAAGAAGTTCTTCATACCTTGTATCTACTCCTCGAATAAAAATCACTGAGCAGTGTCTGACACATCCATTGACGTATCCAAGGCGAGAGAAAACCACTCAAGATGTCCATTTTAGTCAAACAGTTGAGTTGATATATTTTCTGCGATTGCTTCTACTCTCCGAGCCACGGTGTTTGCTGACTGACAGATTTAAATAAATTTTCCTTTACGGGGCATATTTCTTCGGCTACTGCAACTATGCATTTTTGATCATTTCTCCATCGATGAATGGTTTTCCACGTCTTGCGATTTCAAGAGCCACTCGAAAGCTGGCACGAGTTGCAGCCTCTTGTTCAGTAATGAGTTTCAAAAACGTAGATTGCTGCAATTTCAATCCGCGCTTCAAAGCTTCAATTTTGAATGTTGAATTAATAAAGAACACAAAACCGCTAAGCGTAAAAAGTACGCTGCACACGGGGCACTGCAGGTGCCTAGACTATCCCCAGCCAAAGGGTTAAAGTGATAAGTTAACTAAATTTTATCTAATTTTCTTTTCTTATTTCAGGATTGAGAAATGTCGTGTAATGGACAGTAAAATGAAACCTTTGTGGGTTGTGTTAGAAAATGATGATGTCTTTGGAGATGATATTTATATTATTTTCAAGAATGGAGACGATCTCAGGCAAGATATGTTGACCCTTCAAATGATAAGGATAATGGATAGGATTTGGAAAAATGAAGGTCTCGATCTGAGGTATTTAATAATTATTAATTTGCTTTTCATTACTATCATTATATAGAAAGTCAATATGAAACTTTTCTTTATTGTTGGCCTTATTATAAGTTTAAAAAGATAAATAAGTCAAAAATCAAGAACTAAAGGCCTTATTTTTGGTTAATAACTCTACACTTGATTATGATAGTAAAATATTTAATGAACTTGGTCTCTTCAAAGATCGTTTATCAAAATGAATAGAAAAAAAATATTGGTTTTGTTTACTTAAAATTTTGAAGAATAGTTTTTATTACTAACATTAAATTATTATTTTTTTTGTTTTTAGAATGAACCCATACGGATGCATTTCTACTGATAATCGTGTTGGCTTAATTGAAGTTGTCTTAAATGCTGAAACGATAGCGAACATTCAAAAGGAAAAGGGAATGTTCACGGCCACTTCAGCATTTCGAAAGGGGTCTCTTCTCGGTAAGATTGTGAATTTGTTCTATAATTTTTAAATTAATGTATTATTAATTTTGTAATAGTTCAGTTTTAGTTAATTTTAATTATGTTTCTGTGAGATTTTTTTTTTCCCTCTAAATTTTAACCATTGATCAGTTTAGTAATTTAATGAATGCCTGTTTGAAAGTCTAGGTTCCAGATAATATGACATTTTTTTTAAAAAGAAGGTTTTGTTATTTTAATTTGTTTTAAAGTTCATTGCATTGTAAGTTGTTTTTTTAACTATGTTTCTTAGCCTTTGAAAAATAGTTTCAAATTTTTTCTTTATTTTCCGTTATGTGAGTTTCACTGGTCCGTTGAGTGATTTATAAATTCACATACTTATTCAATATTCATTGAGAAATTAATTAATGTTAATTTTTGGGGGGGAAATCATTCAGTAAATACCATATATTGAGCTGTAAAATATTTCCATTAACAAAAGTCTGCAGTGCAAGAAAAATATGTTGCATATACGTTGATGATGCGTTTTGAGAAAGTACCATCCATAAGTTGTTTGGTTGCTTCCGATGCAGTAAATTTGATTTGAAAGATGCTGCTCATTCCAGTTGTACCTCATTTATTGATGACAGGGAAATCAAAGCATTGATTGAATAATGACCCATTCATATTCACAATGACACAGCATATTGATATCGGCCAGACACTTAACTTATCCCATAAAAGTATCTTCAAACATTCTTGAAATCACCATTTGAAAATGCTGTGAACTTATTTTACAGCTCAATTGATCAGGTGATGCATAGCTACCATTGAAATGGACTATAAAGTTATTAGAATTGATTATGAACAAATATGAAAAAAATAATGAAAGTTAAACCTGTGAGTAATCAGCCAAAGAGTAGACCGAGGCATTGATGTAAGGATTTTTTTTACTGACCTAATGGATTTGGGTTGTTATGGAAGTAGGTGTTTGATTGAAGATTGTTGTTGGTGTCAACATCGAGACTTTTATAACTATTTAGTATTAATTCTTTGATGTGCTTTAGAGTATGTATTCAGTTTTTCAAGTTAATTTATTTTAGCTTGGCTGAAGGATCATAACCAAACAGAAGTGAGTTTGAACAAAGCCATAGAAGAATTCACTTATTCTTGTGCTGGATATTGTGTCGCTACTTACGTTCTTGGAGTAGCTGATAGGCATTCAGATAATATCATGGTTAAAAAGACTGGGCAGGTTAGTTTCAGAAATTTTTATTATTTTCCTAACAATTATTATATATATGGTGATTGTCATGAAGAAGTCAATGTGTCCAATTACCTTGAAAACAAGTTGATTATGTTTTCAAAGCTCGGTTTTAGCAGATATTAGAGTCGTGTTTCTTAATATGACCTTAAATTATATTTTTTGCTACAAATGGTGTTATTAGTGTAATTGCAGGATTTTGGAACAGTTCAAAATTTACTAACTAAAAAGTGCACATCTTTGACTTGTCAACTTCTTCATGACAGCTAGAGATATATATAGTTTTCATTTCATACCTTATTGACCCAATAGGCAATCCAAGTATGTTTTTTATATTACTGTAATGTTTTAGGAATGTGGACAAATTATAACATATCATAACTATAAAGAGTATTAACAATGCCTGAATTAATTGTAGCCTAAATTATTAAAATGAATTGCATAATTTTAAATTATTATTATTATTATTTTTTTTTTTTATACATGTTATTTATATCGAATATAGTCTCATATACATGACAAGACATTCTATGTCTTTACAAAAATATATTGTTTTTTACAGCTTTTCCATATTGACTTTGGACATATCTTGGGTCATTTCAAAGAAAAATTTGGTTTCCGAAGAGAAAGAGTGCCTTTTGTTTTGACACATGATTTTGTTCATGTCATTAATAAAGGCCAAACAAAGAAAATACCTGTTGAATTTGAAATTTTTCAAAAGAGATGTGAACAGGTTTGTTAAATTTAATCTTTTTTTTTTTTTTATTACAAATCTCTAAATTGTATTGATTTCTTTATTTATTTATTTGTCATTGTATTTTTTTTTTTTCAAGTAGTGATTATGGAGAAGATAATTATTTATTGATAATGCTCGGTTGTTACAAAAAATTTTGT
This sequence comes from Euschistus heros, assembly GCA_003667255.2. Taxonomy (NCBI): domain Eukaryota; kingdom Metazoa; phylum Arthropoda; class Insecta; order Hemiptera; family Pentatomidae; genus Euschistus; species Euschistus heros. Next base: position 602,854 of record RCWM02000347.1, on the reverse strand, counting down.
ACATAAACCCATACAATTTTTAATTCCAATTAATCCTATAAGGATGTTTTGTTCCTATTATTTATGGTGTTTACTTTGACTAATTCTTCAATTCTTTGAGACTTGATTTGGCTTGATGTGGTCATTTAAATTTTTAAAACACATGTACAATATCAGAAGAAAAAAGATCTAAGCAGTATAGCACCTGTACAATAAATTTGGTCCATAGAAAGAGAGTTATTTATCCATTGAAATACTGTCACACTGGGTTCGTTTTGGAAAAAAAGTAGTGTTTTGTGTTTGGTGGAGTTTTGAAGGCGTTTTGTATTTTGAGCTTATTGTAATGTGAATGGTAATTGATGTGTCAAGATGGAGATCAATCCCTTACTAATCCTGATTCTCTGGTAGAAAAAAAAATTTCAAATTTGATGTGTATCGTTAATATTAATAAGCATAGATGAGAGTTAGTCTACTACTTTGAAGTAGACAAAGTAGGCATTGTTTATTTATTGAATCGTGACTCAGCAATGTAATTTAATTCAGTTATTCAAATCATTGTATACTTATAAAGGCTGTTAATACAAAGAGGTATTGATATTGAAATATGTCTTGTTGCAGGCATTTCTGATATTAAGGCGGCATGGTAGCCTCATACTCTCTTTATTCGCTATGATGATATCAACGGGTCTTCCTGAGCTCAGTTCTGAAAATGACCTTAACTATTTACGGGAAACTTTAGTGAGTATTATTCTGTTCATTTGATATAAAAGATATTCAAACTGGTAATGAAATGAACATGTGGCTCTGTGAAACATGTGAAAACTGCATTCGCATCTGGGGAAGAGTCTTACCTTGTTTTTGTATTTCATCAATTATAAATTGTTAAGAATTTAAATATATTATAAATTGTTCAAGAGACATCTAAATAGAATGATCTATTTAGTCCTAAATTATTTATAAGGGTCAGTAACTTTGCTATCCTTTCGCCATTCTATGAGTAGTGTATTTATGGATGAAAGAATATTTCAAGTATTTTTCTAACTATTAAAAATCCAAATTTAAGTAGATGAATTATTTTTATTGCTATTTTTAAATAAATGAATTAATTTAGGTTTTAGATCTTTGTGAAGCAGATGCTTCAGCACATTTCATGTCAAAGTTCGATGAAGCTTTGAGTAATTCATGGAAGACATCACTCAATTGGGCCTCCCACAACTTGGCTAAGAACAACAAACAGTAGCTTTGCCTCGGCAGGGCTAGGCTCCTTCCTATCTACTCAGACTGTGATCATTTAAACTATAGTGATTTAAATTTAGGCAGAGACTCAATTGTATTAATTTAAGTTTTATCTGTAATTTTCTATAGCTAATGGATATTTGTATTGATAGATACTGATAACATTTAACGTGCCGGCGCGTGGTATCTATTATTATACAAGTATGCATGAATGTTATGTATATTTATTCCTTTCATCAGCGTTACTTACAATGAAAAAGACTAATTTAATGACAAATGATTGTTTTATCCCAAACTTGTGTTTTGTTTATTTTAATTGTATTTTTTTTTTTAAATCAATTTTATTGGTTGAAGACAGCTTGGTTCTCATAGGTTGGGTTGTATAAAGTTTAGAATGAAGGAATATTCTGCCATTATATTAAATGGACAGGGAAGTATCAATGGATAAATATTCTAAATAGTTTGAGCTAAATATTTTCAGTGGAATCGATTAGATAGTCAAATTTTTTTAATCGATAGGTTTTTTTTTTTTATGTAAATTTTTTTTTTTTGTACATATTATAAATTTAAAAGTGACAAGTTTTTGTTTGTTTTTTGATGGATACTTTATTGAATAAAGGAAATTTCATCTATAAATGGGGATTAACGTTGCAAATTTAGTTCTAGATAAATGATTTTTTTCATATGAAATAGGAAAAATATTTTCTTCCTGAAATGATGTACGATTCCATTTTGTGAACAATAGTGGTTTTAAGTGTATTGGAATTGTGTGTGGATTGCTCTTAACTACTTTTAGTTCTATTTGCAGAAACATTTAGAGTGAGAAATCATCGACTTCTCTAAATTGTTTAAAACAAACTATTTTAAATATTAATGATAAAATTTCTTATTGGATTAGAATTTATAGAAAAGTTTTAAATCATGAAGTATTGAATTTAATTAAAAAACGTTTTTTACTACCGTAATATTAAGTATTAATCATTTTTTGTAAAGTATCAGTTATCGGAACCTACAGTTCATTAATTACTGTTTAATTTATTTTCATTGAATATATTATTTTTTTATTATGAATTTGATGTATTCGGTGACTTTTAAATAGTTTGTCGTTTGGCATATTTTGTTATTTTATTTAAAAAAACAATATACTTGATTCAGGTTGAAATAATGTGAAAAATAAATAATATATTGATGTTAAATTATAAAGGCAGCTCCTGTTGTGATAACCATGAGTTAACCTGCTGTACGATTATAAAAACTCTTGTCCATCAATTGGTGTTCTTGCTCTTTTAAACTATTATCCAGTGAAATAAGTAATCTTTTGTTTGCAGTATTTTTACTGAAAATAATTGAGAATTTATAAAAGATTGTTAGGTGTCTAAATGTTAATAAAACTAATTTTCTATATAGTTTTTTGTTGAGCTTATTAAGATTTTCAGTTTTTCTTTCTCCTATTTTTTAACTAATAATTGTACTTGCTATACCATGACTTTTTCTCAGTGATTTTAAAATTTGCTCTGTGAGCAATTTCTGTTTGTTTCCTGAAAGAAAATATGGCAAACATTGCCACCAATCAGAGGTTAAGTACTTAATCAATTCTCAGAAATTCATTCCTGAAAATTTAGGATTTGTTGTAAATACT